>QRFJ01001329.1:77346-221075 GCA_006176705.1 Cocos nucifera | reverse complement strand
GAGAAATTCGACTGCTGGAAAAATCTCGAAAGGAGTTTAGCTCTTAGAGGAATCTGACTGCTGAAAGAGTTCGGAAGGAGTTCGACTCCCATAGATGCCCGACTGAAGGAAGAATCTGGAAGGAGTTTGACTTCCATAGGAGTCTGACTGAAGAAAGAATTCGAAAGGAGTTCGGCTCCCATAAACGTTCGACTGAAGGAGAAATCCGAAAGGAATTCGGCCTCTAGAGGATTCCAAGAGGAGTTCGACCGCTAGAGGAGTTCGGTTGTAGAAGAAGTTCGGCTAGGGCTCGATCACTGAGGGAGTTCGGCTGGGGTTCGGCCACTGAAGGAGTTCGGCTACAGAAGAAGTTTGGCTAGGACTCTATCGCTGAAGAAGAATCCTCGATCGAAGCTCTTCCATGATTATCAGTTGCATTAGGCTAAGCATCAGGCTGGACTTTGACGGGAAGCGTGGAGTTTATCCCCAACAATAGTCTCCCCACTTTTGAGTTCGAAATTCGAAAGAAGGTGAGTACAAAAAAGAATGACTGTCGAAGTTCTTTTTTGGGCTCTGCATCCATTGAGGTTGAAGCTCGGGGGAGATCTTCATCTTCTGTTGACATTGCAGTCGAAGCTCGGAGGAGATCTTATCTTCAGTAGAGGTTGATGTTGAAGTTGAAGCTCGATGAAGATCTTGTCTCCAGCCAAGATTGAAGTACATCTTATCTTCGATTGACATAGACGTTGAAGCTCGGGGGAGATCTTATCTCCAACCGAGGTTGAAGAAGATCTTATCTCTTGTTGATGTAGATGCTGAAGCTCAGGGAAGATCTTATCTCTAGCCGAGGTTGAAGTTGAAGTTGAAGCTTGGGGGAGATCTTATCTCCAGCCGAGGTTGAAGAAGATCTTATCTTCGGTTGACGTAGACGTTGAAGCTCGGAGGAGATCTTATCTCCAGTCAAGGTTGAAGGGGATCTTATCTCCTGTTGATGTAGATGCTGGAGCTCGGAGGAGATCTTATCTCCAGTTGAGATTGAAGTTGATCTTATCTTCTATTGTTGTTGGGCACAATAGGACCATTGTATAGAGCCTCTCCTCCCATTCCATCTAAAATGAATGAGGCCTTCAACTTTGCTCATCACGTTAGGACGAGGTTCTTCTCCTGTTCCTAACGGACTGTGGGGGCACATAAGGATCGTTGTCAGGGCCTCTCCCTCCATCTCATCTAAAATGAAGCGAGGTCTTCGACTTTGCTCACGTTAGGATGAGGTTCTCCTCCTATTTCTAACAGGCTATGGGGGCACATAAGGGCCGTTGTCAGGGCCTCTCCCTCCATCTTATCTAAAATGAACGAGGCCTTCGACTTTGCTCATGTTAGGATGAGGTTCTTCTCCTATTCCTAACGGGCTATGGGGACACATAAGGGCCGTTATCAGGATCTCTCCTCCCATCTCATCTAAAATGAATGAGGCCTTCAACTTGCTCATATTAGGATGAGGTTCTCCTTCTGTTCCTAACATGGCAACTTTTGATTGCTTCTTTTCTGTCATCATATAGTTTTTGCACCAAGAAATGATAATGTTGAAATGGAGGAGTTTTATTGAAGGAAAGTTACTAGCAATACATTCTCAGATTCTCTGAGTTTCAAGGTCATGGAAGCGTTGCTCTTTTGAGCTTCTCAGGCATTATGTTCCAGGTCGGACGACCTCCTCTACTTCATACGGACCTTTCCAATTAGGGACAAGCTTCTCCTGGCTCTAAGGCTGAGAGATGGCGGCTTATTGAAGTACTAAGCCCCCCTAGAGATAGCGTTGATGATGTCTGAAGGTGGTCGATCTTCTTGTTGTTCCTTCCTCATTGATGGTTCTAGCTGTGGTAGCGCCCTTGGTTGATCTTCTCTTGCTTCAGGCCAGTGTCTGTGGAGCATTGAGGGGGGCATAGTTGTGAAACTTTCTTAGGGAGAACTTCTTCACGTCCTTCCATATGGATTTCTTTGATGACGAACTCGAGGAGGAGTTTGTGCTCGCTTGCGCTCGAAGGAAGTCTGTGAGCACGTCCGAACTTCATCCGACCCTCCATCAACTGTGGGTTTACTAGACTCATCCACCTGTTGCTTTCCTATGGCTCTTCTTTAGCCTGAGCTAGTAGATCAACAAAGTCCCTAAGATACTTCTTCTCTAGGAAGAGCAATAAATCATTCTTTTGAAGGCCATCCTTGAGTGCGACCATTGTAACAGACTGGTCTAGGTTCTAGATCTCTAATACTGCAGTATTAAATCGGGTGACATAAGTCTAGATGGATTTCTCCTTCTTTTGCTTGACATTCATCAGGGAATCCGAACCTCGGCGCAAACATCGGCTGCTGACAAAGTGAGCCATAAATTGATAGCTCATCTGATCAAAGAAGAAGATCATACCTGACCTCAGCGTCGAGTACTAGTTTCTTGCTGCTTTCTTCAAGGTGGACGAAAAAGCTCGACATAAGATGGCGTCTGGTGCGCCATGGAGCAGCATCATGGTCTGAAAGGACTCCAAATGATCGATCGGATCAGAGATTCTATCATAGCTGTCAAATTAAGAAAGCTTGAAGTTCGGCGGAATGGGCTCTTGCATAATTCGGAGAGAAAAAGGAGGATCGGTGTAGACATCGTCATAGGGAGCTGGAGCGATGTGGTGGAGTTCTTCAATCCATCGGCTCATTTTCTGGAGCCTTTGATTCAGGAGATCTTTATGATCGTTGATCTTCAGAGTTTTCTGATGGAACGGAGGCAAAGCTTCCTCCAGGGTTGAATCATGGTCCGAGCAATGGCTCTCCATCCTCTATTTTTTCTTTTCGGAGGTCATCGATTGGCTAACCCAAATCGGCCATCCCCTAACCAGATCATGGGGCTCCAAAAAAGTTTGCTCCAACTAAATTTGCGTCGGAGCTTGTCGATGTATGATCTGCACCGCCTCCATAAGACCGCGAACTTACTGAACCAGTAGGTTGAATTGCTCCACATCCACCATGGCTTCAAGTGGAGCTTGAGTTATCGAAGTTGGAGTAGGAACAGATTGATGTGGATGGAATCTGGCTGCAGAGGTCATTGATCGTCGAGTCGAAGCTTTCTTGGGAGGTATTTTTTTTGGGAAGAATTCTAGAGAGAAAGAAGAGAGATCGCTGCTGAGCACTCCTTTAAGATCAAAAAAACCTCAGAAACAGAGGGCCCTTCTTCTAGCGCCAATTCTGTTGGTGCAGAATCTGGTTGACGTCGGATTGAGCTGGAGTTAAGAAAGAAGAGGTCGCCATCGGTGATCAGCAAAATAAAATTTCATCCGAAGTCGGTGGTGGTGGCTCCGGCAGAATCCTCCGATGATTAAGTCAGCTCTTCTGGCCAATAAAAATAGAGTGCTCAAGAAAGAGTTCAACAGAGTTTTGAAAAGAAGAAGAGAGCTTAGAAAAAATATATCTAGAGGGTCTCTTTTTATAGACGGAGCTTATTGTAACTGTCCTGATAAATAATTATTGTAACCATCCTAATAAATGCTAATCGTAATCATCCTGATAAATGATAATCATAACTATCCTGATAAATGATAATTATAATAGTTCAGTAGTGGGATCGCTTGTAGAAATTCATCTAAAGAAAAAGTTCGAAAAGAGTTCAGCTTCTGTAGAAATCCGACTGAAGGAGAGATCCGAAAGGAGTTCGGCTTCTGAAGAAATTTGATTGCTGGAGGAGTTCGAAAGGAGTTTGGCTTATGAAGGAATTCGACTGCTGGAGGAATCCAGAAGGAGTTCGGCTCCTGTAGATGCCTGACTGAAGAAAAAATTTGAAAGGAGTTCAGCTCCCATAGGAGTCTGACTGAAGGAGAGGTTCGAAAGGAGTTCGGCTCCTATAGATGTCCGACTGAAGGAGGAATCTGAAAAAAATTTGGCTTCCATAGGAGTCCGACTGAAGGAAAAATCTGAAAGAAGTTTGGCTCCCATAGAAGTTCGACTGAAGGAGGAATCTGGAAGAAATTCGGCTTCCATAGGAGTTCGACTGAAGGAGGAATTCGGAAGGAGTTCGGCTTCCGTAGGAGTCTGACTGAAGGAGGAATTCGGAAGGAGTTCGACTCTTGCAGAAGTTCGACTGAAGGAGAAATTTGGAAGAAGTTTGGCTCCTAGAGGAATTCATCTGCAGGAGAAGTTTGGATGGAGTTCGGCTTCGTAGATGCGAGGAGAAACGGAAATCGGAAGGAGTTTGGCTCTTCTAGATATTCGACTGAAGGAGGAATCCAGAAGAAGTTCGGCTCCCGTAGAAGTCCGACTGAAGAAGAAATTCGAAAGAAGTTTGGCTCCTAGAGGAATTCGTATGCAGAAGAAATCTGGATGAAGTTCGGCTCTTGTAGAAATTTGACTGAAGGAGAGGTCCAGAAGAAGTTCGGCTCCTGAAGGAATCTGTCTGAAGGAGAAGTCTGGAAGAAGTTTGGTTCTTGAAGAAATTCGACTGCTGGAGGAGTCCGGAAGGAGTTTGGCTTCTGGAGGAATCCGACTGTTGGAGGAGTTTGGAAGGAGTTCGGCTCCCATAGATGTTCGACTGAAAGAGGAATTCGAAAGGAGTTCGGCTCCCGTAGGAGTCGACTGAAGAAAAAATTTGGAAGAAGTTCGACTTCCGTAGAAGTCTGACTGAAGAAGGAATCTAAAAGAAGTTCGGCCTCTAAAGAAGTCCAGAGGAGTTCGACCGCTGGAGGAGTTCGACTGCAGAAGAAGTTCGGCTAGGGCTCAGCCGCTGGAGAAGTTCGACTGTAGAAGAAGTTCGACTAGGGCTCGGCCGCTGAAGAAAAATCTCCGATCGAAGCTCTTTCGTGATTATCAGTTGCATTAGGCTAAGCATCAGACTGGACTTCGACAGGAGCGGGGTTTATCCCCAATAATAAAAATATATTAGTAATCATATTATTGTCATATTATGATTCAATAATAATTTTAAATTAGAGTAAAAATATCTTATAATACTTTATATTTATATAATAAAAATATTTAATATATTACTTCTATTTATCTTATTTTTTTACTCAAAATAAATATTCATATTAATAAATAATACGTTATAAGTATAAATAAGAATATTAATTATATAATAATAATTAATATACATTTATAGGATTAATAATTTATAGACCTGATAAATATATTTTTATAGAATCTATTAATTATTAATATATTAATAAATATAGTAATATTTTATTTAAAATATATTATATATGATTAATAAATATATTTTTATGAAATATATTATGGATAGTTTTGGTATTATATGATTAATGATTTTGGATTCTCAGAATACCAAATAGGTTACTCGTGAATGTCCAAGAATCTTTAATGATTGGATCATGACCTACCAAAACATAGTGATCTTAGATCATTAATGATTAGATCACCATAGGATTCGGATGATTGATGATCTTACATCATCATGGTGATTCCATTTGGATTGCCAAATGCTATCCTAAGGGCTTGCTCTTTAAAAGATCAAACCAAAAGTAAACTAAAATTAGAAAAAGAAAGAAAGAAAGATTATATTAGTATTGGGTCTATGATAAATCATAATATTAGCCATCACAAAGGATTGATATGCCTAGAGGTTATTGGACCTTCGTTTAACACTTTACATGAGCATGTTCAAATATGATTGTCGCTTGCATGATGAGTCATATATATATATATAGATGGTTGCTATTGTTACCATTTTAGATGCATAATGCATGGCGAAACGAAAGCATATACAAATTGCATGAAATGATTCTCTGCATGAAGACATGATTCGTGACTGCTGATGTGCCGTGTTTGGTACATCTAGGAAACCTACAATCACGACCATGTACGATTAAGCTGCAGGTAACTATAGTTCAGACTTTTTTCCTTGACAAGTAACTCACATGGTGGGGTTGGTGTTTTTCTCCTCTTTTGGCGCCGTACCACCAGAACTATCGCCAATAGAAGTAGTAAAATTGGAATCACCGCGACGACGACAATGACTGGAGCACCAAGCGTCTTCTTGTTCCCATGATCATCTACGCATTTGTTCCCGATCGGGCACAGATCCGGGTTATTTTCCGTTCTTGCATAGATAAAGATCCTCAAATTAATGTCAGAATCCAGTGTAGCTATAAAGGAACCTTTTTTAATTTCCCCTATAAAGCAGCTTGGATGTTAACTATACTGAGAGTGAATTGGATATTGGATAATGAAGCAAACCTTAACTCTAGCAAGCCATTGTCTTGCTTTTGACGGAGAGCACTTGGGATCGACCCATTGAGTTGGTTGTTTGACAAATTTCTGAAGATATTAGATCATCAATATTCTACATATATATCCGGCATATGAGTTTCTAACAAGATTAGCTTTTTCTTTTTAATTTCATCAGAAGTAACAGATACTAGCTTAAGCTTACAGCATGCGAAGGGATGACAATCCTGACAGAAAATTTGGTATTGGGCCCGTGAAGTTGTTGTTTGATAAGTCCCTGAAACAAAAGGCAACCAAGACACGATGGTTTATGAAAGATTCTATTGACATAAAAAAATGCCATAGTAGGTTGGTTGTAAATTTAGACTTGGTTCATACCAAACTTCAGATAAAATATCTCCTATATAAGAAAGAAGAAGACAAGCAAGTATAGAAGCCTTCTTGCTCATAAAGAGAGAGAGAGAGAGAGGGAGAGAGAGAGAGAGAGACTTGGCAACATTCGGGTGGATCTTTACTCAGATCCATTCAGACATACATTAAATAATTAGAGTTCCACATCGACAATCCAAACCATTAAATATGATCTACTATATCTAAAATATTTATAAACAAAAAATTATATGGTTTAGAAATTCTAATCTATGCATCAAGTAGTCAAAGAAATTAGACAATATAAATAAAAATTTAAATTATATATATATATATATATTTTGATCATTTGATATATAGATTAGGAGTCTCTAAATCACATAATTTTTAATCTTTATGTATTTTAGAGATAATAGATCACATCCATTAACTCAAATCATCAATGCAGGGCTTTCGTTGCCCAATGTAGATCTAACTAGATTTTAGTACAAATCCATTCGAGTGTAGTCAAGTTTAATTCTTTCTCTACATATATAGAGAAAAAGAGAGAGCACTAAATCTTCCGAAACCTTTTCATAGAAATTCATTGATATCTTTTTTTTTAATAAAGAAAACCGACTTTGATTTAAATGATTCACATTACTTTTGATTCTATTGTAATAAAAGATTATTTTTTTTGTATGAAAAAGACTCGTATCAACAATTATGATGTACACATGAACGATTCCTCAATATTTTATTTATTTATAATAAAATATTTATTTTGTGCATTGGTAAAATGAAACTCATATCTATGAAATGAAAAAGAGTAGAAATTATTACTACACTTGCAAATTGTTGACTTTGAGTTCCTAGTTGCTAGGTCATATAAGCCAATTATCTGTATTATTCATCAAATCCTACTTTCTTTCGCTTCACAATTTCTACCTCCAAGTTGGGAAACTTTATACATGGATGTATATATAAACAAGAGATAGGGAGTTTGGTTCTAGTTTAGAGTTTGCATCTGGGACGGATATAGGATAGAAAATGTAGGAAGTAGCCAATCCTGGTCTTAAAAAATGTATATGCATTATGACCAACATCCCAATAAAAGATAAGAGATATTCTACAATCCACCATTATAAACATTAATGCATTTTTATCCATTAAATCTCAAATTGCAATTGTCACTCTAATGTGCATATACTATGCATGGAAAGTTGTAATATCAATTTTGCTCAAAAATTATATTGCATATGTCCACATGATGGTCTATCCACACTTTGCAAGCATACCTCCTACAACTTGAGATATAATCGAGTGATGGGACCCCCTTATCATCGAGATTGTTTATTAAAACTTTGATAGTACCTCTTAATGTTTGACCTATTTGATATTAAATTATAGTATTTTAATCACTATTTTCAATTACTTTAAAAAAATAAACTGCTCATAGATTGCACTGGACTTTCCATTTCTCACATTATAGATTTAGATTTTAAGTGTATATCTTGTAATGAGATGATTTTTTTTTTCAAGGACTATTTATCCAAGATCTGTTATCAACACCCTTCCCATCTCCAACCATTCATTAAAAGAAGAAGAAGAAGAAAAAAAGGGTTGAGGCATATAGAAGATCGATCGTTACATCAAAATCATTAATGACCATCCTAACAAATTTCTTTATCCCTTACCAACTTGGGATTTTTCTTAATCCTTACATCACCAAGTTGGCTAGAGTATAGGTATCCGGCACTACTCTTATTAAAGGGGGCAGCAAAGATTTTTCACATATGACTTAAACCTGTGACCGGTAGTTTTCAATACTTACAAGTGCTCGATGGCCTTAAGGTTGTTAATAGCAGGGGGTATATTACCGGTCAGTTTTAGCGAAGATAGATTCCTGCAAAGCAAATGAAACAATATAAATAGTTTAGTCTTAATATTATTAATGTTTTAGAAATTTTTTAAAAGAAAATCAAAGAGGCTTACAAGGATGTTACTCTTGGAGGATTAGAGCCTGAATGGGTACAGAGTATGCCTTCCCAAGTGAAGTGTTGCGGAGCACATGGATCACCTTGCCAAATCTTCTTATTGTATAGTTTCTTGAGCTCCATCATAGCACCAACTAGCATGTTCACGGGGGAAACAAAAAACCACTTGGGCTATATATATAACGCAGTCCCGAAGAAAATTAAGCAACATTCTCAAGTCAAGTCTTGCTAAGCGCATATGTATATTCATGGAAAATGAAAGAGAAAATGATCTCCAAAGAAAAGGAAAAACTCAATCACATTTCTTATATTAGTGTGCTATGTTTTACTATCTACAAGGTGGAAATGATCTTTATTAAAAAAAAATTATATATTTATCCAAAGCAATCAAATATAGCAGGATATCTTGAAGATTTAAGGAACTGTGTAAAGCCTTTCATGCGAAAGATGACCACCCGATCATGTCCTACAGAGATTTTGAGATGCATGATCAAGGGTGATCGTGCCTATGTATGTGATGGCAATGAATCATTCATGTCAAAATATGATTAGATGATCATCCATATATGAAAGACTAGCATGGTGTTTCATGTAAAAGATTAAACATAAGACGCTCATAATAGAAAGGATATATTGCTCAATTTTCCTACTTTCTATTATTCAATAATAATATGGTTTTAGAGAAGCAATGATACTAGATAAATTCTCTTTTTTTTTTTTTGTGTGTGTTTAAAAGAGATATCAGCCCTAGTTGAGAGTTGAGGAACAGTATACCATCTGTTCTATCGGATGCCAAATCTGGTAGGGAAAGAGCAGTATAGACCTCCACGGCATTGAGGATTGGAGGAAGGATGGAACCGGCCGCCTTGGTTAGGCTTAAATTATACGGAGTAGAACTCTCAAGCTCAAATGTGAGGGTTATGTGAGTTGATAGTAAGTAAGATGGCCGAAAATTCCTCTGAAGAATTTGCTCATTCACTATCACGTCGATTAATCTTGTCTTGTTCAGAGGGAGGGCATCAAACTCTGCAAAGTGCATGTAGCAATAGCGCACGGGACGAACATAACTTTTCCACAAGTCTCGCATAGAAAGTCGCAAGCTGGTATCATCTGATGGAGTGACCGCACTACTCATAATGATGGACGGCACTTGGAAGGCATCCCCAGGATTAATTTGGATGGTCTCTGAAGTGCTTATTCGAAGCCAGATAGGCGGGTTGTTCAACGACCACCAAATGCGATCATAGATGTCATTTGGATACCTATTGATTAATAGTTCAATGTTAAAGAAATCATTTAATGCAAGTGCATGATTTTCATACAATCTCATGGATCTTTGGTTGCAATAAATGCACACATACAGAGAAATAGAGCTAACATTAGAAATATATCTGTAGATCGAGAGTATGGCTATACATAGGCACTCATACAATAGTTCTAAAAATATTGGGTCATGATCGAGCAATTGAAGCTGCACATTGATAATCCTAATTGTTGGATATGATATAATGTCTCTGAATTACTTGTGGTAAAAAATTATGTAATTTGGAGTTCTTTGCCTATGCATCTAGTAATTTGAAATGAATACTTTAAAAAACACGAAACATGCATCATGTTCTCTTTCTAAATATGATTTTTATTTTTCATACATTCATTTTTATCTTTTGATATACCTTGGAATTGACTACAGCTGATATAGCAAAAACCAACTAGAGTTTGCCATGAGATTGCTAAGAAGCCTTCACCCTGGCCAACCAGCACTCACCATATGGCTAGTCCAAGGATGAACGGAGATGCCCAAATCTTTCTCCATCTAGCTATAGTCAGCCCACAATAGCAAATGACTTTTATAACCATAAGATACAAGGAAATTAGAGTATGGGAGAATCACCTGTACAATATCTTATGAATATGCAAACAATTATCCAAAATAGTCAATTCGCATGTCCCAAGATTTCATAGCAACAAATGCTTGCTTTTACCTATATAAACTAGCCTAGGGAGGGTTCCAAGTTTAAGTCCTAACTCCTAAGTTCGAAGTTCTAACCTCTCCATCCTAAGTGCTCTAGAATTTTCATCTCTTCGTCGCTCACACAATACCACCACTATTTTACTAAGAGTTA
This sequence comes from Cocos nucifera, assembly GCA_006176705.1. Lineage (NCBI taxonomy): Eukaryota > Viridiplantae > Streptophyta > Magnoliopsida > Arecales > Arecaceae > Cocos > Cocos nucifera. The sequence continues at coordinate 210,412 of QRFJ01001329.1, read as the reverse complement.
TTTGACTTAAGCATCAGAGGGCCTTTTATCAGACACTCTCCAACAAGTAAGATTTATATTTACAATATTTTAGGGCCATCCCTAATGTTGGAATGGTGGTTCAACCGCAATCTCCTTTCCTCAGCCACTAATTGATGCAATCGACCCAATTGTATTCACCAATTGGAAAAGGAGGTGCATTGAGACCTCTGACCAGCTTCCTTGGTCCATGCAATGACCCATCGAGTCCTCAGCACACTGACTAACTTGATGGCAATAGATTGACACTAAAGAAGGGTCTTGATCCCATTATTAGAGGTTTTATCCCACATCAACCATGAAATCTAGAAGAGCATAAGCAACTCCATCCACCACCCAACCATACATTCTAGTGGAGTCTGATGGCTTTATGTAGAGTCTATGGGGTACTCTTCCTCCACTAGATATGCAGGTTGCTTTGACAATCACTATCAAGCAATTCCATATATTCTATAGTAGGATTAGGCACTAACTATGGTCATCCAGAGCATGCAACAGGCTGCCGTCAACCCTCAATGCAGCTGTAGCACTAGGAGTCTCACGAGCCAAATGATCATGGAGTTTCGGTATGATCGAGCCAATGCCCTCCTCCACAAAGTCCATAGTGAAGCCATCACTCCTGCTCTCTGAGCTTTTGGAAAGCACCCCATAATCGACGATCCCCTCATTGAAGCTTGGAGCAAGTTCCTCACTGCTGCCATTCTAGTGATCAAAGCCCGAGGAAGGTGCCTCATAGCCATCGATCACTCTCATCCATTGAGCCCAGGATGAGGAAAAAAGTACTTATCCTCAAGCATTTTATCTTCATAGAAGGATTTGATGATAGATCATTCTTCTCCCTGCCGATCTATGAAAGGCTCCACGAGGATTGGGGACATTGGCCACAAGTTGGAGGAGGTAGATTAGTACCTCGAAGAATTGTGACAACATAGGGGTGGGCTTGGGAACAACCTAGAGTTCTCCACCAAGCCCCTATTTTCAACAAAGATTATGGAGAAACCCATTGCTCCTTGATTCAAGATGCTATAGCTTGAGACCTGTGATGGCACCATCGATCCTTTGGATCACCTATAGAGTTTTAAGACTTTTATGATGCTTTAGGGAGCAACCGATTTAGTGATGTGCAAGGCTTTCTTACTATTCTCTAGAAGGCAATCTGGATATGGTATGTCAGACGTTAGCTGAGCTCCATTCACTTCTTTGAGAAGTTTAGAAAGATATTTGCTACCTAGTTTAAGAGTAGCAAGAGAACTCCACCACCCTCTTCATCGTCAAATAGAGGGAGATGAGTCCCTTCAAGACTATGTTAGCCATTTTAATGTAGCTACTCTAGAGATCCATGATCTGAATTACTAATCATGATGTTAGCTATGAGGAGTGGACTGAAAGCAAGCCAATTCCTCTTCTCCCTAGTAAAGAGATTCTTGAAGGACTATAATAAGCTCCTAGCCCCTCAGACAAGTATATCAATGTTGAAGAGGCCACCTCATAAATCATTGTAGTATGAAGGACAGTAAGAAAAAAAAAGTGGGCTAGGGATGACTTGAGTGAGCCCCATAAGAAGCCTAAGAAAGATGGGGAGAACTTTTGCCGGCAAAGAATCCTCCTCGAAAGCTTGAAAGTACACACCTCTTAACACTTCTTGAGGATAGATTCTTATGGAGATCAAGAATCGAGAGTTTGTTAAGTATCTCAAGAAGATGAGGTCAAATGCTTGTAAGGATACAAGCAAGTTTTGCCACTTCCACCATGACTATGGGCATGACTTTAAGGACTGTTATTAGTTAAAAAATGAAATTGAGATCCTCATTAAGTGAGGCTTCTTCAGTGCCTACATCAAAGTGGGCTAGGGATGACTTGAGTGAGCCCCATAAGAAGCCTAAGAAAGATGGGGAGAACTTTTGCCGGCAAAGAATCCTCCTCGAAAGCTTGAAAGTACACACCTCTTAACACTTCTTGAGGATAGATTCTTATGGAGATCAAGAATCGAGAGTTTGTTAAGTATCTCAAGAAGATGAGGTCAAATGCTTGTAAGGATACAAGCAAGTTTTGCCACTTCCACCATGACTATGGGCATGACTTTAAGGACTGTTATTAGTTAAAAAATGAAATTGAGATCCTCATTGAGGCTTCTTCAGTGCCTACATCATCCACTAACAAGACCGAGGTAAACCTAGGTTAGGGATAGCCGACCCTTGAGTTGCAGATTGACAATCGACCAATTGCAGAATCAACAACATCTCAGATGATTGGTGGCTAGTGGAACAAGCCCGACTATATGAAGGACTTATGTTCGGATAACCCAAATAGGAAGCCCAACTCTGAAAAGGTAGAAGTCTGATAAGGTCATCTTCTTCCAAAATATTGATCTAAGAACTTCCAAACTCCCTATGATGACACTGTCCTCACCATTGCAAACTATGATGTAAAATGATGTTTGGTTGACAATGAAAGCTCGATAAATACCTCATTTTATGATGCTTTTTGCAAAATAAACTTGCCAAAGAATCAATTTTGGAAGATCAACTCTCTTTTGGTTAGTTTCTTAGGAGACCTGGTCTCCATGGAAGTTGTTATCTCTTTTCCTAGTACTACTAGACAAGCACTGAGCTAGATTGCTATGACGCTTGATTTCTTAGTCATCAAGGTTACCTTAGCTTACAATGTAATACTAGGACAACCTAGTCCCAACACCTTGTATGTTATTATTTCTACTTTTTATCTATTGATTAGGTTTCTAATTGCAAATAGTGTAAGAGAAATTTGAGGTGACCAAGTGCTTGCCCGATAATGCTACATGACCCTCAAAGATGAGAAATCAGTAGAGATGTTGCTAATTGAGTGCTAAGATGCTCAAGATGAGCAGTAGTGTAAAGAACTAGTTGAAGAACTTCTCCTAATCCCCTTTTATGAATCAGGATATCTCATGGCAGCAGTAATGTGTGAAGAATTGAAAGGAAGAAAATAGAAGCTAATTTATACACAAGCGGCAACCTCCCTCTTCTTTTATATAGTTCTTGAATGGTCAAGATCAAGCTATCCTCTTTGATGGCTAGCCATATGTCGAACTCTCTAAGCCTCCGATGGTTCAAATTCTCACTTAGAAGAAATTCTATGCAATTCACTTTCTGAATTATTAGTGCTTAGAGTTATTACTCTCATAAAGAAAGCACAACATCCAAAGTAAGATCTGCCTTAGGTGATGTACCTAAAAATTATTCCTTGGGACTGTGATGAGCAAGCCGGACATCATCCACACATTTTTGAGGCAAAACGACAATATTGAGAAATAGCTCTAGATGCATGACCCTGATCACACTATAGTTAGGAGGCAAGCCATATCCGAATTCAACTAAGCTTATCTACATACTTGCAATAGAGAATTTAGTGCGTTGGTTAACCAAGTAGATTTATATCGGTTTGAACACCAATCTACACTAGATCTATGAACCAAAGTATTGACCTATTTTGAATGACCCAAAGGGCTTGACAAAATTTGAGCTAAGTCTACAAATTAGCCATTCCGAATAGAATACTTGGCACAAAACTCAAGTAAAAGATGAAAGGGATATTTCATTTCATGAAGAAGAGGTTACAAAGATAAAATACAAAATGCTTATGATGAAATGAACAATAAAGTAATGCTCATTATAAATGAGCTACTAATCTATGTCCCTCTCTCTTCTTCTTCTTCCTCCTCGTCTCTACCTAAGGATAAACCTAGAAGGGTAATTAAATTGAGGTTGGCCTCTGAGAGTACACCAGCAACCTTATTCCTACAAAATTGGAAGCCCTTCTTGAAGGAATCTTAGGTGGCCTAGAGCAGCTCATTGCAAAACTTTCCGAAGCTTATGAACTCCATGACAACCTATTGAGCCATTTCTTCAGCTTGTATCACCCTCTTTTTGGCCTTAGTGGCTTTCTCCATAGCCTGTGTGGTTCTCTACTCTACCAAAGTAAGCCCCTCTTCAACTTGAGTGGCCTTCTTATAAACCCAAGTAGCTTTTTCCTTGGCTCCAGCAGCCTTTTCTTCAAATTGAGTAAACTTATCTTACCTAAATAGCTCTCTCCTTAATCTTGGTAGCTATCTCTTCAAACTTGGAAAGCTCCTCCTCAGCTTGTGCTACTCAATTTTCAGTTCAGGCTAGTTTATTTTTAGCAACTAAAGCCTAGTCATCTACAACTTGGAGAGCTAAGCAACCTCTTCTTTCAATTTAGTTGCTATTTTCTCTACTTGTTTGGATTCCTCCAGCCTTCTCTTTGTTTCAATAAAAGCTCTTTTGAAGTCATGCCTTTTCTCTTGAGCGATGCAAGTTTGTTTCTTGTTGTGCTCTTTGGCATCCTAGGCAATGACATAATCTCACTCGACCATGGCTCTCCCTCACCCTACCTTGTGAATCTTATGCTCTGCCATCTCCACTCTCTCTTGATAGCCTAAAATGATGGCCGCTAGAGCATGAATTGTATAAGGGATTTGTAGAATAAATGATGGAGTTAACAAAGGATAATCATACTTCAATTGCAACTCTTGATCTATAGCACTCACCTCGATCATAGTAGTGCTTGTTGAATCAATGACTTGATTTGCTATCAAGTTTTGAAGAAACATCACATTCTTAGAAAGAATCATCCCTCTCACCATTTAGCTGTGAGCTTAGGAGTATCGAGGACAAAGTCTGTAACTCTGAGTGACCATGTTGGCAGAAAATTATCTAGCTCAGTCCTTTAAGATGAAGATGAGAGCCACTGGGAGTGTGGGCATGGGATGTTTGGCACAAGGGAGGGAAGAGAGTCCCAGTCCAATTGGGCTCTTTTATTTTTTTTGGTCAAACTAAATTTTAAATTTATTTAAATCAGGATTGGTGCAACATAATTAAGGATGATCCTAGTCCAACTAGGAGTCTATTTAAATTTAATTAAATTATATTTAAATATAATTTAAATTCTAAGCTAATTAAAAAAATTAGGTACACTCAAATCTTAATCAAATAAGAAATTGATCTCACTTGTAATTAGGTTATCTCATAAACCAATTAAACTTGACCTAATCAAGTCCAAACCAAACCAAATTGAATCTGTTCAGTTAGATTTGATGTTAGCCCTAATGCTCAATCAAATTAAGTCAATTAGCAATCTAATTGCTAATTAATTCTTCTATAATATTTGCACTAGATCAATCATCAATTATATTGACAACTTGATCTTAAAATGATTCATCATCATTGATAAACCATCCAATTAGATAAAAATCTCTTATGCGTGTGACTTCATAGGTTTGAACCTAAGCTGATAGCATATAAATAAATTTTTATATCAATCGAAGTGATCATCTAGTAATGATATCTGACATCCGGATAAGGTCAAATGTATGTAAAGCAATATTCTGGAATCCATTTGAATATGGTTACCATATAATTTATTCCTTTAATCTTAGTATTTAGGATGACTCAGAGTTAAATTGTCAATCTTGAAAAAGTACATCCATAATGTGTCTCAACGTAATCAGTCCTGTGACTCCTTACAAGGGCTATCCTAGCCAAGATTTTGCTAAATTAAAATATAATATAATACATCTTCTAAAATTAAGAGTGGTCAATCCCTTCTTGACTCATACATCGACTTCATAAGTACTTGACTGTGCTCAAAAATTTTTCATCATTGAATTAAAAATTTAGGTGGTCTGGCACCAAAGCATAGTAAATTGCTTGCAAGTTACCATGGTGATCTCAGATCGGAGGGACACTTATACCCATATTCCTTTGGAGCAAATCTTGATAGCAGAATGCTTCGAAGTTAGTCACGCTCAGTATAGATATATCCCTATATCTCACTAGTATACCATACCTGTATCTCCATACTTCTTGATTTAGAGGATAACCAATCCATATAGTACACAATGATCTACACTCGATAAACGTTGTCATCACATAGGTAATAATGTATCATTTGATCATGAACAGATTTAAGGACTAAATGATAAATTCTCTCTTTATCGATTCTAAATAGTCCTAAGGACTTTATCACAACACAGTAGTTCATAAGAAAAGATGCACAACTTATGATGAATAAGTCAAAATAATTTTTTATTCATAATAAATTATATATAATTTATAAAATTAGCTCAACCATCCACAGACTGATGATTGATTTTAGAATAAATTTTCAATAATGATACCATATTCTGAGTTTTGCATGAGATTTCTTATCCCCAAGAAGCCCCACGCACATCCCATATCTCTTGGTTTGGAAATGAGTATTGACTAGGTCAAACAAGGTAAGTTGTTTTGACCTAGGATTCTTTTTGATAGAGTTTCAATATTTTCAAACTCTATCCACTATAGGCACCTAATTAAATAAGATTTTAACATGATTCTTGGCATGGAAAAGAAGGTATTTGTGCATGCTTTTAAGGTAGCCCATGTCCAAATTATGTAGAAGGTGTCCAAGAGTTAGACGCCCCCTAAACTTTCTTTCTTTATCCTTTCCTTTCTAGGTATTTGATCTAGACTAGGATTCCTCTTGAACTCTCTATTTAAGAGGAGTCTTAGCATGAAATTTTCAAGAATTATTCACCATGGAGTAAGAGTGTTGGGCGTGGGTTTTGGAGGCAATCCTCTAAGGGGGTGTGAGATTTCTTTAGGACATCACGTTAGTGTATCCTATTAAGAGAAAAAAAAAGAAGAGAAGAAGGGATTCTTCTCTAGGATTTTTGATTTTCCTCTTCCACAAAACTTTAAAAAATAAAAGAGGAAGAGTCTCTCTCTTTAATCCTCCTCTACTTCTTTATCTCTTGAAGAGTCCAAGAGATCTGAAGAAAAAGATTCAAGATCAACCATCAAGAGGGACCTGCAAGGAGCTAGCATCCCGCATAGATCTTTGATCGTCGAATCTCTGATTAGCGTAGAAGTTTTGTATGGACAACCTATAGAGGCTGGACATCCTGTGCTACTTTAAGCAATGATTATAGTCACGAAAACTAGTAGTGGAGTTCTCGATCCACTCTCAATATAGAGATCTTATCTCTATTACAAGTTAGATTAGATCTAAATTGGTATTGATATGATCAAACCTATTTATATTTATTTTTTAAATTTATGCATGCATTATATCATATCATAGATCCTAGTTGTAGGTGTTTAATGATCTGATCATATGCATAAATAGATTAACAAGATTAATCTAAGTTTTTCACTAGATAATTTTTGAAAAAGTTTTGAAATGCATGCATGAAATTTTACAAAGTTTTCTATTAATGGTATCAAAACCTAGATCTATTGACATGGTATATATGCATGTTTAGATATGATTATTTAGTTTAGATCTAAATTATATTCTTAGATTTAAATCTAAAATAAATAAATTTTTAGATCGTACAGACTGATTATAAGGTTGTCTTACTGTAAGATTTACCTCTTACAGTGAAAATATTGTCCTATTATGTGTTGATCTAAAATTATAATTATAATCATAAATATGTTAGATATGATCTAAATAGATTTATGATTTAATAGATTTAAAATTATTTTAATCTAAAAATAATAATCATGAATGTGTTTTGATTAGATCTAAAATTGATTCATGATTTTATTTATGTTATGTGCATAGTTATTGATTCAAACATGCAACTAGTTGCTATTTATAAAATGAGTCGATCCATTTTTGAAATAAATTGATCCATTTAATGGATAGAACTAAATTATAAAATATTTTATAAAATTTAAAAAAATATTTTCAAATATCAAATCCTAACCCATCAGTCCAATACTTAATTAAAAATTAAGGATTATATATTAGGATCTAGAATTATGTACTAAAGATCCTAAGACAAAAATATAATACATGGGCTAATGGATTACTGTGAATTAAGTCTATTAATTGGATTAAACCTAAGATTAGATTAAAGAATAGATTTAATTAGAGTAATTGATTAAATTTAATCAAATATTATTTTAGATTAGATTAAGGATACTCTAAATCAATTATAATAGTTGTAGTTGGTCAAGTCCATGTCTTTAATAAGAACCAATTAGACTTGATTCTTGGCTCAGTGGTCTAGCTCGAATTGTTAGGTAGTGTTAGATATATGTGCCCTAGAAGCCAGAATTGGCTGACACTTGTAATACACTTCTAGGGGCAAAATTATAATTTTGACTATAATTAATGAAATGGGTTATTTTCTATCACACATGTGTATTTAGTGTCTGTGATACATTCTTTGAGTTAATGATAATGATAATTCATATTTTCAAGAGTTGAAAATTTAAGACATTATTAATCATTATTAACTCATAAACAGCTTCCGACCATAGGATCAACACGAGGATGGTGATTGATCCGGAAGGTTGGTGTACGATCGCTTCTCTTTAGTAGATGAGTCTTGAGTCTACGGTGTGGAGACATCAGAGCGAGAGTACAGATACTCGTTAGAGAACGAGGGCACTGAGCGTGACCACCTCGAGTAGTCATTAGGAAGTCTACCTTCTCGTCAATGACTGACTCGATGCTGCAGTAGTGTGTCTGGATTCTTTGACCTGAGATGCATCGGCAGTTCACCTTGAGGGTGTTATAGTTTGACTACACCATTACTCGATCTCCTAGCCATATGGAACCCTGAGGTGTATGTTGGCTATAGCATGTTCATTGTAGGAACTGGATTGCATCAAGATGGAATCTATCTACCTCGGTGGTAGAGGAGTAGCCCTATGATGATCATGAGAATCAAGTCCAGAAATCCATGGCCATGGTAGAGTGAAATAATAGAAAGAGTTTCTATTTAGATTTTCACATTGGACTCGAATCGAATGATTACATCATATGACAGAGACTAGGGTTTGACGAGTTCACCTTAACCCTAATCTGATCGGGGCTCAAGATAGAAGAACTGAATCACACAGGTAGCTGCACCAAGAGGTTCACATTCAGCTCTGATGGGTTGCCACCATATACTGCTAGGTGTCACTGGTGGATTTTGGGAGCAATTAGAATGATTTAGATGATCGATCATTCTAGCTGTTCGAATCAGAAGAGTTCTGATCCATCGAAAGGAGTTTCGATGATGTCTGATGATAGAGATCATGACATATCCCATTACCATACAGAACTGAACCTAACTGGGTCACACAAACAAGGGTTTGAATCTGGTGATCATCAATTGAACTGATCTAGTTCAATTGATCTGAATGAGATTCAATTAGGTTCAAGAAAATCGTGCTAGCACTCGATTGAACCTAACGTTCTTCTTTTACTATCACAAATAAGTTGTCCTGACTGAGCCAAAGGAGTTTGTGCTCAATCAGAGGCCTTCATATGGTCTGACTGGAGGTTGTCCAAGTCAGAATAGGTTGTCTTATTTGTAAGACATTACCTGCCATTTTTGGTCACCTGCCATTTCTTGTTCTTTGACTTTGGTCAAAAGTCTACCTTTGACTGGTCAAACGTTGACCATTGACCCTTTGACTTTTGACCACATGTCATGCACCTATTGGAGAGCTGGTGGGGGCCTGTCCCCTTGTCAGAACCTGGCAAGGAGAAGGGCGCACGCGCTCAAGTAGGAGGCGCCTAGGAGTCCTTGTTGGACAAGGACTCCACCTCCCTTTTGGATTCCAATCAGAGTTCTACTAAGAATCCAGTTTGACTGGTCTTAGGCACCCTCTAAGGAGGAATCCAGGGGTCTCTATTCCAACCAATCAGATTTAGATCTGATTTCACAAAGGGTTGTGATTGGTTGAGAGGAAGAGGAATTGGATCATAAGAGGTCTATAAATAAGACCCTGCGCCCAACCCTAATTCCAAGTCTTAGTGAATGCTATTAGACACGCCCCAAGGCTGCCTCTCCCCTCCTTCTCCACGCCATAGTCTCTTCTCCCCTTGCTCTCCACGTCCAAAAGTGTTTTGGATTTAGGTTGGTGCGATTCAGATCAAGGAAAGGCGATCAAAAGCAAGAAGGCTGCGCTGCTGCAAAAGGACGACTGCAGATCTTCAAAAGAGTTTTGAAGATCCTCCAGATCAGATCCAGATCTAATTTTTGGAGGTGTGATAGAGAAGAAGAGATTCTCCAGATCCAACCCGAGTGGATACCGGTAGAGGCCAGGACGCTTGCATGGCTAAGATCCAGAACCTTCCGCTGCAATCAGGATCATCTACAGGGTAATAGGATTACCCAAATCAGGTAAATTAAATTTGATTTAATTTATCTTATTTTATTTTATTTATTAAAATAATAATAATCAGATCTGAAATATATCAAGATCTGATTGAGATCAAGAGAAAATTTTTGAAATATATCTCTTGATCTAATCAGATCTGGACGAACCTGGACTGGGAAATCAGGATTTCCCTTCAACTGGTATCAGAGCCATGGTTCTAAAATTATTTAGATCTAATTTTAATTTTATTTTAATTAGAAAATAAAATGATTTCAGATGTCACATGAGATGTGATCAGATCTGAAATCAGAAAAATTAAAATTAAATAATTTGGATCTAAGAACATGAAGATATGCATGACTAGTTCTAGAATAGAATAGTTCTATAGAATAGTTTTGCATGTCTTTAATTTAATCTGATTAAATCATATTTTAGATCTTCTTATTTACTGTTTTTGATATTATAAGTGTTATAATAACATCTGATAAACAGCAAATAAAAAATTATTTAATTTTTGAATATCATATGAGATATGATAGATGCATGACTAGACTAGTTGTAGAATAGTTCTACATAATTGTCTAGATTAGAATTTATTTTGATTAGATCAATTTAAATCTAATTTTTTAGATTATTATGTGATAATTTAGATCTGAAAACATGCATGATTATGATACATTAGATGTATGCAAAATATGCCTTGATTAGATCTATGATTGTATATGTGATATATGTGTTAGATCTAATTATTTTATTATGCAGTTTAAATTTTTGATTAAGGCATTCCTCTTGACCATCCGGTCATAAGAGTAAGAAGGGTTTAAAGATCCTTGCTTTTCATTCGATGGAGTGCTCTTATGGCATATAGGGGTGTTGCATGTTTGTCCTTAATCAAAAAATAAAAACTTAATTTTTTGTACAATCCTAGATCCAAAAAACCTAGCATTTATATATGCTTTATTCTTGAACCATGTTTTGACTTAATTAAGAATTAAGTTTACCAAACTAATTAGATCTAAAAATTATCTTCATAAAACATGTATGGATTCGGGTATGGATAGCTTGATTAGGTCTAGCAATTGATCAAACCGAATCAAGAGTTGGTTAGGTGGGATCAAGAGTGCTTAGAATTGACCAGCCCATTAGATATATGTTTGGTCAAGATCGAGTCACATGTGGCCACATGTGGTCATAACTTCAAGACCTAATTTGACTCCAGACGGTTCGAGCCTAGATTGTAAACTAACCTAATCAATTCTGGTCAAATAAATCAATATTTAAGGTAAGTATGGTAGATATGATCGGTGATCTTTAATTAAGAGCTACTCAATCTAAATATGTTCACGGTAAGTTAATGACATATTCCTCCCATCAATCTCACTTACCTGGCCGATTGGATTGATCCAGTTCTGTATTGAGGTAGCTAACATTTCAAGCTAACCCATTTTACTTGGTTAGTCATAACTGTTATAACTAGTCAAGTTGAAGAGATTTAAATTAAAATCATTTTAAGAAAATATTAAATCAATTGATCTTCCATCATTGTAAATGTGCAGGCCTTTTCCAAGATTTATTATTTTCGACTAGATATAGTAGTTTAGTTGTACCGAAAAGATGCAACCACATCTATTAAGCACAGGATGCTATGGATTAGAGGATAAATCGAGCTCAATATTTTAGATATGGTGAGGGTTCCAATCATGAATCCAGTTCGTGCAAATGGTGGGTCAGACTTAACTAAGTAGTAGAGCAATATTACGGACATAGTGAGCTTCATGAATTAGAGATCAAGTTTGGGTGCACCATGTTTAGAAAAATATTGGATAAAGATTGTCCACTCATTGACTGACTCATCATCAATAATTATTAGGTGAGATGGAAAGTCAGTCGGTGGGACTGTACCACCTACTAAAAGTCTTTGGTCATAGAGATTTTCACATCTCTACTAAGAAAGTGTAAGGATCCGAGAAAATAGTGAAAGCCTAAATTTATTTAAAAATAAAATTTCTAAATAAATTGGTTAAGTCAATTATAAATCTAACTAAAAACTTTGACTCTCTACAGAAAAATATCTACGTCGAACCTCCTAGCCCAAATCCTAGATACCCATAAATTGATCGAACCTAATTATAAGAATTGACTCTAAAATTTAAAAATTATTTTATATTCTAAAAAGCTAACCTATGTACTAAACCAGAAACTTTCCACTCTATTAGCCCGTTCAATCGCTAATCAGAGAGTGTCTCATGAAAAATGGTTGGACGATGACAACAAGGTTAGGTGCGATGTGTTGGGCTCAATATCTAATGAGTTGTAATGCCAACACGAGAACATAAAGACTACATACCAAATGTTGGCTCACCTACAAGAGTTGTATGATGAACAGAGCTATACAGTGTGTTACCAAATCTCGAGAAGACTCTTTAAGACAGATGCGTGATGAACAGTCAGTCCAAGATCATTGCTTGGCAATAATCAAAGACCTAGAAGAGCTTGAGAAGCTCGATGTCCTGATGGATAAGGATCTATAGATTGATGTGATCCTATAGTTCTTGACTAATTTATATGGATAGTTCATTATGAACATTCATAGAATAAGCTCCAGTACATCCTGACCGAGTTGATGAATATACTGATTACTACTGAGTAGACTTTGAAGAGTTCAAAGAGCTCAATTTTGGCTATGGAGTAGTAGACTTCTTCCAAGAGAAAGTCTTTTGGAAAGAAGAAGAAGTCTACGAAGAAGCAAAAGATTGAGGGGAAGAAGAAGAAGGGAGAGTCGAAGAAGAAGGCCATGGAGAAAAAAAGTATTTCCACTACAACTCCGATGGTCATTGAAAGCGAAACTGTCCTGCATACTTGACTAGCCTAAAGAATAAGAAGGAAGGAGGACTTTCTAGAGGTATGCTCATCATTGAGACTAACCTAATGATTTCTTCTGTGTCCAGTTGGATGCTTGACTCTAGATCTAGTGCTTATTTGTGCACTTTTATATAGGATTTTGAGGATAGTAGAAGGCTGAGGGACGATGAGATAATTCTGTATGTCGAAAATGAAGCAATAGTTGCTATTATGGCCATAGAAACTTACCTTCTTTGATTACCATCGAAAAGTATCTTAGTACTTTGGAACTATTTTTATGTACCTACTGCGAGCAGAAATTTAATTTTTATTTCATGTTTGGCATAAGAAAACTATGCAATTAATTTTTTTAAGGACCACTGCACTATTTTTTTTGAAAGAAATAAAATTGCAAGTGGTTTCTTAATTAACAGTCTCTATCAGTTACATATAGATATTTCTGTTTATAATGTTGAGCAAAATATGAATGCCATAGAAATGAAACGACCTAGAGATAGTGTTAATGAAAGATATCTGTGGCACCTTAGGCTAGGTCATATAGTTGAAGATAGGATTAACAAATTGGAACAATTCAAACTAATAAGTCTATTGACTTTCGAGTCATATCCGATTTGTGAGTCATGCCTTTAAGGCAAAATGACCAAGGTATCTTTTATGGGACATAGGAAGAGAGCCACGAACGTTCTTATCCTGGTACATATAGATGTATGCGGCTTATTCGATGTGTCGGCTAGAGGCAACTTTGTCTACTTCATTACTTTTGTCGATGATTTATCTTAGTATGAATATGTGTTCCTGATGCGATACAAGTCTGAAGTATTTTAAAAGTTTAAAAAATTTAGATATGAAGTGGAAAAGCAAACTAGAAAATCTATTAAGTTTCTTCGATCAGATGGAGGAGGCGAATATCTTAGTTGAAAATTTATGGACTATCTTAAAGATAATAGCATAGTTTCATAATAGACTCTGTCTGAAACACCTCAACTCAATAGGATTTTAGAATGAAGAAATTGGATCCTATTAGATATTGTCCGATCTATGATGAGCTTCACGGATCTTTCTGAGTTTCTTTAGAGACATAATTTAATGATAGCAATTTACTTACTAAATAGAGTTTCATCTAAAATCATTCCTACCACACCATATAATATATGGCATGATAAGAAGCCAAGTCTGAGTCATCTCAGAATTTGAAATTATCTAGCCCATGTGAAGAGACAGTAGATAGACAAGTTAGAATTAAGATTCCTTAGAGCTCGATTCATTGGATATCCTAAGAAGTCATTAGAGTATTACTTCTATCTTTCGAAAGACTATAATGTAATTATGAGTCGACATGCCATATTTCTTAAGAAATAATTTATTCAAAATGGTAGCATTGAAAGACATTAAGCTCAAGTAGAAAGTCTCCAAAGAGCAATGAGTCAAGGAACCTAAGGAATCTGATCAGTCTGATCCAATCCGCACACTACCTCCTCCACCTCATAGGTCAAGTAGGATTTTTCATTCTCCTAAGAGATACTTAGATATTATTTCAGAGGATATAAAGAAAATATTCCTCATAGAAAATGGGATTCATGATGATGATCTCAAAATCTATGATGAGATGATATCAGATATCGACTCTGAAAACTGGCAAGAGGCAATGAAGTCAGAAATTGAATCGATGCGCTCAAACCAAGTCTGGACCTTGGTAAATCCACCTGAAGATATAGTACATATTGGGTGTAAATAAATCTTCAAGAGAAAGATGGATATAGATGGAAATATGGAGACATTCAAGGCTAGGCTAGTGGTTAAAGGGTATGGTCAGCATAAAGGCATTGACTATCAGGATACCTTCTCATCAGTGGCCATGCTTAAATACATCCGTACACTACTTGCGGTTGCGGCATACTTCGATTATGAAATATGATAGATGGATGTGAAAATGATGTTTCTAAATGGATATCTTAAAAAAAATATTTATGTGGAATAGCCGCTTGATTTTACTTTCGGTGATGGTGATCATAAGGTTTGCAAGCTGCAAAGGTTCATTTATGGACTCAAGCAAGCATCTCGAAGCTGGAATGCTCATTTCAATGATGTCATCAAATTATTAGATTTTATCAAGAATGAGAAGAAATCCTGTATATTTAAGAAGATCAATGAAAGTGCTATTATCTTCCTCGTACTGTACATGAATGACATCCTCCTAATTGAAAATGACATTCTCATGCTGACCTCGATCAAGGTATGGTTATCTAAGAAATTTTTTATAAAAGACCTAGGAGAAGCATCCTTCATTTTGGGGATTAAGGTCTATAAGGATAGACCAAAGAGGATGCTAGATCTCTCACAGAAGATGTACATAGAGGAGGTGCTAAAGAGGTTTATCATGGAGAACTCCAAGAGAAAACTAGTGTCCTTCAGACATGGTATTCATCTCTCCAAAATAATGTGCCTCAACACACGTGAGGAGATTGAATGCATAAGCAAGATTTTTTATGCTTTGGTAATAGGAAGCCTCATGTACGCCATGCTATGTACACGATCTAATATCGTCCATACTGTGAGTGTCACAAGCAGGTATTAGTCGAATCCAGGTGAAGAGCACTGGACTTCTATGAAATGTATTCTTAAATACTTAAGAAGGACTAAGAATATATTTATGATCTTTGGTAATGGAGAACTTCAGATCTAGGGATATACAGACTCAGACTTTATGTCTGACATAGATGATCAAAAGTCGACATCTGATATTCTATTCATGTGTAATGGTGGTACTGTGAGCTCAAAGAGTTTCAAGCAAACTATGATAACAGATTCCACCATGAAAGCAGAATACATCGCTGCCTCGAAAGTTACGAAAGGGACATTCTAATTTAAGAAATTTATTACAGAGCTCGGAGTGATGCCATCAGATGTCGTCCCTCTATGCTGTGATAATAATGGTGCCATAGCCCTAGCTAAGGAGTTGAGATGTCACTAGATGTATAAGCACATCGAGCGGCGATTCAACCTCATGCATGATTATCTCGAGAAGGTATACATCGAGGTCAAGAGAGTCGACACTGCAGACAATGCGGCTGATCCACTGACGAAGTATTTATGCTAGTAGAAGATCGAAGCCCATCTTGAGAAGATGAGACTTAGATTTATAGACAATTGGCTTTATGTTAAGTAGGAGTTTATTAGATATATGCCCTAGAAGTCAGATTGGTCGATACTTGTAAATACTTTATAAGGGCATTTTTATAATTTTGACTTATAATTAATAAAAAAAATAATTTTTCTATCACATTATATATTAAAGTATCTGTGATACATCTATTGGATTAATGGACATAATAACACATATTCTTAAGAGTTGAGAATTTAAGATATGTGTTATCATAATTAATTCATAAACTATTTTCGATTGTAGGATCATCACGAGGACGATGATCGATCCGAAAGATCAATGTACAATCACTTTCTTAGGATAGATGAGTTTTATGGTATGAAGACACTAAAGCAAGAGTATAGGTACTTATTATGAATAAGAATACTGAGCATTACCATCTCAAGCAGTCATAAGAGAGTCTACCTTCTCATTGATGACTAGCTCGATGCTGCAATTGTGTATCTGATTCTTTGACCCAAGGTGCATTGATAGTTCACCTTGAGTGTGTTATAGTTTGACTATACTATAACTCGATCTCCTAGCTATTTAAAATTCGAAGATGTATGTTGGCTATAGCATGTTCATTGTAAAAATTGGATTGCACCAATATGGGATCTATCAACCTCGATAGATGAGGAGTAGTCCTATGATGATCATGAGATTGGATCCTAAAGTCCATGGCCATGGCAGTGTGAATATAATAAAAAAAAGTTTTTATTAGGATTTCACATCGGACTCGAATCGAATGATTCAATCATATGATGGGTGTTGGGTCTAACGAGTTCATCTTGACCTAGATCCTGTTGGGGCTCATGATAGAAAAATTTAATCACATAGTTAGCTGCACCGAGAGATTTGTATTCGGTTCTGATAGGTTGCCACCACATACTGCTAGATGTTACTAATGAATTTTGAGATCAATTAGGATTATCTTGATGATTGATGATTTTAATTAAGTGAATCAAAAAAGTTCTAGTCCATCGAAAGGTGTTTCGATGATGTCGATGATGGAGATCACGACATATCCTATTACCATATAAAACTGAATCTTACTAGATCATATAAATAAGAATTTAGATCTAGATGTCAATAATTGGACCATCATAGTATGATTGATTTAGATTAGATCTAATCAGATCCAAAGAAATCGTGCTAGCACTTGATTGGACCAGACTTTCTTCTTTACTATCACTAAGTTGTCCTGTGAGCCAAAGGGTTTGTGCTCAATCAGAGGTATATGGTCTGACTGGAGGTGTCCAAGTCAAATAGGTTGTCTTATTTGTAAGACATTCTGCCATTTTTGGTCCTGCCATTCTGTTCTTTGACTGGTCAGTCTACCTTTGACTGGTCAAACGTTGACCATTGACCCTTTGACTTTTGACCACATGTCATGCAGCTATTGGAGAGCTGGTGGGGGCCTGTCCCCCTGCCAGAACCTGGCAAGGAGAAGGGCGCACGCCAAGGGTGGCGTGAGCCCAAGTAGGAGGCGCCTAGGAGTCCTTGTTGGACAAGGACTCCACCTCCCTTTTGGATTCCAATCAGAGTTCTACTAAGAATCCAGTTTGACTGGTCTTAGGCGCCCTCTAAGGAGGAATCCAGGGGTCTCTATTCCAATCAATTAGATTTAGATCTGATTTCACAAAGGGTTGTGATTGGTTGAGAGGAAGAGGAATTGGATCACAAGAGGTCTATAAATAAGACCCTGCGCCCAACCCTAATTCCAAGTCTTAGTGAATGCTATTAGACACGCCCCAAGGCTGCCTCTCCCCTCCTTCTCCACGCCATAGTCTCTTCTCCCCTTGCTCTCCACGTCCAAAAGTGTTTTGGATTTAGGTTGGTGCGATTCAGATAAAGAAAAGGCGATCAAAAGCAAGAAGGCCGCGCTGCTGCAAAAGGACGACTGCAGATCTTCAAAAGAGTTTTGAAGATCCTCCAGATCAGATCCAGATCTAATTTTTGGAGGTGTGATAGAGAAGAAGATGTTCTCCAGATCCAACCTGAGTGGATACCGGTAGAGGCCAGGCGCTTGCGTGGCTAAGATCCAGAACCTTCCGCTGCAATCAGGATCATCTACAGGGTAATAGGATTACCCAAATCAGGTAAATTAAATTTGATTTAATTTATCTTATTTTATTTTATTTATTAAAATAATAATAATCAGATCTGAAACATATCAAGATCTGATTGAGATCAAGAGAAAATTTTTGAAATATATCTCTTGATCTAATCAGATCTGGACGAACCTGGACCGGGAAATCAGGAT
Source organism: Cocos nucifera (assembly GCA_006176705.1). NCBI lineage: Eukaryota > Viridiplantae > Streptophyta > Magnoliopsida > Arecales > Arecaceae > Cocos > Cocos nucifera. The sequence goes on along the minus strand of QRFJ01001329.1, from coordinate 191,979 downwards.
TTCCCTTCAGGTAGATCATATCAAAATTAATTAACCAGTTGGTGTCTAAGGTAAGTCTAGCAATTTCAATTGGTGGTCTTTAATTGAGAGTTTCTAGCATAGATGGCATTTATGGTGAGTTAATGGCATATCCCTCCTACCGATCTCACTTACCCGACCATCTTGATAAAATTATATTTTGATTAGATCATTTGATAATTTGAGTTAATTCATGTTAACTAGGTAAATCAGTGTGACTGATTTAGGTGCCCCTAGATCGGCTTATCTCTAGTCTTCATTAATCTAACTTAGTGAAGTCAGTGGAAGGATTGTGATTAGTTGATTAATCTTCTCTCTTCTTTTAAAATAAGTTAATCAAAATCTCTAAAATTATTATGTCCTAAAAAATAAAATAGTTATAGTAATAACTAGATCATAGCCTTCTATTAGGTTGAGTGATAATGGGTCAACTAGCTTGATAATTATTGGAGGCCGAAAGGCCTGGTATTTATTGGCTATTAAAATTATAATTCATAATATGATTACTTGGCCATATCTCTCTAAATGGTGGTTAGATTGGCCGACCAAAATAAAGCCTAATCATTCGTTGGTTAGATAGACCAAGTATGGTCATGTTAATGGTTGGACCTAGCTAGACCTTTTTAGTAGAGGCCAAAGTCTACTGATTAGGCTTTTGGGGCAAAATTAAATTACTCGAAGTTATTTAAAGAAATAATTGATTAAGAACCTATCCATAGATGTACATGAATTGACCGACCAAAGTTGGGCTTGTATGCAGTCTATATGGATTCTAGTATCCACTAAGAAATTAAGATAATTCTTCGAATTAGAGGTAGAGACTATCAATTCATATAAAATAGTGAAAGAATCTTTAGACTAAAGTTCAAGTCTTTAAACTTAATAATTTATATACTAATTCAATTTTTAATTTTTTTATGTAGTTATGGCCACTATCCTGTCGCTCTGATCATTATTGGATAATGATAAGTTAATGGAATCTAATTTCTATAGCTAGCATCGAAAGTTAAAGATTATTCTGAAGTATGAGCGGATTCTATATATTCTGATAGATTCAGCACCTGAGGAGCCAGCTTCAAATGCACGTGGGATGGATCGAGATACTAAAAGTGGCTCAATAATCGTACCATAGTTCATTGCATCATGCTGGTAGCTATGAGCAATGAGTTTAGTCATAGGTTTGAGAATGCTAAGCTAGAATATATGCTTTAAATATTGAATGAATCTTTTGGCACTCCCGATGATATTGAGAGGCATAAGACTAGTTGTGCCATTGTCAATGCCTAAATGAGCGATGGAGCATCAATCACTGATCATGTATTGTACATGATTGAGATGATTGAGCATTTGAGCAAGCTCGGCTTTTCTTACATGAGCAGTTTGGGAAAGATGCTATTCTAAACTTGTTGCCCAAGTCCTTCCTCCCATTTCTTATCCATTTTAGAATGACAAAGCCTACAGTTAACTACCATGATTTGCTAAGATTACTGTAGAACTTTGAGAAGGATCACCAGCTCCTTAAAAAGTCGGTGAATGTAGTGGAAGGATCTTCTTCTGGTCATCGATCCTTTAAGAAAGAAAAAAGAATTAGAAGAAGAAGAATAAGAAGGTACAGGAGCATGCTGAGACATCTGTGTAGGGTCAAACCAAGAAACCTAAGCCTGATAAGAGTCAGATAGAGTGCTTCTATTGTAAGAAGTAGAGGTACTAGAAGAAAAAATATTCTCGGTACATTACCTTCCTGGATCCGAATAGGTAGAGGAAGAAGCAATCTATTGCTGGGCAAGATAATTATATGATAACTTCTTGTAATTTCTCAATATATGATATTACTGACTGGATATTAGATATTAGAAGCCCTTATCATATTTATAATTCATTGCAGAATTTACAGATCAGTAGAAGATTTGAGCAAGATGAGAGATTCCTAAATGTTGAAGATAGAAGACCAGTTCTAATTCTAGCTTTAGGAATCATAAAGCTTGTATTCAATTTTCATGCTGTTGTTCTAAGTGAATGCCACTTTTGTCCAAGCTTTTTATTGAATATCATTTCTATAGGCTTTTTGGCCAAATGTAGTTATGAAATTTCAATAAATTTTTTTTTTATAATGTCATTATAAATGGTGTTACTATTTTTACTGGATAATTAAGCAATGAAATTCATTTTTTATCATAACTTGTTAATATGGTCTATTCCACCAGCAAATATCCTAGAATAGATAATGTGTCTGAAATCTATCTTTGACACTATAGGCTAAATCACATTAACAAGAATAGAATAAATAGATTGACTTAAGAGAATATTCTTGAAGTCGATGATTCTAAATCACTTTCGATCTGTAAGTTATGTCTTCTTAGAAAAATGATCAAGTCATCTTTTACTGAAAAATGTGAGAGAGCTAGTGAGCTTCTAGATCTAGTACATATCGATATATATAGACCTATAAGCATAAATGCTAGAGATAGATATTTCTACTTCATTACTTTTACTAACGATCTATCTAGGTATGGGTATATCTACTTGATGAAACACAAGTTGGAATCATTCGAAATGTTTAAACGATTTCGTAATGAGGTAGAAAAATAAACTAGGAAGAGTATTAAAACTCTTCTGTCTGATTGAAGGAGTGAATACCTTTTCAATGAGTTTCTGATATATCTAGGAGAGAATGGAATTCTCTCCCAATGGACTTCTCTAGGAACACCACAATATAATGATATGTCTGAAAGGAGAAATCAGTCCTTGTTATATATGGTCCATTCTATGATGGATTTTGTTAATCTATCGATCTTTTTTTGGGAATATGCACTCGAATTAGCTTGTTCTCTTCTTAATAGGATTTCGAGTAAGTCTGTAGCTAAAATGCTATATGAGATATGGACATGACATAAGCCAGTACTTTTACATCTTAGGATTTGGGAGGTATCTGGCTAGCTTATGTCAAATATTTAATGATAGACAAGTTTAGACCTAGGTTTGACAAGTGCATTTTTATAGGATATCTGAAAGAAGCCAAAGGATATTATTTCTACCTTATTGATGAATAAAAGATGTTTGTCAGTCTTAAAGTAATTTTTTTTTTAAAAAAATTTCTTAGTGAAGAAAGTATTGCTTCTAAGGTCAAACTTGAGGAAGTTCAACAAGTAAGAAAATTGACATAATTAGCTGAACCTAAACTAGATTTGATTAGATCAAATTCAGAGCTCAATGTACCTACATTCTTAAGACGATCCAGCAGAGTACCACGTCAGTTGGATAGATACTATAGTTTCTTGATCCAATATGGTGATCCTATCAAGCTTGATAAGAATGATGAGGATCCGATTACCTACATGGATGTAATATAGAGATTCAATTCTAAAAAATAGCTTGAAGTCATAAAATCTGAAATGAAGTCCATGAAGGTCAATGATATATGGACATTAGTTGATCCATCTTAAGAGATTAAATCCATAGGATGTAAGTGGGTCTTTAAAAGGAAGGGGCACAGATGAAAAAGTAAAAACTTATAAAGCTCATCTGGTTGCCAAGAGATATCATCAATGTTATGGTATGACTATGATGAGATATTTTTTTCTATGGCAATACTTAAATTCATTCAGATTATACTTACAATCGCTGTCCATTTAGACTATAAAATTTGATAGATGGATATGAAGATAGCTTTCCTAAATGGAGAACTGGACGAAAAGATGTATATGATATAGCCTGAAGGGTTCACATCCATAGACGAGTCTAAGGTGTGCAAGCTTCAAAGATCCATTTATAGATTAAAGCAGGCATCTCAAAATTGGAACAATAGTTTTGATAAGACGATCAAAGCATATAGCTTCATTAAGAATGGAGAATAGCCCTGCATATACAAGTGAGCAAATAGTTCAGTGATAGTATTTCTTGTATTGTATGTGGATAATATTCTCTTAATTGAGAATGATATCCCTACATTATAGGAATAAAGGTTTGGCTGTCATCTCAGTTCTCCATGGACTTGGGAGAAGCATTCTACATCCTAGGGATGAAGATTTATAGGAATAGATTTAAGAGATTGCTTGGATTGTTCTAGTCCACGTACATAAATACCATACTGAAGCAGTTCAGTATGGAGAATTTTAGAAAAGGCTATCTTCCAATAGGCCATAAAATTTTTCTCTAAGAGGGATTGTCTGACAATACCTCAAGAAAGAAAGCGTATAAGTAGAATACTATATACCTCGATAATGGATTCTATTATATATTCCATAACATATACAAGATCAGATGTGGCATATTTACTAGGAGTAGTGAGTAGATATCAATCTGATCCAAGAGAGAACTACTAGAAGGCTGTAAAAATTATGCTTAAGTATTTGAGAAATACTAAGAATCAATAGTTTATTTATATAGTGAGTCAGATTTGAAACTTGTAGGATTTACGATTTTAGTTTTCAATCTGATCATGATGATAGAAAAAATGTATCTGGATATGTATTTACTCTTAATGATAGAGCTATCTACTAAAAAAATTTCAAGCAGCATATTATGGTTGACTTAGTTTGCAAGATGGAGTATACTGCGGTATTTGATATTGCCAAGAAAGCTATGTGGCTGAGAAAATACATCACCAAGCTTGGAGTGGCATCCTTCCTTGATAGTCCAACCCTGCTTTACTACGTAGCACTGGAGCTATTGCTCAAGCAAAGGAATCGAAAGCATATCAGTGGACGAAGCATATTTTGCATCGCTACCATCTTATCCAGAAGATCATGGATCAAGATGATATCGACCTTTAGAAGATCGATGGAAAGAAGAATCTAATTGATCCATTCATTAAAGTCCTTACGGTAAAGAAGTTTGATGATCATAAGTCAAAGATGGGTATAAAATACTGTACTGAGTGGCTTTAGGATAAGTGAAAGTTATTGAAAATTATGTTTTAAAGCCAATCATCAGTCAATAAATGGTGAGTTAATTTTATAAATTATATATGATTTATTATAAATAAAAAATTATTTTGATTTATTCATCACAAGTTGTGCATCTTTCTTTATAAGCTCCCGTGTTGTGATGAAGATCTTAGGACTATTTAGAATCGATAAAGAAAGATTTTATCATTTAGTCCTTAAATTTATTCATGACCAAATGATATGTTGTTATCCAGGATGACAATATTTGTCGAGTGTAGGTTGTTGTGTGCCATATGGATTGGTTATCCTCTTAACCAAGTAATGTGTAGACACTGATATGGCATGTAGATGAGATATAAGGATACATCTACACCGAACATGACCAACTTTAGAGCATTTTGCTATCAAAATTTACTTCAAAGAGATATGGGTATAAGTGTCCTTCCGATCTGAGGTCATTATGGTAATTTGCAAGCAACTCGTAGTGCTTTGGTACTAGACTACCTGAATTTTTAATTTAATGATGAAAGATTTTTGGACATAGTCAAGTACTTGTAAAGTTGGTGTGTGAGTCAAGATGAGATTGACCACTCCTGATTTTAGAAGATGCATTGTATTGTGTTTTAATTTAGCAAAATCTTGGCCATGATAGTCCTTATAAGGAGTCACATTGAGATATATTATGGATGTATTTTTTCAGGATTGATAGTTTAACTCTGAGTCATCCTAAATAATAAGGTTAAAAGAATGAATTATATGATAACCATATTTGAGTGGGTTCTAGAATATTGCTTTACATACATTAAATCTATTCGGACGTCAGGTAACATTACTAGATGGTCACTTTGATTGGTATTAAAATTTATTTCTATGCTACCGGCTTAGGTTCGAACTTATAGGGTCACATATATAAGAGGTTTTTATTTGATCAGATGGTTGATCAATGATTATAAATCATTTCAGGATCAAGTCATCAATATGATTGATGATTGCTCTAGTGTAAGTATTGCAAGAGGATTAACTAGCAATTGGATTACTTATTGGCCTAATTTGATTGAGCATTAGGGCTAAGATCAAGTTTAATTAAATTAGATTCAATTTGGTTTGATTTAGACTTGATTAGGTTAAGTCTAATTGATTTATGAGATAATCTAATTATAAGAAAAATTAATTTTCTATTTAATTAGAACTTGAGTGTACCTAATTTCTAATTGACTTAGAATTTAAATCAGTTTTAAATATGATTTAGTTAAATTTAAATGGACTCCTAGTTGGATTAGGATTATCTTTAATTAGGTTGCACCAATCTTATTTTAAATAAATTTAAAATTTGGTTTGACCAAAAAAAATAAAAGAGCCCAGTTGGACTGGGACTCTCTTCCCTCCCTTGCGCCAAACATCCCATGCCCCATGCCCACATATTCTGAGTTTTGCGTGAGATTTCTCATGCCTAAGAAGCCTCATGCGCATCCCATATCTCTTGATTAGGAAATGAATATTGACTAGGTCAAATAAAGTAAGTTGTTTTGACCTAGGACTCTATTTGATAAAGTTTCAATATTCCCAAACTCTATCTACTATAGACGCCTAATTAAATCAGATTTTGATCTAATTTTTAGCATGAAAAATAAGGTATTTATGCATGCTTTTATGATCAAATATTAATTATTGAGAAATATGTCCTAAAGCTAATCATCTAAGTTGTGGATGATTGAAATTGGTATATGAATTATCAAATAATAATTATTATTTAGCTTATTCATCATTGAAGTTCTATCTTTCTTAAATAAATTTTTAAATTATGATAAAATTTTTAGAACCATACTTAATAGATAAAGAAAAATTTATCAGATAATTTTTAAATTATTCATGACCAAATGATAAGTTATTAACTATGATGATAACTTATCGAATGAAGGTCGTTGTATGTCATATGCATTAGTTGTTCTCATAACCATATGGTGTGGAGACACCGATATGACATCTAGGTGAGATGTAGGAGTACAACATGACTAATATAGCATTTTAATGTCAAGAGTAGTTAGCTAAGATAAATGGGTATAAGTGTTCCTCAGACCTGAGATCACTACGATGATTTGTAAGCAACTCATTATACTTTGGTGCTGGACTACCTATATTTTTAATATAGGTTTGAAAGATTTTTAGGTACAGTTTAATTGGTGTGTGATTCAAGATGGGATTGACCACTCCTGATTAACTTCAGAAAGCGAATATCTCGCTGTATTTTAATTTAGCAAAATCTAGGTCTGGATAATCCTCGTGAGGAGTCATAAAATTTATAAAATTTTAAAATATAATATGGATGATTGATATGAGTATTGACAGCTTACTCGAAATCATCTTGAGCATTATTGATCGAAGGGATGAATTATACGATAACCATAGGTCAGGGTTCTAAGAATGTTGCTTTGCATATATTCGATCTATCTTGACGTTGGATACCATTACTAGATGGTTATTTTGATTGATATAGAAATTAATTTGTGTTACCGACTTAGGTTCAAAATTATGGGGTCACATATATAGGAGGTTGTTATCTGATCAGATGATTGATCGATGATTGAGAATCATTCTAAGATCAAACAATCAATACGATTGATGTTTGACCTAATGAAAATATTATAGGAGGATCGATTAGCAATTGAATTGCTAATTAGCTCAATTTGATTGATAAATCAGATTAAAATCAAGTCTAATTGAATTAGATTTAATTAGAATTGGTTTGGACTTAATTAGATTAAGTCTAATTGATTTATTGGATAAGCTAATTGCAAGGAAGAACAAGTCCTAGTTCAATTAGGGCATAAGTGCACCTAATTTTTAATTTGATTAGAAATTTAACTAAATTTAAATTTGATTAAATCTAATTTAATTAAGCTTCTAATTGAATTAGAATTATCTATTAATTAGATTGACTCAAAATTATTTTGAATTGGGTTCAAAAGATCTTGACCTAGTCAAAATAGGAGAGTCCTAGTTAGACTAGGACTCCTCCTTTCCTTGCGCCACCTAAGAGCCCACGCCCACTTTTTTTATTTTAGATCATTATGTGAGTCTTTCCCACATTTAAGAGAGGTCTCCACATCCTATAATCTGAAGAGTTTGAATCAATTTTAAATTGGTCAAGGTTTGGAAAGTAGTTATGAATTGGTTTTCTTTTTGAAAGAATCCCATGTCTCTAAAACTCTTCTTCCTTGTGCGCCCACTTGGTTTTCACGCATCCTATATTTTTTCTATCCCTTTCTCTCTTTCTTTTGTGCATTATTTGCTGGGGTTCATGCTTATTTTTTTAGGAACAGGCGTCCAAGAGTTGGATGCCCCCTAAAAGACTCCATAGATTCCTTCTAAGACTAGGACTTTGACTTAGTCTTAGTCTTTCGGTGTGGTGCCTCCTATTTTGAAGGAGGAGGACGTGAATAATCCCTCGTATTCCATGAACAAAATAGAGAAAAGAGGAAGGGAGGCATGGGAATTTGAGGTGCCAAGATTATTGGAGGAAAGCCTTCAATTAAGACATCAAAAGTTGATGTCTTGTAGAGTCAAAGATAAGAGAGAAGATTGTCTTCTCCTTGGAGTTTTATTTCAAGTTTTTTTTTTTCTCTTTTTGTGTAGAATTTTCTGTAAGAGAAATATGAGAGAGAGGGAGAGGGCGTGGAAGATGGATGCTCCAAATTATTGGGACACCAGGGTCTCTTTTGGGCATGAGTTGATCATGTCCGGATGAGAAGAAAGAGAAGACAAGATGGTCTTCTCTTAGGATTCTTCTAAGAATTATTTCTTCTTAATTTTTGTATGATTTTTTTATGAGAAAAATCAAAGAGTAAGAAATTTGAAATATGAAAAAAATTCTAGAGGATGTCTTCTCTTGTCTTGACATGGAGAGGTTTTCAGAACATCAACGGTTGATGTGCTGAAAGAGAAGATATATCTTCTCTTAGGATTTTTCTCAAGTTTTTATTTTTGATTTTTGGAAGATCCAAGGGTTGAATTTTTTTTTTAATCCTCCTCATATTCTTCGTCTCTTAGAGTGTCTAAGAGATTCAAAAAATATTTTTAGATTAACCATCAGGAGAAATCCATGAGAAGCTAGCACTTCGAGCGGATCTTTGTTCGACGAATCTCTGATCTGTATTATAGTTTTGTGTGGACTATCCGTACAGGCCGAATGCATTATGCAGTTTCAAGCAATAAAGGACTATAATAAAATCAATTGCAGTGTTCTCAACCCGTGCGAAGGTAAGAAATCTGATCTTTTCTTGATCTAGATATGATCTATGATTTCTAGAATAGTTCTAGATCTAGATATTGATTTGATCAATATCAATTATTTTTATTTTAATTTTTAGATTTATGTTTACATCATGACATGTTATAGATCCTGGATGTACGGTTTAGTAATTAGATCACATGCATAATTAGATTAAATTATTTAATTTATATCTTCCACTGCTTATAAATTCAAAAATTTAAAATATATGCATAAAATCCTGCACATTTTCCAACATTTTTGACCTAGGACTCTATTTGATAGGATTTCAATATTCCTAAATTCTATCCATTATAGGTGCCTAATTAAATCAGATTTTGATCTGATTTTTGGCGTGGAAAAGAAGGTATTTGTGCATGCTTTTAAGATAGCCCACACCCAAATTTTTTAGGAAACGTCCAAGAGTTGGATGCCCCCTAAACTTTCTCCCTCTATCCTTTCGTTTCTAGGTATTCGACCTAGACTAGGATTCCTCTTAAACTCTCTTTTAAAAGAAATCATGGAATGAAATTTTCAAGGATTATTTACCGTAGAGTAAGAGTGTTGGGCATGGGTTTTGGGCGCAATCCTCTAAGGGGGCATGAGGTTTTTTTAGGACATCATGTTGGTGTGTCCTGTTGAGAGAAAAGAAAGAAGAGAATAAGGGGTTCTTCTAGGGTTTTTGATCTCCCTCTTCCACATAATTTTGAGAGATAAGAGAGGAAGAGTCTCTCTTTAATCCTCCTTTACTTCTTTATCTCTTGGTGGGTCTGAGAAATCTGAAGAAAAAAATTCAAGATCAACCGTTAGGAGGGATCTGTAAGGAGCTAGCATCCCATGTAGATCTTTGATCGTTGAACCTCCGATCAATATAGAAGCTTCGTGTGGACAACTTATAGAGGCCGGACATCCTGTATGACTTTGAGTAATGATTATATCCATGAAAACCAGCAGCAGATTTCTTGACCCACACTCAGGTATAGAAATCTCAGATCTATTACATGTTAGATTAGATTTAGGTCAGTATTGATATGATCAATACCTATTTGCATTTTATTTTTTAGATTTATACATGCATTATATCATGTCATAGATTCTAGTTGTAGGTATTTAATGATCTGATCATATGCATAAATAGATTAATAGAATTAATCTAAATCTTTTGCTTGATAATTTTTGAATAAAATTTGAAATGCATGCATGAAATCCTACAAAATTTTCCATCAGGGAGATCATGCTAGCTTATAGAGCCTACTATGAGGTTGATGTAATCAAAATCTTGGCACTTAAGGAAACTTGTTCCAGGCTGGAAGCTAGTTCCAAGGCAGAGGTAGCTTCATCGATGGCAATCAACACCATTACAAGCTTGATGTCAACTGCTAAATCTAAGGTCAGACCTATAAGCAAAGTAGGAGGTACACCCTCAATGGCCCCAAAGAAGTTGCCAAAGTAGATGGGTGAGTAGAAATTAAGGCTTCCATTTTCACTCGAACCGACATACTTCACTAATGCAAATTGAGCTCAGCTCATTTTTCCTTACTTTCATCCTTATTGTTGCTAAGCTTCCTCTTAATTACAAGAAGTACCTTTAGCTGCTTCGGGCATGAGGCTGCTGAGATTGAACTTTATCTATTCAAAATCAGGCTAATTAATTAGGCAACCAAGCTACAATTTTTGGAGGATAAGAAGGTATGCGCAAAGAATGTTAACCCTAAGAAAAGTGGGCTAGAGGTTGATACTTGATAAGGCCACATCATAAAGCAACTCAGCACAAGATGGAGCTTTGATCTCCCTAAGAGCACCGACCACCTCCTACTCCTCATCCGACGAAGGGTGTAGAGGCTTATTGCCTTCTTTCTCGACGTCCTTCATTATATTGTGAAGCCCCATTGATCCACTAAGGTAACGAAGAAAAACTGACCCTTCCAATTATGAATAAAGGACTAGAAGGAAGGATGTTGTAACCTTTCTTATAAGAAAGGTACTACCAACCTTTGCTCCAAGGGGGCATTTTTACTTGGAAAAAGGCTAAAAACAACCCCATGGTTGAGACAAACAAATAGAAGGTAGGGAAGCAAAATAAACCAACTATCATCCACTAAGCATTGGGAATGAGCTAGGTTGGAACAAGCTAATATTGATCCAACAGTTCAGCAATGATTAAAGAAATTGAAAGTCTCAGGCCTGCCTTCAGAGTTTCCTTATAGAGGGCAACTTGGTTCTCTTGAGGAGATGTCTCCCAACTAGAAGAGCCAGGCAACTCTAGGGTCAAAGTCTGAGGTATATGGTACTTGGCTTGGATTTGCTCATAGTCTACTTATACCAAGACACTTTTCTCAACATCCAAGACCAAAGCAACCTCGAACATAGCCTCACCTGACCCCATGGAGGCTCAGTCAAGAAAGCCCTGACCCACTCTTTTATTATCTATGGACTATTCCTCAAACGTCAATTCCATGGTTGAAAATAAAAAGGAGGAAGAAGACAGAGAACTTAGAGAAAGTCAAAGGAATGCTAGAAGAATTGAGGACCTACGAAGGACTCATGGTGACAATAGGGCCCCTAAAAAAACTTTGACAGACATGCCAGTGATGGACAATTAACTAAGATATATGGCAGATTAGTCACCACCACAGGGGGTTGGCCATACTCTTCTTCTTCTCCCTTAGCATTGGTGAGCGAAAGCCAATATATAAAAACGCATATGCTCAGATCGATGCAGCCACTTAGAACTAGCCATTCAATTCTTAGGCATGTGTCACCTAGCCGTTTAGCTCCAAATGATCGCAAGGATCCTAATCGACAAAGTATCCAATCACCATATAGGAAATCCTGCCACTCTTGATGTTACTTTGAGAAGAAATTCAAACATCAGCACATCTCTCATAATGTAGTGTCTAGAGGTTTCCTGCAACAAAATTGAAAGGATAGCTGTAACAGCTCAATTCATGGTTCGACTCAAAAACTTGGATTCATGTCACCTCTGTTAGTTGTTCTCATAAACTTTTCTACTTCTTTCATCTGAGCCAATAAGTTATCAGAAGTAGAGGCAAGTGATACATAGAACTGGTTGTGACCGTCATGGTAGAACCAACCAAGCACAGTTTGCCACGAGCATGCTACAAAGCCTTCATCTTAGCCAATTAGTTCTCACCATATGGCTAGTCCAGGGGCACACAAAGATGCCCAAAGCTCCCTCCATCTAGCTATAGTTGGCTCATGATGGTACATAGTTTTCATAATGATGAGATACACAAAATTGGCATGTGGAAGAATTACTCATGTGATATCTTCCGAATATATGAATGGTTATCTAAAATGGTTGATTCACATGTCCCAAGATTTCATAGCAATGGGTACCATCTCTTTCCTATATAAATTGCTCCAAGTGGACTCTTCAGGTAAGTTTAAGTCTTAACCTCTTAAGTTTGAAGTAGGCTCCTGCCCCAAGTGCTCTTAGAGTTTCCATCTACCTACCATTCACACAACATCTTTACTATTTTTTTGAGAGTTATCTGACTTAGGCATCAAAGAATCTCTGTCGAACACTCTTCATCGAGAGGGCTTCCTTGTTTGTAGTGTTTCAAGACCAAGCCCAACAATGGAATGAATGTTTGACATTAATCTCTTTTCCTTAGTTACGGATTGGATACGATCAACCACTTGTGATAGCATCTAAGTCATGATAACCATCATTCATTAGTTAGAGAGGCACATCAAGATCTCTGGCTAACTCTCTTAATCTATGTAGTACTTTATTGAGTACTTGAACACACTAGCCAGCTTCGTGGCCTAGTCATCAACTCCTAATAACAATATTTTTTTATAAAATTATAATTAGAAAGAAAAATATAAAATATAAAATTTTAAATAAAATTTTCTTCCTTTACTCATTATTTTTTATATCAATCATGTATTGCATATGCAAACTTGGTTGTTTGTCAAGATTGCAATTTTTAGATCGGTTTCTGGTCCATCATGACCCATAGGCCTCACCAATGATATATGAGGAAGTGTGCACTACTCAAATAACCAGTCACCCAACCCACATGCTGCCCAATGAAGGCCCAAGAAATGTCATAGTTTCTTTTTGTAAAACTAAAAAGAAGGATTTTAATGAATATTACAACATGAATTATCACTACCATATTCTTACTCTTATTCCTAGTTACAGAACAAAAATGGTAGATTCTTGATAACTCAAATAAAGCATCGTTCCTATCAACATAACATCTGATTATGGATCCATGACTAAACTAAACTTAGCTTTTATTCAAAAAATCGCATTCAAATTTTTTATCTTCGTATAATTGCATAAAATTTTTAAATTTACATTATTGAAATGAAAAATATGTTGCATAACTGAGAAAAGGAGAAATATTGGTCCCAAAAAAAAAAAAAAAAAAAATCATGTAACTTAAAGATCCTGGGAAAGGATTTTTGTCTGAACTATTGTCTTTTTCGGTCATGCTTTCTACACCGTGTGCAGTGCGGCAGACACGTATCATACATGATGATTGATGCTCATGCAGGATCCACGTAAATTTGAAAGTAAAATAATATATTTTTTTTGGTGATGCATGTTGGCTCGGTACGAGCATCAATCACCGCACGTGATGCATGCCATGCCGCACCGCGCGCACCATGTGGAAAGTATTTTTCTTGCCTTCTTTTATGTTGCTTTGTGAATATTTTTAAAGCACAGCACGTCAATGGACTTACATGATAGAATATATGATGTCTTGCGAACAAAAATAACACTAAAAAGGACAATTTGTAATCAAATTGCTCCTGCAAATATCGCTTGTTGAATATTTGCCCATGAAAATCAATGCACACACTCTCTTCTTAGTTCATGTTATTTCTGTACTGTTGCCCTTCTCATTGAATTTTTGGTTGCTGGTAGAATAAAATAGCTATTTTAAATATAAAGGGATTAACTGAGAATGCCTGCTAAGGTGATATCGCCCCTTTGGCATTTGGGCAAAATGGAGCAGGGGTTTAATTCTAGCTAGAATTAGCCTTCAAGGATGGAGTGGATATATGATAAGAATTACAGGGATTCATCCCTCTAAATATCATAAATAAAATAAAATAAAATGATTAAGTCATCACTTTGTATTAATACTCTTAAAAAATTTTCTATTTTTTTAGTTTCAAGAGGTATTAATACAAGAGGGTCTAAAATAGCTATTTTTTGATGCTGTAAAAATAGAGTGAAAGGGATAAGATTGCAAAATGAAAATGAAATATGAGTTATCTATACGGTGATATTTGGAAGATAAATATGCAATAAACTATAATTATAGGTGCGTGTGGGTGCACGTATGCATTGGTATCATCTACTTGGCCCCTGTGAATGAATGATTCCTGTAGATTGGCATAGTTTCTTTTCCCCTCCTTTTTTGAACTAGAAAATATAGTCATTACCTGATTAAGCCAGGACTTCCCCCAAGGTTGGCTCTATCTCGACCGCGGAGCACAAGGGAATTGGATTGGTTTACGTCCTTGTAAACATCCACACTGTCAATAAGCCTCAACTCAAGCGAAGATATGAATGGAGTTCCGAGCCCGGTGTTCACCAGACAAACCGAGAAATAATCGTCCTTGGCAACTGTAATGATCTCGAAAAAATAAAAATATGATGGACTGGTAACGTTCACTGTTTCCCAGTAATTGACGCCGAGATGAAGTTCAAACTGCAGCAGGCTATCTATGCTTGCGCTGTCTTGACCATCGTAGTTACCATACAAGAAGAAAGCTCTAATCAGGTACTTTTCACCCTGGTTCACTTGTTCTACTGTGTAACAATTCCGATCTCCATATGGAAAGCTTCTGAGAGTCTCAACCTGCGGAGGAGACCAGCTGGTCAAATAACTCTTGTGTATCTTGTAGTTTATCCCGGTGTCTATGAATCGGGTATCGGGTTGGTACACGATCCCGGTAATGTTATCTTTGATGCTACCGTCTTCATCCATGCCACAGTCAATGCTGACAAAGCCTGCACGAGTTTTGATGGTCACCATCAAGAAATCAAGTTAGAAGAGCGGCAAACTTGCTTCGGTTGCACTAGATCATATTCCTTAATTCAACAAGCTTTGAATGTTTTATTTTTGCGATAAAATCTGATTTAGACTGCCTGCAGAACTTTTTCTTTTGTGACATGGATGGATCAAATCATGGCCACGTCGCTGCAAATTTCATCAATGAATAAAATAAAACAAGTACAATAAATTATTTAAAAAAAAAAACAGAGAAGAAGAGAAGAACAAGTCAAGCATATCCAAACAACCAAGCACTCAGAATTAGTCTTAAAATGAAAATGCAATGGAATTAGTATTAAAATGAAAATGCAATCACTAAGGGAAAAAGCCCAATCTTTTCGGAACTTGCTGGGTCGCTGCTCACCAAGGTGGTCCAATTCAAATCAAGGAGACAGCAAACAGGACTTTAAGGCCGTTTGCCATTTTGTGCGTAGACCTCGGCTTTGATCATGTTGAACATGCAGACTATAGGAGTAGAATATGTTCTACTAAAAAAAGGAATACTAGAAGCAGAATATTGGGCAGAAATGTATTGGCTGGGTTGACTTCCGATGCACCTCGGATTCAAACTTGTCTGACGTAACGTTGCCTACCAATTGAAGCCCCAAAGCCCTTCACCTCGGCCTATTAATTTCTACCATAATGGCCAACCTGAATGTACATGAAGGTGTCCAAATTTTCCTCCATTTGATTATAGCTGGCTCACCATGATAGAATGATTTTCCTAATCATAAGATTTGTATCTCACTACATCACTTCGTATCTCCTAGACATGTGAGCGGTTATCTCCAATAAACTCCCTCACACATCCCAAGATGCCCATCATGATGGGATTTGATCCTCATCTATATAAACAATTTTTTGAGGACTTTCCAAATAAGTTCAAGTGAAGTTGAAGTCTCTGAAATCCTACTGACTCATTAAGTTCCATTTGTGAGCTTAAGAGAGCAAGTGCTAAAGGAGATCCTTAAAAAATCTATCATAGTTCCAGATTGAATATAATCTCCAAAGGACCAATCTCTCCTGAACTCATAGAGTTCTCTCTTTCTCTCTCTCACCACCACTCAAACCCTCTATATAGACTTTGGCTTCCTCTTCTCTCTCTCTCTCTCTCTTACTCTCTGCCTACTTCTACTCCTCTATTCTATATATTGAGAAAATCTGACCTAGGTATCAGAGGCTCTCTCATCAAAAAACCCCCAACAAGTGAACTTCTTCTACTTATGATGTTTCAAGATATCCTTAGAGGTTTGACCGAACACTCGGCTATTGTCGACTCCCTAGAGATCCTCGGCTAGCTTCCCGACTCCTTGGATAGCCCCCAACAACTCACTATTATCTGAGCAGCATGGACCATGGAGAGGTGCCGACAGAGAGCAGAAGCAGGGGCTTTGAGTAGACTATTATGCAGCGGTCCTCCTAAAGAGAGCTTTGTAAGGAAGAGTACTTCTTATTGAGAGAGAGGGATTGATGTATGAGAGTTGCGGGTGTGATCTTCTCTTGTAAAATTTTCTTTTCTCATAGTAAAGTTTACATGCTTGGTGGAGGTAAGCCTTGACTTAATCAACATATCTAATTGTATCCTTTTATTTATCTTTTTTTTCTTTCTATTATGGTGTCAACATCGTCACCGGCATTCCGATTCTGGACTTGGAGGATCCTTATTCCATACAAAAAATCTTCATAAAAGATGGTCCCAGAGCAAGTGGTATTATGATAATTGGTATTAGAGCTAAATTGGTCAGATTGCGGTAGTGTTGATCAAGATTGAAGAAGATGAAGAAGACATGCTCAATTAAGATGGAGATCAATTGGTTTGATAGAAAGTGCAATTTCTCCTTATGGTAAACGAGGATATAAGACGTGCTCATCCAATAAAGGTTGATCGATGCTCTCTTATGCAAAAAGAAGCTGACTACAATAGAGGTGGCAGGGAGCCCAACACAAGGTAGAGCTGTAGATGCCAATGAAAGTCTAGAGCTAGGTGGAGCTTCAGGAGCAGGTGGATCGGGCACGAGACGGGAGACTTGGGAGGATGATAAGCGACGTCGTAGGATGAAATTTTTATTGCCATAGGAGGCAACCCCAAGCAGGTCTCAGGTCAAACAGAGCACAATATATGATGGAGATGAAATTGAGCAGTTTGGCTCGACTCTTATATTTGCCCATCCATGATCAGTAGGCAGTTGCCCCAAGAAATGGAGGTATGGCGAGATTATCCAAAAAGCTCTCAAGATTAGGTAAAGACTAAATGTTGAGTTAAGATAGAGATTATTGAGAAAAATGCCTTAATTTTGATCCACAACAGTCTAAAGAGGAGCCCACAACAAAGTCTATAGCATGAAGAAGCCCGAAAAGGCACCCACAACCTAGCAGCCTATAGAAGGGCCCAGCCTAAGTGTGGGTGTGATTGAGGAGGGCACGGCTTAGCCTACAGTGCATGCGGCCCATGCGGGCATGGCCTAATGCGGGCACAGGCCCATGCCAAGCGCATGCAGGTGCATGCACGATCCGCATGTAGGCGTGGCCCAAAATGAGCACTTGGGCATGGCCTGGACTGCACGGTCTATCGCGGTCCGCCAGCCAAGTGGCACTTCCACACGGTCCATGCACAATGCATGGACCCTCAGTGGCTCACAACCACTTTACATGGTGCACAGGACCTATTTTGCATGATCAGATGGTTTTGGGATGTTGCAGCTTGATCTTGTGGCAGTGAGAGGCCTTTGAGTCCTAACTGAAGACTGAGACTTGGATTGGACTTTGATTTGGACCCTATGGGCTGCAAGCAAAGAGCATGGCTTGGTAGCTAGTGGTTGGTGGCGGCAGAAGGCCCATGAGTAGTAGCAAATCATGAAGAGGTACCAACGAGAGCAGAAGCAGGAGCTTTAGGCAGACTGTCAGATAGCGGTCAGCGCTATAAGAGATTTCATAGAGAGAACTTTGTGAGGGAGAGTACTTCTTGTTGAGAGAGAGGGATTGATGTATAAGAGTTAAGGATGTGATCTTCTCTTGTAAATTTTTTTTTTCTCATAGTAAAGCTTGTATGCCTCATGGAGGTAAGTCTTGATTTAATCAACATATTTGATTATTTTTTTTATTTATCTCTTCTTTTTTTCTGTTGTGGTATCAACATCATTACTTGCATTCCAATCCTGGACTTAGAGGATTCATATTTTGCATGAGAGATCTTCATAAGATGTGGTGCAGAGCAAGTGGTATCATGATATTATTGTTAGATGAATGATCTGAAAAGCCAATTATTGACTGGCACATTATATTTTTTTAAGTCATATTTTTATACTTGATTTATTAAATTAATAAAATAAATATTTTTTTATCCATTCATGTATAATGTGTCTATGAATCATCCAAGGAGTTAATGGATAATGATACCTATTCTCAAAAGATGAGAATTTAAGACATGTATTAATATAGATTAACTCCTAAATTGCTTCTGATTATTGGAACATCATGGAGAAGGTGATTGATTCGATAAGGTTGGTGTACAGATTGCTTTTCTTTTAGGATAGACGAGTTTCGAGTCTATACTATAGGAATATTGGAGCACGAGTGCAAGTGATTGTTGGAGAATAATGGTATTGAGCGTGACCAACAATGAATAATTACTTGGAATGTCTACTCTCTTGTTAGTGATGTCTCGATGCTATAGTTCTATGAATAGTTCTTAGAACTGTAGTGTCTTGGCTGCTCATAGTGGGGTTATTGCAGTTTGACAATACATAAACTTGGTTCCTAATTATTTAGAATTTTGCGGTGTTCGTTGACTATAGTAGGTTCACTGTAGGAGTGGGGTATGCACTTATAAGGGATCTATCGATCTTAGTAAGTAAGGAATAGTCCTATGCGATCTATGAGGCTGAGTTCTTAAGTCTATAGCCATAGCAACGTGATATTAGAAAGAAGTTTCTATAGGGATTCATGATTAGACTCAAGCTAATTAAGTTTAGCATATGATGGATGCTTAGGATTTGACGAGTTTTCATGACTTGCATCCTATCGAAACTTTCGATAAAAAAACTCGATCACATAATAACTATATCTAGAGGTTCTAATCTTTCTCTTCTACTGAATTGCCACTACATACTGCTAGATATTATTGATGGATTATGAGAACTCATTAGGATTGGCTTCAAATCATCGATCCTTCTAGGATTGAGTTGGAATTATTCCAGTCAATCAAAAAGAGTTTTTGATGTTATTTTGATAGAGATCATTGTAAATCTCACTATCAAATAGAACAGAATCTATGGGATCACACACCAAAGGGGTTGACCAAGTCAATTGATTGGATTAAAATTCAATTATCAATTAGATTGATAATTTGGATCAATTAGTAAAAGTTACTTGTAGAAGTTTTGCTAAGTGTTAGCAAGTTTAGACCTAATTATAAATATTATAATTATTTTTAATAATATTAAGTTTGGATTTAGACCTAATTAAATTAAATTAGATTTAATTTAAATTAGTTTACATCTAATTTGAGTTGAATGGGTTATCCCAATCAAAGTAAGACTTGAATTACAAACCTAGTCTGACTAGATTTCAAGTTTGACTTGAATTGGGCTCATTTTGGCTCCTAATCAGATTCAATTTAAACCCAAATTTAAAAGAGACCTAACCTAATCAGATTAGGATGGAAGAGACCTATTTGACTTGAACTCTCTCTCCTCTTTCGAGAAAAAATTGAGAGGGATCGATGCCCACTTCTTTATGTGCATGAGAATGAGAGAGGTGCCAATAGTTGGGTTCCATCCCATTAGGACTCTATTTCTCTCTTTCTTTTTGGTATTTATTTGATCATATCTGATTGAGAATCAAATTAAAAATATTATTACCAGATTTTATTCTCTTTTAACATGAAAATTAGAAGAGGAGTAGGACTCCTCTTTGGCGTGCGTGTATTCCTTATTGGGCTGCCCCCTTTGGCTATTTAAGTAGCACCCCACATCTTCAACACCCCCAAGTATTATTCCTTCAGTATTTTCATGCCTAAGAGAGAGAAAAATCATAAAAAAAGAAGAAGAAAATTAGAGGAAAAAGAAAGAAAAGGAAAAGGAAGAGAAAAGGTTTTCTTCTACTTTATTCTTCGAGGTCTGTGCGAAGGTGTTCATGTTGTCTTCTTCAACATCAAGATCCATTCAAGTGGAGCAAATTTGAAAGGGGCTAGCACCTCAGTGATTGCAAAGGCTTCAAGCTTGATTCAATTCTGTGTGGATACCCATAGAGGCCAGGTATGTGCATGGCTTCAAATGAAACTTGAAAATCTTCACAATCCGGTTTGCATCTGATTCTTTATCTAGGTATATTTTTAATCACTCTTTAAATCAGTTTTAAGATTAATTGATCCATGTTTAACATGATATTAGATCCTTTATAGGTGACGCTAGATCAAATCTAGGGCATGCATTAGATTAAAATTTTAATCTATGGTTTTCACTATATTTTTCATGAGATGAAAAAATACTGCATGCTGAAATCCCTTAACCCTAATAGTGATATCAGAGCTACGATTTTTAAGATGCATGATTAAATTTAAATTTGATTTAATAGGATTAATCAAGATCTAAAAATGATTATTTATGATTAATTTTTTAATTTTTAATTAGAATAAAATTAGATTAAAATCTTAACCTAGATTGATCTACATCGGTATGGAATGATTACCCTATATCGATGCTGATCCCTTAATAAAAATTATTTTCTTATTGAAATATAATTTTAATAAATATATGTGATATATTTTGATCATATTTAGATCTGATTTTAATTTTGATATATGATATCTGTGCATACATGATATGTGTAAATTTAGATCAAAATTTCTAATAGTCTAGTACCCTTCGAGAATCATAGTAAAGGCCATCCTGCCATTAAGGACTATGGTAGAAGAGGTGCCTGTATGAATCAAGAAGAAGAAAAAAATTTATTTTTGTGCAAAACCCTAGATCCAAAAAACTATTTAGGATCTAAAATTTTATGTATAGGATACAAAGAATGATAGTTTAGATCTGAAAATAGTTTCGATATCTAAACTACTTCATATCCATAACACATATAATTAAGGACTAAAAATTAAGATTAAAATATAAAATTAAGAATTTAAGATCTTAATCTTAAACCATAATACATGAGGGTTTGGCATGGGTAGAACAATTAGGTCTAGTGATTAGACTATAATTAGATTTTTTTATTAGATCAGGTTAAAACCCTAGTCGATTTTGAGCAGTTGATCGAACCTAATCAAAAGTTGAATGGGATTAGCTCATAGGATATCAAAATAGAATTTAGTTATAGTTGGTCACATTGATTCACATTTGATGTGAGTCGATTAAGTCAAGACCAAATTTGGCTTAGTGGTTCGAGCTCGAATCTCTAGGCATACCTATTTGATTTTAATTGATCGATCGATGTCTAAGGCAAGTCTCGATAATGATTTTCGATTGGCAGCATGCTTACCTAGCTAATTTGTTGATATTTAAGGCAAGCATTGACAGATCCTCCTACTGATCTCACTTACCTGGCCAAAATGATCGATTAATGATTGAATTAGGTGGCTTAGTCATTCGAGTTCACCCATGCTGACTAAGTTAGTCAGATATGAGATGGTGCTGACCTAAACCTGATTAGTTAGACATGAGATTATTTTGGCTTATTTTAGATGAGACCTGAACTCAAACCATCCCATAAATATTAAGTCCTAGGTCTTCCACCATTGTAGGAGTGTGGGCATCCTACTAGTGTTTATTGTTCTCGATTGGATACAGTAGTTCAGTTGCACCGAAAAGACGTAACCATCCTATTAGTATGAGATGTTGCTAGGTAATAATGGGATTGGGCCTAATAATTGGATATGGTGAGGGACCTAATGACAGCTTGCCTAAGCATTGAATGGTGGGTCAGATTTAACTAAGAATTGGACCAATAAACGGACATGTTGAGGCTCCATGACTTAAGACCAATTACTGCATCATGCTTGAGAAGCATTGGATAATAGTTATCCACTCATCGATATAGCATGATCCAATAATCGGACATGATGAGATGTATGTATATTCATAGGACTGCAGTATCCACTAGGAATCCTAGTCATGTAAGATTTTTTGCATCTCCATGGAAGATTGTGAGAGATCCGTGAGAATAGTGGAAGTCTAATTTATGTCTTAAAATCTCTAGAATAAATTTTAAAATCTAAGTATAATTATCTAACTTGAATTTCTACTCTCGCAGTTAACAATGTCAGCCTCCAACCCATTAGCCCACATTCTTGAGTCCAACCGACTTACTAGTCAAAACTACAAGGACTGGTTCAGAAACCTCAAAATTCTATTGAGTTTGAAGAAGTTAGGCTATGAGCTCGACCAAGATCCTCCTACTTTACCAACCCATCCTAGTGCTGAACAAAGAGCAGCACTGGATAAGTGGACAAATAATGACACTCAAGTCAAGTGGTACATTTTGGCTTCCATGTCAAATGAGTGTAGAGCTAGCATGAGCACATACCTACTGCCAAGACTATGATCACTCACCTACAAGAGTTGTATGGTGAGTAGAGCCTAACCGCATGCTTCGAAGTATCTAAGAGACACTTCAACTCGAAGATGCACGAAAGGCAATTAGTCCATGATCATTATCTGATAATGATCAAGGACCTAGAGGAGCTTTAGAAGCTCAGTCTGACTATGTAGGAGTTGTAGGTAGATCTCTCTTATTAATGCATATGGTCAATTTATAGTAAATTACCACATGAATAAGTTAGACTACACCTTGCCTGAGTTAGTCAACATGTTGGTCACTGCTAAGGCTACCTTGAAGAGTTCAAAGGGCACTATTCTAGTTGTGGAGCAGACATCTTTCTCTAAGAGAAAGTCTTCTGGAAAGAAAAAGAACAAGCTTGTAAAGAAGCAAAAAAAGAAGAACAAGACAAAGAAGATGGACACTTCTAAGAAGGTGATTGCTGATAAAGAAAAGTGTTTTCATTGCAATGTTGATGGCCATTGAAAAAGAAACTATCCCAAGCACCTGAAGAGCTTGAAGAAATAAAAAGCAGATGTAACTTCAGAAGGTAAGTCTAGTATGCTTATTATTGAATCTAATCTTATGGTTTTCTCTACTTCTAGTTGGGTTTTAGACTCTAGTTTGATTGCTCACATATATACTTCTATGCAAAGTCTGGTTGAAAGTAGAGGGCTGAGAGAAAGAGAAATGATCCTGCACCTTGGTAATAGAGCAAAGGTTGCTGTAGTCGCCATTGGAACATACTCTCTTCGATTATCGTTAGGATCTAGATAAATTTTGAAAGACTGCTATTATATATGTATAGCTAGCTAGAATTTGATTTTCATATTTGTACTAGCAGAAAAAAATTATGAATTTAATTTAAATAAATTTTTTTATTCTATTTATTTAAGAAATAAATTGATTGTAAGAGCTCTTTTAATTGGCAGTCTTTATCATTTGCGTGCTGATGCATCTGTAAATATTAAAGAGCAATTAATGAATACCGCAGGACATAAAAGACCTAGAGATGATCTTAACCACAAGTTTATGTGGCACCTTTAACTTGGTCACATTAGAGAGAATAGGATTAATAAACTAGAGAAGAATGAAATCTTTGACTCACTGAGTTCTGAGTCATACTCAATTTGTGAATCCTACCTTTAGGAAAAAATGACTAAGTTACACTTTGTAGGATATGGGGAAGGACCACTGAACTACTTGCCTTGGTACATATTGATGTATGTAGACCATTTGATGTGTAGGCCAGGGATGGTTATCAGTACTTCAATATCTTTATCAATAATTAGTCATGGTATGAGTATGTATTTTTTATGAAATACAAGTCTAAAGCTTTTGAAAAGCTCAAGAAATTCAGATATAAAATAAAAAAATAAATAGAAAAATTTCTTAAGGTTCTTCGATCAGATCGAGGAGGCGAATATTTTAGTAAAGAATTTCTAGGATATCTCAAGGATAATGGCATGGTCTTATAATGGATCCCTCTTGGTACGCCTCAACTTAACGGGATATCGGAAAGGAGAAACATGATCCTATTGGATATGGGCTGACCTATGATGAGATTCACTGACCTACCTATATTTCTTTGGGGACATGCCCTGCCAACCTCTATATTTTAAATAGGATTCTTTCTAAATCCATTCCTACCATACCAGAAATCTAACATGATAAGAAATCGAATCTGAGTCACTTCAAGATTTAGAGATGTCCAGTCTATGTCAAAAGACTACTAATGGATAAGTTAGAGGCTCGGTCACAAAAGGCTCACTTTATAGGTTATCCTAAAGAGCTATTAAGATACTATTTTTATTTTTTAGAAGATCACAATGTGATTGTGAGCCGGCATGCCACATTCTTGGAAAAATAGTTTATCTAGAATGGTGGTAGTCGGAGGTTAATTGATCTTGAAGAGAAAGTCTCTAAAGAGCAGTCAGCTAAAGATCAAGTTGAACCCATTGAACTAGTAGATGTGGTTATCCATCACCTCACAGATCTAGTAGGATCTCTCATCCTCCTGTAAGGTACTTGGGTATACTTATAGAGGACATAGAGAAAGTATTCCTCATAGGAGATAAGAATCAAATAGTTGATCCTAAAACCTATGACGAGGTGATGTCAGACATCAACTGCGAGAAATGGTTGAATGCTATGAAGTCAGAAATTAACTCAATGCATTCAAACCGAGAGGATATTATATCCATTAGATGCAAATGGATCTATAAATGGAATATAGGTGTAGATGGTAAGGTAGAAATCTATAAAGCTAGGCTAATGGCAAAGGATTATAGTCAACGCGAAGACATTGACAATCAAGATATCTTTTCTTCTGTAGCCATGCTAAAATTCATCCGTCCACTGCTTGTAATTGCAACTTATCATGATTATGAGATATGACAAATGAACATGAAAATGACATTCCTAAATAGATATCTTGAGGAAGATATCTATATGGAGCAGCCTTTGAATTTCACTTTCAATGATAAAGATCACAAAGTCTGCAAGTTGCATAGATCTATTTATGGATAGAAGCAAGATTCTCAGAGTTGGAACATTTATTTCAATGATGCGATCAAATCATTTGATTTCATCAAGAATGAGTAGGAGCATTGTGTTTACAATAGGGCTGTTACATTCCTCGTATTGTATGTGGATGACATCCTCCTTATTAAGAATGATATGACCTCGGTCAAGAGTTGGTTTTCCAAAGAATTTTTCATGAAAAATCTAGGGGAAGCATCTTTTATTCTAGGAATTAAGGTCTATAAAGATAGACCGAATAGGTTGCTTGGCCTTTCATAAAAAACATACATAGAAAAAATGCTGAAGAGGTTCAGCATAGAGAACTCTAAAAGGAAACTTCTATCTCATAGACATAGCATTCATCTCTCTAAGAAGATGTGCCCAAGTACACCTGAGGAGATTGAGCGCATGAGTCAGATCCATTATACTTTGGCTATAGGGAGCCTCATGTATGCCATGTTGATACCAATTATTAGAGAAAATCATGGTACCTCACCTGTACCATGTTGCGGAACCTCTGATCTTCTGTGTGGACTTGAGAAGATTTGCGATAGGTCCGCTCTCTAAAGGCAGCAAACACTAGCATCAATCCCGGGATTCTATGATGGGGTGCCTCCCTCCTAGGACTTGAGGAAGGAACCTCTCCCTTTAGGATTTTTTCAAAGAACCTTAGGGAGGAAACCCTAGAGAAAGAGAGGAGAGAGAGAGAGAGGTTGAGGGAGAAAAGATCTGTATTCCACTTTTCTCAATAAAATTCTAATACAACCTATATATTTAAACATAGCCAATAGGCCCAACTAAAAACTTTCTTGATTAATCCAATATATGAAAGCACTCGTCGAGCCCATGTACACCCATATCTCATATGCTCTCATCTCTTGGACTTAATCCTAATCCAAACTCTAAGTTAACCCCCTTAAGATCCCTTAAACCGGACCTTAAGATCTCTAGGATCAACCTAGACCCTAGCCCCAAATAGACCTCCTGAGTCTCTACCCATGCACTGAGCCGACCCAGTCTCAGCACTGAGTCAGCTAACCTAAGACTGGGTCGACTCACAGAAGCACTGAGTCGACCCAGTTGATTGTCGTGCCAATAGTCCTGAACATGCATCTTTCTATTTGGATTTTTCTCTGAGATATAGTCAACTTAGTTTTAAACTGAGCCGACTAATCTATAGAAATAGCTTCTTCTCTATAATCTTCTTCCCTTGGTTGATTCCTCGCTCCACCTTATGTTTCCAAGAGCACCAATCAAGCCTCTTAAGATCCTCAACACTTGGAGTTCAAGCCTATGGAGGGCTACACACTACCCCCACCCTAGGACCACCTATCCGAACTCTAGGACCACATCTATCCTAGTCTTTTGGAGTCAACACTTTGACTCCTCCTATGATCTTCCAAGGCTTAGAGTACTACACCAATTCTTACAATCTCCACCTTGGTGCACCTAAGCCTTGACACACCTAGCAATGCTTTTCTATATAATTCTGCTATCACTGTATGCCCTGATAGCCCCTTGTGTATACCTTTCCACCGCCATCCTTTTTTAGCTGCTAAGCTCTCTTGAAGCCTTTGGAATGATCGTCTTCTCTGCTGAAGATCTTGGCTTGGTCCTTTGCACCATTCTAAAAATTGTAGGATCTCTTCTGCTCGGCAGCTGCATCACTTTTTTTAGACTTTCTTAGAGAATCCACAGTATTTCTATATCGACACTCGTTGCATACCTTGACACGTTCTCCTCAGAATTATGCCTGTCCACCTGTACATGCCGCTGCATCTAGAACTATGCATCACAGGTGTTGGTGCTAGGATATCGATCCTCCTGCACCTCTCCGCTCTAAACTCATGCCAAATTTTCTCTTCACCTATGAAGCCACCTCTACTTGGTACTCCACCTAAAACTAAAGTCCATTTGATGCTGCAGAAAAACCTGAGTCTGTAACAAAATCACTCGAGACCAATTATCTAATACTACACTGTTGGGCCTGCCGCTGCACCTCAAACACTGTCGTTGTCCCTTCGAACCCTCCATACTCCATGGATCCCTTTGAAGCCATCTTAAATACTCTACAATCCATGGACATCTCCAAAATTCAAGAGCTCATCCAACTCTTCTGAATTCATTGACTAAATTCTAAAAAAATTCATCCTAGCACTTCATCCTCTTCTACTCCTGCACCAACCATCACTTCAGTTTCACGCAGAGAAACTGCAGCTTAAACCCTATCCTGGGTTCAGACCCACCTATCTCATCCTGAAGTTCGACATTGCCTCCTCATAGGTTTTGGGTCCTCTCTTGCTGCACACAATCCATCCTTCACCTGAACCATGATTCTTCTTGGTGCCCCGATAGAAGAAATAACTTGATCCAAGCTCAACCATCCAGTCCTAACCTGCTGGACCTCTGCCATCGCTGCTCCCATCTCGGATACTCTGCAATCCCATAGGCACCTCTAAAGCCACCTAGGACTTTCACCTCCTCTGAACTTGCTGTGACTCTCTATGGATCAACTATCTTTATCATCCTAAGGCTTCGCAAATCTATGCTTTAGTTGAACCATTGAATGCATCCCCGACTACTTTCTCACCTTCCTGCAATCGAAGGACGTATAGTTGCTTCTTTAGCCTTTCATAGACTATTATCCCTTGGGTGATCTCTCTTCATCCACCAAACTGCCCCACGCTGCCCTTCTTTCTAGAAAATCCTATTGCCTACCCATCATACACCCTGACCTTTCCACCAAGATCAACCAGCAAATTATGCACCTAAATCTTCCACCCTAAGAAAAATCTCTTTCTATCAATCCTCTCAACCTCCACCTTCAATCCGCTACTCTTGGTTGGCCAAACCACAATAAAAATAAAAATAGATCTAAGACATACCATAGAATAGATGTGCAAAATTTTGATTTTTTTCTATATGACTTTTCCTACACTTCGATGCTCTACCAGATTTTGATACCAATTGTTAGAGAAAACTATGGTACCTCACCTGTACTATATTATGGAACTCCTGATCTTCTACATGGACTTGAGGAGATCTGCAATAGATCCGATCTCTGAAGACAACAAACACCAATACCAATCCCTAGGTAGTATGATGGAGCACCTCCCTCCTAGGGCTTGAGGAAGGCGCCCCTTCCTCTAGGGTTTCTTCAGGAAATCTTAGGATGGCGAGGGAGGTTAAGGAAGAAAATATTTGTATTCTACTTGTCTCAATGAAATTCTAATACAATCTATGTATTTATACATAGCTAATAAGCCCGACCAAAAACTCTCCTGACTAATCTACTACATGAAAGCACTCATCGAGCCCATGTACACCCATGTCTCACATGCTCTCATTTTTTGGTTTTAATTCCAATCCAAACTCTGAGTTAACCCCCTTAAGACCTCTCAAATCAGGTCTTAAGACCCCTAGGATCAAAACCCAGACCTTAGCCTTAAACAGATCTCTCGCGTGTCTTTGTTCGTGCATTGAGCCGATCCAATTTCAGCACTGAGTCGGCTAACCTGAGATTGAGTCAGCTCATAGAAGTATTGAGTCGACCCAGTTGCATATCATGCTAGTAGTCTCGAACATGCATCTTTTTATTTGGTTTTTCCTCTAAGACATAGTCGACCCAGTTTCAGATCGAGCCGACTAACTTGTAGAAATAGATTCTTCTCTATAGTTTTTTTTTCTTGGCTGATTCCTCGCTTTACCTTTTATCCCTAGATCTCTAAAGCACCAACCAAGCCCCTTAAGGTCCTCAACACTTGGACCTCAAGTCCGTGGAGGGCTACACACTACCTCCACCCTAGGATCACCTATCCTAATCCTAGGACCACACTTGTTTTAGTCTCCTAGAGTTAACATCTTGACTCCTTCTATAGCCTCCCAAGGCTTGAAAGCATCATAGCAATCCTTACAATAGCCTTTGCTATGAGTGTCACGAGCAGGTATCAGTTGAATCTAAGTGAAGAGCACTAAATTGTTGTGAAGAACATTTTTAAGTACTTGAGAAGGACTAAGGATTTATTCTTGATCTTTGGAGGAAATCTTGAGTTATGGGTTGAGGGATATGCTAAATTAGATTTTATGTCTGATCCTAATGATAGAAAGTCTACATTAGGATGTGTGTTTCTATGCAATGGTGGTTCAACTAGCTGAGAATCTAAACTATCCTATTTATTGAAAGTAAAAATTAAATTAATAAGAAAAGAACTAATTTTTATTACTAATAAATATCTTTAATACAATAAAAAGATTTTTAACTTCTAAGCCATTAACAGGGCTTGAAGTTAAAAAAAAAAAATATAAAACTTCTCCTAGCCAACCTTTTCCTGGCTAACTCACCTTCTCGTATATTGAAGGATGGAAGAAAATGAAAAAAGATGGATAAAAATTTTGTAGGTAGGTATTTCCGCCTATCACACAGCCTCCTACAAGAGTTATGGTATGGAGAGCGATGTCCCAGGGTAATGGCATTGGACTTTATTTATAGGTATTAAGAGGAAAGAGATTTTCATGATTTTTAGATGTGGAACTAAAAAAAATATATTTTAAGAGAATAAATGATTGAGATTAAATGATAAGAAGGCTTGTATGGATACGATAAACAGGATGGAAGATAAGATAAAAAGAAAAATTGCCATTCAATCTAAATCCCCATTTCTTCCCGCAAGCTGCTCCCAAGTCCACCAACACGTCCCTTGCTCAATCTGCTTAACGTCCACATGAAGACCCATGTTCAACGCCCGCACACCAGCATCAGTTCATGGAAGTGAGCTTCTTCCCTTCATTTTCTTTTAAATGAAATGCACCATGAGCCCGTATTCAACGTCCAAAAGTAGCTTCCTTTTTTGCATTAAATGCCCAGCTAATAGATACCAATCTTCCACTTTATATAATATATATATATATATATATATATATATATATATATATATATATATATATATATATATATATATATATATATATATATATATATATATATATATATATATGTTTTTTTTTTATTTTTTTTCTTTTATCCATTGGATTTCTACTTCGCATCCATCTATCTTCGCATGTCGTGCATCTGACAAGCTTGAATTTGAACTCGAGCTTCATCTGCATATGTTGAAGGATCGTTTTTGGTTGGTTTACGATGAAATCTTCATAATTAATTATTCTTAAAAAAAATCATAAAAAATATCAATACAAAATAAAAAAGATTAAATAGCATAGATTCTGATACTTGTTATATTATTTTTAATGTATTCATCACTGAAAAAGTTCCAAGCAACTAATCTTTGCAAACTCTACTATGGAAGCTGAGTATATCACCATGTCAGAAGCTGCAAAGAAAGCCTTTTGGTACAAAAAATTCATTATGGAGCTTAAAGTGATGCTTTCAGATGCCATCACCCTATACTATGATAGCAATGATGCCAAAGCTCTCGCTAAGGAGCCAAGGTTTCATCAGAAGTCCAAGTATATCGAGCGGTAGTTTCATATAATACGTGACTACCTCAAGAAGAGATATGTCAAGTTTAGAAGAGTAGACTCCACAGATAATATGACAGACCCACTGATGAAGCAATTGAGCCAACTAAAGACTGAAGTCCATCTTGAGAAAATGAGATTTAAATACATGGCCAATTGGCTTTCGATCTAGTAAGAGATTGTTAGATGTATGACCTGAAAAGTCAATTATTAGCTGACATATTATATATTTCTAAGTCATATTTTTGTACTTGATTTATTGAATTAACAAAATGGGCATTTTTCTATCCATTCATATGTAATGTGTTTATAAATCATCCAAGAAGTTAATGGATCATGACACCTATTCTCAAGAATTGAGAATTTGAGATATGTGTCAATATAGATTAACTCCTAAATTACTTTCGATCATTGAAACATCATGGGTACGGTAATTGATCCAATAAGATCAGTGCATAGATCGCTTTTCTTTAATGATAGACGAGTCTTAAGTATATAATGTAGGGACATTGGAACAAGAGTAGAAGTAGTTGTTAGAGAATAATGGTGCGGAGCATGACCAATAATGAGAAGTCAATTGGAATAAATACTATCTCATCAATGACTATCTCGATGCTGTAGTTGTGTGAATAGTTTTTAAACCTATGATACCCCGACTGCTCATAGTGGATTTGTTGTAGTTTGACAATACATAAACTTGGTCCCTAGCCATTCGGAGGTTTGCAGCATTCTGCAGTAGATTTGTTGTAGGAGTAGGGTGTGCACTTATAGAGGATCTATCAACTTTAGTAGTTGAGGAATAGTCCCATGCGACCTATAAGATTGAGTCCTTAAGTTTGTGGCCATAGCAACGTAATATTGGAAAGAAGTTTCTATAGGGATTCATGATTGGGCTCAAGCTAATTAAGCCTAGCATATGATGGATGTTTAGGATTTGACGAGCTTCCATGACCTGCATTCTGTTAGAATTTTCGATAGAAGAACTCGATCACATGATAACTACATCTAGAAATTCTGATCTTTCTCTTCTACTAAATTGCTACTATATGCTGCTAGGCATCACTGATGGATTGTGAGAACTTATTAGGATTGTGTTGACCCTGAGATTGATTTTGATGATTCCAAAATATTAAGTATATTATGTATCTAATCATATATTTTAAGAATATGTGTAGAATTTTTCAAGTATCCAAAATAAAAAATTTATCTTAAGAATTAATCCTCTCAAGATGCCATGCCAAAATACTTAAAAGAGCAAATTCACACATATTTGGGTGGCTTGGTATGAAGAAAGTATGATTGAAAAAAGAGAAATTAAAATTAAAGAAAGCAATTATGTTTAAAAGAGTTTGGAGCCAAGAAACTCAAGTTTGGAAGGTCAAACATTGAAGAAAAATGAAGTCAAGATTTTTTGAAACATCTCGGATTTTTTTCAAGAGCTCTCGAGTGATCTGGAATAATAAAATAGTATTCTAGCACAATCTCAAGAGGTCTTGAGTTGAACTCGAGATGTCTCATTCTCATAAGATAGAAACTTCATTTCTGTGCTCTAAGAGCGAGAGGTCTCGCAGATTTCTCGAGAGGTCTTACGGTTCTAGCGAGACGTCTCGTGAAAAATCGAGAGATCTTGAAATCTAGCGAGAGGTCTCGATCTGCACGGACAACCTTCAACGGATAGTTTTCCAACGGCTATTTTTCGACCCCAACAACTATTTCAAAGATTCCAATAGCTAAGAACTCTCACTCCAACCGTCTCTAAAGGTATTTAAAGATGAAGAATCAATTAAAAAAAATAGAAGAAAAAGATTAAAAAATTTAGAGAGAAAATCTTTTAGATTTTGTGAGGAACATTGAATATCCAAAGAAAAAAAAAGATAGAGTGTTATGCACAGATTTTAGTGAGCCTTCAAAGCAATCTTCTCCAATATCTTTCATATCCTCTCAAGCATAATTTGAAGAAAAGACAAGCTTCAATCGAGCACATTATCAGCTTGTTCTTTAGGATTTAAAAGAGCTTATACTCTATTTTTTATATTATGCTGAAACTTTACTTATTATTTTTGATTTTTTTATAAGTTTTTTTTGGAAGAAAGAAACTTGGGGTTTAGGCCCATCCAAGTCTAGAATTGAACATTGTAGATTTTAGTTGATGATCGCGAAAAACCAACTGGATTGTTAGTGAACCCGAAAAACTAACGGTGTTAGGTTTTGGTTGGTGCTTTTGTGAAAATCAACTAGATTTATTTGTAAGCCTGGAAAAATAAATACACTGTAATCAAGGATAGATTATAGTAAAATTTTCAAGAAAAGCTTAGGGAGTGGACGTAGGAGCGGGTTGCTCTGAACCACTATAAATTTTTATGTATTTGTGTTGTGCTTTTTCCTTCTATCTCTCTATATACTTTGCATGCTTATAATTCATACTTTACTTTCATAGTTTGATTTTATTATCTTAATTCCATTGCTCATATTATATACATCTCATCCTCACCACTTAGATTAAAATCAAAGCACATAATTGCTTAGAGTTAAATTTGGCCAAAGCTTTTATAATAACCCAATTCACCCCCCATCTTGGGTTGCTACCTCTGGACAACAATTGGTATTAGAGCAGGTGCTCTGTTATTGATTATTGACCTAACCGTCTAGAGTTAAAGATTATGGCAATCCAAATGGAGTCTTTGTTTATTGAAGGATATTCTATAGATAGTCCTCCACTTTTTAATGGCTCACATTATAGTTACTGGAAAGCACGCATGCACATCTTCATACAAGCACATGATTATAACCTATGGAAGATTATAATCGATGGCTCACACATCTCTAAAGCATTGAAAGAGCATGATAAAGAAATGACCCAACTTAATGCTAAGGCCATGAATATATTTTATTACTCCTTAGAGTTAAATATATTTAATGCAATTTCTTCATATATTTCAGTAAAATATGTATGAAAGAAATTGAAAAGAATTTATGAGGGAGCAAATCAAATAGAAGAATCAAGCTTCCAAGATGAAAAAGAAGCTCATCCCAACCTATGCCTTATGTCTCGTGAGGATGAAAAAAAGAAAAAAAAAAGAAACAAAAGAAAAAGAATGTATCAATTAAGGGAGAGCAAAGCAAAGAAGAAAAGAATGAGAAAAAGAAAGAAAGCATCATAAATCCTTGCTTGATGGCTCAAAATGATGAGGTAAACATTGATAATTCTTCTGAATTTATATTTGAACAGCTTCAAGAAGCCTTTAATGAACTTATGTATGAATTTAAAAAGTTAAGGCAGAAAAGTAGGGAGCTTAAAAAGAATAATTTTAATTTAATGAAAGAAAAGAATTCTTTAGCTAAAGAAAAAGAAAATCTGATTAAATCTAAAAATTTTTTAGATAAAGAAATTCTTGAACTTAAAAAAAAATGATATTTTGAAATCTTTTCTAAAAGAAAATGAAAATCTTTTAATTAAAAAGAAAAAGCTCTTGAAAGAAAATAAAAAATTAACAAGAGAAGTTGAGGTTTTAAAATCTATAGCTAAAAAGTTTATAATTAGCTTTGAAAATCTTCAATCCTTGGTAAAATTCAATGAGGCTGTTTTCAATAAAATAAAAATCGATTTTAATACTTCAAGAAAATAGCAAACTATAAAAGATATTTTTACAAGAGCTTCCATCAAAGATCATTCCTTTAAGTGCTTTAAATATAATCAAATTGGCCACAAGATTTTGGAATGCAACTTTAAAAAAATTGGTCAAACCTTGATAAGATAAATTTGGATTCCAAAAGGAACCTTAAATA
This sequence comes from Cocos nucifera, assembly GCA_006176705.1. Lineage (NCBI taxonomy): Eukaryota > Viridiplantae > Streptophyta > Magnoliopsida > Arecales > Arecaceae > Cocos > Cocos nucifera. Next base: position 157,444 of record QRFJ01001329.1, on the reverse strand, counting down.
CTAACTCCTATGGACCCAAGATGGCTTAGGTACCAAAAGTTTTGAAGTGATCTTGTAGGTTTGCCAAGGATCCAATGCTCTTAAAAGAGAAAAATATCTTTATTTGGATTCCTTGGATGTCAAGATGATGGATGATGATTGTTGGTATAATCTAAATCTATTTTTTCATCATGCCATCAATGATTGTTAAAATCTTTTTGATTGAATGAATCCTTTAATTAATATGCTTGCATATAAAATTCCTTGCTTGAAACTTCTTATGTTTAATGGATTGATTTTGATGCTTGTAATGAATTCATATCATGTTATTGAATGTTTTGATTTTAAAGAATAATTTGCTCTCCTGTATATATCATGCTATGGATGAAATGGTTTATTTTAAAATTCAGCATAATATTTTAAGTCTTTTCGTATCAATTTTATATGCTTATTGAATATGAATGTTTAAATTGCTAAACCAACAAGAAAAACTAATTTTTGATATTTTCCCATAAAATGCTTAGATATTGAGATTCTCCTAAAAAGTACATGGCTTAAGTACTTAAAAATAAGACATTCAATTTATACAAGATCAAGTACTTAAAGTATTAATTTAAATTGTATCTTAGGTTAACCCCTAAGGATTTCAAAACTTTCTAGTTGAATTGAACACATAAAGCCTTCATCCAGTTTTCTCTTGATTTGATCTTATTTAAATTGATTATTAGAACCTTCCTAATTGATTATTTTTTATGATCTTCTTGAATCTTTTGAAGACGACATCTAACAAGATGTTTCAAGAAAGTTATCATTTATCTTCAAAGCTAAACTTTTAAAGAGAACCTTAGTTTTAAGTAATTGGTATCAAATAACTTACTATTTGTCATGTATTTGATTGATTTATCGTTTGGCAAAAAGAGAAAATGTCTTTATTTCAAATCTGATTTTGCACAGCTATATGTTTGATATGATATCATTTGAAATAAATTCAAAAATACATACCTTTTCTGAACCTATAATTGCTTGATATTTCTTAAGAAAAGAAAGAGATGATCTTTTTGAAGAATGACTGAAAATTTCTTTATGATTTGCCTTAACTAATTTGCTGATATCAATTCAAATTGATTTATCATTCTAAATCTTTAAATTATTTAATTTGAATCAATTCATCTTGATTTAATTCAAAACTAAAATCATTGGTATCATGCTGAATTTATAAATTAATCTTTAAATGATATTGAACCAAGAAAATCATGATTTGATCTAAAACTTAGTTTAATTAGTATCAAAAAAATCTTTCAAAGAAATGACTCTGTTTGTTAAAGTAAGGAGAAGAAAATATTAAAGAAGAAGTAATTATTTAATAAAAAAGCTTTTGAAATTAAAAATATATTTTAAATTTTAAAAATCTAAATTTAGTTGTTAAATTCATGTTGAATTTGCTTGATTTGAAATAAAGAAGGAAAGAAAGTTGAAAAGTAAATTAATCTTGCTATAAGTATAAAAAATAGGGGGAGAGATATTTTCTAACTTGATTTGATTAAAAAATTTTTGACTAATTTGAAAACATATTTTTACTCCAAGGAATAAATTTTGAAACCCATTTGAAAATTCAAATTTGATCCTAAATTTTTCATGTGCATTACAAAATTCTTATGAATTATTTATTTTAAAATAATATTTTACTCAAAGTAATAAATTTGAAAATGTAACTATCTTATGCTTTGATACTGCTTATTTTACTTTGCTTGATACATTCTTGATACATACCTTTTCCAAATCTAATTGACCAAAATTTCTTAAGAAAAAAAAAGTTAGACTATTAAAGTATATATTATGCTTGATTTCATATTCAAATATTTTGAAAAGCTCTATTCCTCTTAAAACTTAAAAGTGCATATTTAAAAATTTGAATAAAAATCATATTCATTCAAAAAGAGGAAAAGCATATAATATTTAAATTTAATATAATTTTTGAAATTAAAATAAATATTTGAAACTTATTTTAAGTCAAATGATAAATTTTTAAAAGAAAGATGATTCATTTAAATTGATTTCATGAATTTAGTACATCTCTTAATTTAATGCTTTGATGTTGATTTTGATGACTCATATAAATTAATTTTCTAAATTTAATGTAATTCTTATTTTGATACAATCATATTATTGATTTTGATGATTATTTTCTATTTCTTTTTCATGAGCTTTTTGATGCTGTCAAAAAAGAGGAGAGAAATGTTGAGTATATACTTTAAGAAACTCAATGAATTGTATTGATACTTGAAATAAAAACTTAATACTCATTAATATGAATTGAAATATTTTTTTTTATGAGTATATGAAATATATGAAATAAACCAAAAGAATAATTGAGAACATTTATGAAGTACTCATTCATGTGTTTAATCTATACTTTATGATACTTTTTAGCAAAATGGATAGAAATACATTATTTGCTTTTATTGTGCATATACTCAAGATTTTGTCATCATCAAAAAGAAAAAGATTGTTGACCTTGAGATTGATTTTGATGATTCCAAAATATTGAGTATATTATGTATCTAATCATGTATTTTAAGAATGTGTGTAGGATTTTTTAAGTATCCAAAATAAAGAATTTATCTCAAGAATAAATCCTTTCAAGATGCCATGCCAAAATACTTAAAAGAAAAAATTCACACATATTTGGATGGCTTGGTATGAAGAAAGTATGATTGAAAGAAGAGAAATTAAAATTGAAGGAAGCAATTATGTTTAAAAGAGTTTGGAGTCAAGAAACTCAAGTTTGGAAGGTTAAATATTGAAGAAAAATAAAATTAGAATTTTTTGAGATGTTTCATATTTTTTTTGAGAGCTCTCGAGTGGTGTGACATAATGAAACAGTATTCTGGCACAGTTTTGAGAGGTCTCGAGTTGAACTCGAGACGTCTTGTTCTTAGAAGATTGAAAATTCATTTCTGTGCTCTGAGAGTGAGAGGTTTTATAGATTTCTTGAGAGGTCTCGTGGTTCTGGCAAGATGTCTCGTAAAAAATCGAGAGGTCTCGAAATCTGATGAGAGGTTTCATGAAAAGTTGAGAGATCTCGATCTGCGTGGATAGCCTTCAATGGATAGTTTTTTAATGGCTATTTTTCGACCCCAATGGCTATTTCAGAGCTTCTAATAGTTAAGAACTCTCACTCCAATCTTCTCTAAAGGTATTTAAAGGTGGAGAATCAATTAAAAAAATAGAAAAAAAGATTAAGAAATTTAGAGAGAGAATCTTTCAGATTTTATGAGGAACATTAAATATCCAAAAAAAAAGAGGAGTATTGTGCACAAATTTCAGCGAGCCTTCAAAATAATCTTCTCCAACATCTTTCACATATTCTCAAGCATAATTTGAAGAAAAGTCAAGCTTCAATCGAGCACATTATCAGCTTGTTCTTTAGAATTTAAAAGAGCTTATGCTCTATTTTCTATATTGTGCTGAAACTTTACTTGTATTTTTTGATTTTTTTATAAGTTTCTTTAGAGAAAAGAAACTTAGAATTTAGGCCCATCCAAGCTCAAAATTGGATATTGTAGATTTTGATTAGTGATCCCGAAAAATCAACTGGATTATTAGTAAATCCGAAAAACTAATGGTGTTAGATTTTAGTTGGTGCTCCTGTGAAAACCAACTATGTTTGTTTGTGAGCCTAGAAAAACAAACACACTGTAATCAAGGATAAATTATAATAAAATTTTTAAGAAAAGCTGGAGAGTGGACGTAGGAGCGGGTTACTCCGAACTACTATAAATCTTTGTGTGTTTGTATTATGCTTTTTTCTTCTATCTCACTATATACTTTGCATGCTTGTAATTCTTACTTTATTTTCATAGTTTGATTTGGTTATGTTAATTTTGCTGCTCATATTATATACATCTCATCCTCACCACTTAGATTAAAATCAAAGCACATAATTACTTAGAGTTAAATTTGACCAAAGCTTTTATAAGAACCTAATTCACCCCCCCCCCCCTCCTCTTGGGTTGCTACCTCTGGGCAACAGGTTGGTTTCAGATCATCAATCCTTCTAGGGTTAAGTTGGAATTCTTCTGGTCCATTGAAAAGAGTTTTGGATGTTACTTTGATAGAAATCATATAAATCTTACTACTGAACATAATAGAATCTATGGGATCACATACTAAAGGGGTTGACCAAACTAATTGATTGGATCAAGATCCAATTATCAATTAGATTGATAATTTAGATCAATCGGTAAATGTTATTTGTAGAAGTTTTATTAAGTGTTAGCAAGTTTAGACCTAATTATAAATATTGTAATTATTTTTGATAATATTAAGTTTGAATTTAGAAACTAATTAAATTAAATTAAATTTACTTTAAATTAGTTTAGACCTAATTTGAATTGAATGGGTTATCCCGATCCAAGTAAGACTTAGATCAGAAACCTAGTCTGACTAGATTTTAAAATTGACTTGAATTAGGCAAGTTTTGTCTCCGAATCGGATTCAGTTTGAACCTAAATTTAAAAAAGACCTAACTTAATCAGATTAGGATGAGAGAGACCTATTTAACTGGGACTCACCCTCTTCTTTGGTGCAGAACTTGAGAGGGGCCAACGCTCGCTTCTTCATGTGCATGAGAATGAGAGGGGCGCCAATAGTTGGCTCCTCATCCTATTAGGACTCTATTTCTCTCTCTTTTTTTGGTATTTATTTGATCTTATCTGATTGAGAATCAAATTAAAAATATTATTACTATATTTTATTCTCTTTTAATATAAAAATTAGAAGAAGAGTAGGACTCCTCTTTGGTATGCGTGTATTTCTTATTGGGCTGCCTCCTTTGGCTATTTAAGTGGCACCCCATCTCTTGGATGCCTCCAAGCATTATTCCTTCAGTATTTTCATGCCTAAGAGAGAGAAAAATCATAAAAAAAGGAGAGAAAAATTAGAAGAAAAAGAAAGAAAAGAAAAGGAAGAGAAATGGTTCTCTTCTAGCTTGTTCTTTGAGGTCCTACATGAAGGTGTTCGTGCTGTCTTCTTCTACATCAAGATCCATTCAAATAGAGCAGATCTGAAAGAGACTAGCACCTTGGTGATTGCAAAGGCTTCGAGCTTGATTCAACCCTATGTGGATACCCATAGAGGCCAGGCATGTGCATGGCTTCAAATGAAACTTGAAAAGCTTCAAGATCTGGTTTGCATCTAATTCTTAATCTAGATATATTTTTAATCACTCTTGAACATGCATATTAGATACTTTATAGGTGATTCTAGATAAGATCTAAGGCATACATTATATTAAAGTTTTAATCTATGCTTTCTGCTGCACTTTTCATAAGATGGAAAAGTACTACATGCTGAAATCCCTAAACCCTAATAATTATCCACTCCAACTTATCGATCTGAGCTAGATCAATTCTCAAATGCAACAGAATTAATGATAGAGGAAGGGCCTTGGCTCCTAAGGTTCTAACCATCTATTCACTCTGATCAACCATGAGATCCAAGAAGATGCAAGTGACGCCATCCACCACTCATCCTAATGCATCCATGAAGTCTAATGACTTTGCTCAGCCTAAAGGGCTTTACATCCCTTGGAGGTGCAGCCAGCTTTGGTGATTATTGTCAAGAAGTTCCAACTCCTTCCATAATAGATCTAGACACTGATCTTAGTAGTGCAGGGTCTATAGAAGAAACAACAGCATACTTGAGCACTAGGAAATCTACCAATCCTAGCACATCCAAGTCTTTCCCTTTGTCCAGGAGCCTGGAGTGGAGCCACCACTCCTGCTCCCTCAATCAAAAAGAAGCTACCTACAGGCACCAATCTTCCCATCAAAGCCTAGAATGAACTTCCCAAATGCTAACATCCTCGACCACTAAGGTTGAGGAAGGTGTCTTGCAGCTATAACTCTTGCCTATGGAGCTATGGGTAGGGTGACAAATGCTCACCTTCTTCTTCTTCTTCATAGGGCTCAACTATTGGTGGATCTTCTTTCTATGGACTTGAGGAAACTTCTATAAGGCATGATGATCTTGACCAGAAGTTACTGGTGGTGGACTAGTACCTTGAGGCCTTGCGTCAACACCAACCAGCCTTGAGAATGAGCTGGAGTGATATAAATGTCCTAGCGCAAAGACACCTTGCTTAGAAGAATTGGTCTTGAAAGGTCAAGGAATCGGGTTGACTACACTAAATCCTGTAGAGTTTTGATGTCGAGTTATAATAGCCATAACTTTCTCATCCAATTTTAAAATTCTTATTATGATCCTAACTCTTTTCAAGCCCTATAAGCCTGATACTTCACCACCATGACTCATTTTAGAGCCTAATTCAATTATCTGACAATTCAACGGGTGTGCACAAGATCCTGATCGAGTTGAAAATTTTAGTCTTTTCTTATTTTGATTAGAATTAGTATTTTAAGTCCTTATTTAAGTTTGTTAGTATTTTTTTTATAAATAAGGCCATTTAGGCCGACTTTGTGATCATATTTCTTGAGTTATTAAATTAATTTTCTCAAAAGTGAGTCTTCTTCTTCATTTTTGTCGTGCAACCTGGATTTTGTACATTTATTTTTTCTCTTCCCAACAAAATGCCATGCTATAGGCTACGTCATGGAGTCTTTCATGCAACAAGCTACCCTAATATAGTATGTCAGGCTTCAGCTGAGCTCCACTACTCATTTGAGGAATTTAGCTGACTCTTTACAGCTCACTTTAAGAGAGGCAAAGAGGGTGTCTAATACCCTCTTCATCATCAAGCAAAGGGATGATGAGTCCATTCAAGATTACATTGGCCACCTCAACTCAATAACCTTGGAAATTTGCATTATAAACCACTCAATTGCGATGTCAGCTCTATGAAGGGGGCTAAAGATGTGTAGCTTCTTCTTCTCTTTGAAGAAGAGACTTCTAGGAGATTATGCCACCTAAGCAGAGAAGTACATCAATGCTAAAGAGGCCATGATAGAAAAGAAGAAGGAGAAGGCTAGCAATAAAGATAAAAATAAAAGGACTAGAGATGACCTAGACACATCCTATGAGAAGACCAGGAGAAATGGCAGAAACTCCCAATGATCTAAAAGTCCTTGGATGTTCGAGAGATATACATCTCTCAATGCCTTTTAAGGACAAATCTTGATGGAATATAAAATCAAGAGATCATCAGATGGCCTAAGAATATGAAGCCAGGTGCTCATCAAGAGCCGAAGAAGTACTGTAAGTTCTATCACGATTATGGGCATGATACCAAGATTGCTACTAGCTAAAGAGGGAGATAGAAGCCCTTATCAAGCGGGGTTTCATCAGTACTTATGTTTGCCATCCACAAAATAAAGACAACTCTAGTTGTGAGTGGCTTGCACTCGAGCTCTTGCTCCACAACTGATCTACACTAGCATCATCAACACCATCACAAGCAGACTAGCAGCTAGTGGCACTAGCTCATCCATAGAAAAGACCTACACCCATGCAACACAGATCAAAAGTTCAACACTAAAGAGGTAGGCATTGGATGTGTTGGGGTATCAACTCACTCAGATATTGATTGTTGTGAGAGTCTGGCCAAGACACCACAACCACATGACCTTCTTGATACCACTTATGTTGCACTCGATCACATGTGAATACCATAAGAGAAAGAAAGAATAATAAAAGACGAGAGCATACGATTAAGAATACATGAATTAGACCAAGATCTATCTCCATGGAGCATGCAAACTTCACTATGAAAGATAAAAAACTAAACAAATATAAGAAAAACTCACTACTCAATCCTTGTACAAGAGTCTCTCAACAAGAAGCTCCAAAATCCTTATAAAAGCTTTTTGAAATCTCTCAAGAAGCCTCTTAGCACCTATAAGATGTCACCAGCTTTTTAACACAATAAATGGTTCATCAATCAAAGTTATATAGATTTCAGAAATCTAAAAATAGTATTTCAGTAGGAAATACAGTTCCAAACACATCCGAGATCGCATCTGAATTATCTGATCATGATCGGCTCCCTCCTGAACCATTAGATCATGCACATAGCCTCTTGATCAATCCTAAATTACTCCTGACCCATCCAATTATGACTGGGAGCTCTCCTGACTATCGGATCATGCAAAAACACTCCCAGATCAACCTGATCAACTCCCAGTCATCCGATCGTGATTGGCTTCTCTCTTAGTTATTGGATTGTGATCGATCTATGGAATAGTACCATAGATTGCATGAAATGGATGGAAAAATTGAGTTTCGATCCATGCGAGCACTCATGAGCTAGTGGTCCATCATGGACCGCACTCCTCTTCCTGAGCTGGGTGCTCGTGCGGCCTACTCCCGTGCGGCCTGCGTGCCTGGTCAGCCTAGCATGTGGCTAGCCTAGTGCTGCCATGCACTGCTAGTTTGGGCCATGCCACTATTAGTCGGCATCGCCTATGGGCCCCTCTGATGGGCTCGAGGGTCATGCTCTCTCGTCCCGACCTTCATTTGCACGTATCTTCTCCATTTGGAATTCATTTGGATTGTTATTAGGCTCATTGGACTTTATTCATCATCTTGGATCTCATTCTAAGCTTATTATAGATAGAATCTCAAGACATTTTTCTCAATAATCTTCATCTTGACTCGATGTTTGGCCTTCATCTATCTCTGAGAGCCTGTGATCTATCTCGCCTCATGCCTTGAGGCATGCCTGCTATCTTATGGATAGACAAACATGAAAGTTGAGCCAGGCTACTCAATCCTACCTTCATTAATAGCTATGATCCTCCTGATCTAAGATCTACTTAGGAAAGTCTCCTACGGTAATAGAAACTTCACTCTACAATATCGCCTCTCATCCTCCCAAGTCGCATCTTATACCTGATCCACATCCACCTAGAGCTCCACCTCATACTGAACTCTCTCTAGTTCCTAAAGCTCCACCTCGCACTAGGCTTCCTGCCAGATAGTAATATCCTTTCATCCTTTTTTCCTCCAGAACAATCCTATCACTGTGCATGATCTTCAGGATTCCATCACTAGCTACCTACCTATAGCCTTTTGAATCCAGTCTGCTCAGTGAGATAAGATTTTGCCTCAAATTGGATATGTATTGAACCTCCCCTAATCTCCTTACTATACCATCATGTATTCTCTAGCTGACTGTTTCGATGCCTTTGATCGTATAGCTCGATCCATTCGATAAATGAACAATGTCCTCACTACTCTCTAGAAAGTTAAACTGCTCCTCTCTACAATAAACATGATATGTGCATGCAGAATCTAAAATTCATTGCTAGAAAGAAGTAGATACCTTATCGGATATCTCTAAGATATCATCCTTTGACTCGCTACTGGCCATCGCTGTAGTAGCCCTCATCCAATCTCAGAGTTATGGGTAATCTCTGACATGATGTTTCAACTCGTCGCATCGACAGCATCTGATCTTGCTAGAATCTCTCATCTTGGATCTAGATCATCCTCTTCGTGATCCTCTATCACTCCATCTACTGTCACTTGCTCTTTGAAAAATCATCAAAGCTGAGCTACTACCATTTGAGCTCGAAGTTGGGTTCTCCGATCCCTTTTGAGAACCTCATTCTGGAGAATTATCGCAGTGATCTCGTCCATCTTGATGGTACTCTTTTATACTAGAAAAGTAGTCACCAAGGACTTATACAAAGAGAAAAGCAATGCTAGTAAGATTAACGTCCTGGTCTTCTCCTCAACCTTCTCACCTACATGAAGAAGATCGGTGAGAATCTTCTGAAAGTAGCCGAGATGGCGCTGCATGCCTTGTCCTACGATCATCCATAGTTGGTAGAACTGCCTCCAAGAGAAGAGAGTGTTGGTGAGGGACTTCATCATGTATAACTTCTCGAGCTTCGACCACAGCACTGTTGAAAAAATTTCGCTAAGTACATGGATCACCATCTCATCCACCAGGTACATGTGGATGGTACTTACTGTCTGCATCTGTAGCCGCTCCTATGTCTCTCCCTCTATGATGTCTAGCATCTTTTTATTTAAGAGAGCATCCATTAAACTATGTTGGATAAGCACGTTCTTCATCCTTACTTGCCATAAGAAGAAATTACTCTTCCTTGAACCAGCTAATCTCCACCTTGATTGTGCTTCTCTTCTCCATCTTCTTTGATCTCGATCAATATCATCATGATTTGGCAAATACATGTGCTGGTATTGTCTGGCTCTGATACCAATTATTAGGATATCAACTCATTTTGATACCAACTATTGTGGGAGTCTGGCCAAGACACCACAACCATAAGACTTTCTCAATACTACTTGCATTGCACTCGATCACGTATGGATACTGTAAGAGAAAGAAAGAAGAATAAAAGATAAAAAAAATACAATCAAGTATACATCGATTAGACCAAGGTCTACCTCCATGGAGTGTGCAATTACTATAAGAGATAAAAAACTAAACAAGTACAAGACAAACTTATCACTCAACTCTTATGCAAGAGTCTCTCATTAAGAAGCCTCAAAACTCTTATAAAAGCTTTCTAAAATATCTCAGAAAGTCTCTCACCACCTCTAGGATATCACCAACTTTTCAACATAATAAATAATTCATCAATCGGAGTTATATAGACTCCAGAAATCCAAAAATAGTATTTCAGTAGAAAACTTAGTTCCAAACACATCCAAGATCGCATCTGGACTGTCTGATCATGATCGACTCCCTCCTGGGCCTTTAGATCATGGACATAGCCTCTTGATCAATCCTAGATTGCTCTTGACCCATTTGATCATGATCGGGAGCTATCCTGACCATCGAATCATGCAAAAACACTTTCAGATCAGCCCGATCAAGTCCTAGCCATCTGATCATGATCAACTCCTCTTTGAGCCATCGAATCATGATCGAACCATGGAACAATATCATGGACTGCATGAAATAGCTGAGAAAATTGAGTTTCGATCCACACGAGTGCTCGTGAGCCAGCGGTCCATCATGGACCGTGCTCCTCTTCCTAGGCTGGGCGCTCGCATGGCCTGCTCCTGCATGCACCCCTGTGCCCACTCGCGTGCCTGGTCGGATCAGTACTTGGCTGGCCCAGCACTGTCATACACTGTCAGTCTGGGCTACACCATCGTCGGTCGGCACCACCTGTGGGCCCCTCCAATGGGCTGAGGGCCATGCGGCCTCATTTTGATATTTGTTTACACATATCTTCTCCATATGGACTTCATTTGAGCTGTTCTTAGGCTCATTGGACTTTGTTCTTCATCCTGGATCTCATTTTGGACTCATTATGGACCAAATTTTAAGGCATTTTTTGCAACAAGATGAGGTGATCTCCTTCTTGGATGTTGATGTTGATGGCATCTGGATCCCCCATGATGATGCCATTATTGTTGCCAACTATGATGTAAAACATATTTTAATTGATAATAGAAGCTCAGTGGATGTCGTGTTTTATGATGTCTCTTACAAAATGAACCTATTGAAGGATTAATTTTGGAAAACTAACTCCCCTTTGGTTGGGTTTTCTAGAGACTCAGTCTCTGTAAAAGGCATCATATCTTTGCCTGTTATTGTAGAAGAGCATCGAGGCAAGCCACAGCAATGCTTTACTTCCTCATGGTCAAGGTATCCTCAATCTGTAATGCCATATTGGGATAATTCAACTTGAACGCTCTCCATGCTATCACCTCCATATACCACCTGCTGATGAGGTTCCAATGGCCAACGGCATAAGAGAAATCCAAGCTAACCAAGTGCCTCTTGGTAATGCTATGTTGCCACTCTCAAAAGCAAAAGGTCAGTTAGAGATGCAATATACTGAGAGCTTTGTCACTTAAGATGATCAATGGTAGCAACATGGAGAGCCAACTGAATAGCTCCTCTTAGTCTCCTTGCATGAGTCAGATCTAGGTAGAATAGTGTAGATCGAAGCTCAATAAGATGAGGCCTCTTGAGCTTGGCTCTTAGACTTCCTATGAGCCAATACTAACATCTTTGCCTAGTTGGCCTCAGATATGTTAAGCATCAACTCAGAGGTCATCATCCACAGGCTAAACATAGACATCCTGCACCAACCTATCCTATAGAAAAAGTAGAGCTTCATCCTAGAGTGACTACAAGCTATTGACGGGGAGGCAGACAAGCTCATCATAATGGACTTCATCCATAAGGTGAACTTTCTCAACTAATTGGCTAATGTTATCCTCATCAAAAAGATGAAAATGACAAGTATGTGTTGATTTCACTGAGCTTAGTAAAACCTGCCCAAAAGATACTCTCCTTTTATCTAACATAGACCAGCTCATTGATGCTACCTTAGGACACTAAATGCTCAGATTTATGGATGTATTCTGAGGCTACAACTAGATCATAATAGTGCCCAAGGATGAGAAGAAGATATCTTTCATCACTAATAAAGAGCTATACTATTACAAGGTTATGCCCTTTGAGTTGAAGAATAATGGAGCCACATACTAGTGACTAGTCAACAAGATCTTCAAGCACTAGATAGACCAAAACATAGATGTCTACATAGACAACATGCTAGTGAAAAGCCACTAGGCTGATCAACATATGGTTGACCTCGAGGAGACCTTTCAAATTTTGAGGAAGTATCAGATGAAGTTTAATCCAAGCAAATGCACTTTTGAAGTTATCTCGGGAAAGTTCTTTAGCTTCATGGTGACATAGTATGGGATTGAAACCAACCATGAGAAGATCCAAGCTATCTTGGAGATGTCACTATTGAGGAATAATAAAGAAGTATAGTGCTTGCCAGGATAAATTTCCACCCTAAGTAGGTTCATGGCTAGGTTGGCAGACAAGCGCCTACCCTTCTTTAAAGCACTAAGGCAAATCAAAGATTTTTTATAGATTAAAGAATTTTAGATCTCCTTTGACTAACTTCTAAACTGCCTCGCTTGTTGCCTCTCCTGACCAAGCCCTACCTATGAGAGATGCATTATCTCTACCTAGCTGTCACCCCCATGGCGCTAAGCTTAGTACTAGTCTGAGAAGAAAATGGAGTATAGAGACTGGTCTACTATACCATCCAAGTTCTCCAAGATGGTGAGATAAGATATCCCAAGATTGAGAAGGTTGCATACGCTCTTGTCATCTTAGCCAAAAGACTCTAACCATACTTCCAAGATCACTCTATCATAGTACTGATCGACCAAGCTTTGAGGCAAGTTCTCTAGAAGATGGATACTTCGAGGAGGTAAGCCAAATGGACAATGGAGCTCAGAAAGTTTGACATATGTTATCAGCACCAACTTTTTGTCAAAGCTCAGGTGCTAGCTAACTTTCTTGTGGAGTGCACGGTCCCTAAGAAAGTAGAGGACAGCATGGAAGCAATAGAGTAGGAACTAGTAGGCTTCTGGACATTTCATGTTGATGGATCTTTCAACACTAGTAAAAAGTGGAGCCAAGTTGATTCTAACTAGTCCGAATGGCATTGTTCCAAAGCATGCCCTCCACTTTTGCTTCAAGGCAACCAATAATGAGGCTAAGTATGAGGCACCCCTAGTAAAGTTTGCTTGGGAGCTTGAAGTTCAGCACCCTAAAGCTTTCAGCAACTCTAAACTGGTTGTTGGGCAAGTCTAAGGAGACTATGAGGCCAAGGCTCCTAGAATGACAAAATATCTTTAAAAGGTATGAGATATCTCCTGCTCTTTTGATGTGTTTGAGCATTTATAGATACCTAGGGTAGAAAATGTCCAAGCTAATCTACTATCAAAGTTCTCTACCTCAAAGTGCTCTGACCTCAAAAGAATAGCCTACTCTTAGATACTTGACAAATTGAGCATCGAGAAGGATCTAACCCCAGTCTTACAAGTCGAGCATCAAGGAAGATCTATCCCCAGTCCTACAAGTTGACTTCAAAACCAACTAGATGGATCCACTAGTTGACAACCTATAGAAGGTGAAACTCCCAGGGGATAAGAATAAAGCTTGGAGGATCAAGAACCAGGATACATACTATTTGAAGAGAAGTTCCACAAGAGATCATTCACTTAGCCCCTCCTTTGTTGCCTTCGACCTTCTGAAGTAGAGTATGCAATTCCGGAAGTAGACAAAGATATTTGTGAAAATCAGCTAGAGGGTAGGGACTTATCCTACAAGGTCCAATGGTAGGACTACTACTAGCCAAGCATTTAGAAGAGCACTGTTGACTTTATGAAGTGGTGCAAACAATGCCAATGATATGATAATATTTAGCATCAGCCAATAGTCCCATTCACCTCGATTAGCCCTTCTTGTTTATTTTCTCAGTGGAGAATGGACATTCAAGGATCTTTCCCATAGGCCACCAAACAAAAGAAGTTTTTCATAGTGGCCATTGATTACTTCACTAAGTGGGTCAAGGCCCAGCCACTTCATCATATCACAGTAAAAAGCATTTGAAACTATGTCGAAAGATTCATCATATGCCACTGCAGACTCTCTCAGATCATCATTATTGAAGAGGACAAGTAGTTTGATAACTCTTACTTCAAGAGTTCTACATTGACCTATACATTAACCATCGATTCACTTCAATTGAACATCCCTAAGCTAATGGAGAAGCCGAGGTGACCAATAAGACAATACTACAAGGTTTGAAGATACCACTGGACCGAGCAAAAGAATTTTAGGTAAATGAGTTGCATAGCATCCTCTTGGCCTATTGTAACACTCATCAAACTCCAATTGGGGAAACATGCTTCAACCTTACCTTCGGTACTAAAGTGGTCATGCCCTTGGAGATTGGGCTACCTTCTCATAGGGTAGACTCCTTCAATGAACAAAGGAACCCTAAAAACCTCCGAGCCAACTTGGGTCTCCTTAAAGAAACTAGAGAATGAGCATGGATTTGGAGATAGCTTACCAATGGAGAGTAGCTTAGTACTACAATTCCCAAGTGAAGGTTAAATTTTTCTAACTCAGAATCTAGTGCTTAGAAGAGCCAAAGTAACATAGCCAATAGAAGGTGGGAAGCTCTTGCCTAATTGGAAAGGATCTTACTGAGTCTTTGAGGTAGTATGCTTTGGGACCTATCATCTAGAACATTTAGATGGGACATCCATTACTTGGACATGAAACTCTATCAATCTACAACCTTACTATTAGTAAGATGTACCCCTGAGAACTCATGTAAAACTAACCTCTTAATGGAATTCTCTTCTTTTTTCCAAGAATTCTCTCTAAGTATTTTAGGTCAGAAATACAGCTCATAACCTAGTCAAAAGTCAGTCATGTCTTATAATGATTGTTGACGGGCATACCCTAACACTGACTAGATGAGTCAGTCAACGGCTTCGAGATGCGGGCCACCATAGTGAAAATCTTAGGAACCAACAGACCCATATAGGCTAAACAATCTTCCAACGATTTGCTGGACCTATGGAAGAGATGGACTGAGCCAAGCCAACACACCTACAAAGCCTCAGTGTCTAACTAGCTTCCACAAGCTTAATAATCTTAGCCAAGCCATCGTGCCTTCAAAGCCTCGATGTTCAACTAGCCTTCATAAGCTTAATGACCCAAGCTATGCCACCATGCTTTTAAAGCCTCGGCATCTATCTAGCCTCCATAGGCTTAAGGACTCTAGCCAAGCCACCGCACCTACAAAGATTGTGTCTAGCCAGTCTCTATAGGGTTAATGATCCAAGCTAGGTCCCCATGCTTGCAAAGCCTTAGCAAGCTAGCCTAAATAGAATAGATAACTCGAGTATCCTACCACCAAGCCAAAAAGCCTCAATGACCAATGCACTTATGAAGATGGTACAACTCGAACACAATAAATCACCTTACCTAAAAGCCTCAGCAATCAACCTAGATAGGCAGTATAGCTCAAGTAGTTCTAGCCATCTTGCTTAAGTCTCGAAAGGCACTAGCCTACATAGGAGGGACAACTTGAGCACTTCAAGCAATCACATCTTTAAACCTTGGCAACACGTTGGCCTAAAGGCGGTATAACTTGACACTTCTAACCACCTTATCGAAGCCTCAACAATTCATCGACCTACATAGGTGGCACACCTAAATACAGCCCAACCCTTGTCCTAAAAATCTGGTAGCTCACTCGACCTCCTCAAGATGGAACAGCTCCATTTGAAGCATCTTCTAGAGGAGGGATAACTCAGCTCTCAAAGCATGAATTTCTTGGAGGTCAAATACTTTAGGCAAGTAAATACCAAATCTACATGTCGATACACTCCTACTGGCACTCAGGGACAAGGCTCTTAATGACCACCACATAGCCAACCATCAAGACCAAGACTAAGGGGCAAGACTTCGAGGACTATCTCAATGGCATATATTGCAAAATAGAGTAAAGGACAGATAGAGTAGCTATACAACACCATACATTTAGAGCACAACACATAGAAGATGAGCTTTTTGTTAATTAGTTCAAATTACAAGGTGCTAGCTTGATGTTCGAGTATAGTTACATGCAAGAAAATAAAAATCCTAGTCTATAGGAGATCCACTAGAGAAGTTGATCGATGTTGCACCTCTGTTCAGCCCCACGATGGCAAGTAGCTTAAGGATGAACTGACTCTCACAAACTACAACATCCAAAAGGAGTCCATCCTCCATTTTGAGCTCTCTATTCAGAAGATCTGAGGGGCTTATGGAGGAGATCTCCACCTGGCCTCCGAAGAGTTGGCTACCTCTCTCTCCAATCCAGTCGAGAAGTCACTCCATTACCTATGCAGTCCTAATCTTAGCTTCAATAGTTCATCGACAGGCTATCTGTAGTTCCTTCAATAGAGTAGACACCCTCTGGTCTACTTCTTATGAACAAAACTTCACCATCCTAAGCTCTACTTCCATCTCCACCACTCTCTAATAAGTTGTATCTACTTTCTCTGCAACCAGCTAATTCAAGAGAGAAGCAAGCTCTCCCTTAACCTCTACTACCTTCTTGATGACATCGTCAAGGGAGGCCTGCAATGCCTCCAACCTTTTTGGCAACAAGTTGCTGGGGAGATATTCATAGGGGCAGAAAGTTGGTGACGAACTAGTGAACTTGAAGGATGAATGGTTAGTCGACTCTCTAATGGCTAGCTCCTTCTCTATTTATAAGGCAGACAAATGACTAAGATTTGACCTCCCTACTCTGATCTCATTCCAGATGCCAAGTTATTGTGGCCTTGAGCAGTGCAATCTCCAATCAGAAGACATTCGTTGCAAGCTTCACTCCTAAAGCATCATTGCCTTGGGTATCCATCCCTATTAAAGGCAGCATGACATCTGAAGCAAGAGGGCACACCTAGTGATGAGCCTAAGGATCACATCTTGAGATTACTTATTTGCAAGCCTGATGTCATTCATATATTTCAAAGGCCAAGCAAGGAATGGAAGCAGTTCAGGATGCATGACCCTCTTATTACAGCTGGGGGTAAGTCCTAATTGAGTTCAACATAGTCCAACCATATGCCTATTGCAAACCAAAGATGGTGGTTGATGCAAGTAGGTCTACACCAACCCAAGCTTCAACCTCTGTCTTGCTGGTTTGATGACCAATAAAGTAGCTCTAGATGATCTAAAGGACTAGGCTATACCTTGGTTACTTACATAGGTTGGTTTACTCCAACATCATACTTGATATCAAAGGCATTTAGAAGCAAACATACCGAATTGAAGAGGAAAATACTTCATTTTATTCCAAAAAATAGTATAAGAGGATAGTATAAATACTCTTTTGAGCTACAAAAATGCCAAAAGGCCGAAGCACAAAATGACACTCATGACGAAAGAGCTATTGATTTGCCTCCTCTTCATCCTCATTTTCTTCCTCTTCATCTTCTTATTCAACACCTGCGGGTATGTCCAAAGAAAGATAAAGTTAGTTTCCAAGAAATATTTGTTGAGCTCTTTCTTATAATATTACAATCCTTTTCTGAAGGATTCCTGACCAAATTCTAGCACTTCCTTGTAGAAAGCCTTGGAGTCCTTGAAGTCAGTGATTGCTCAATGAGCAAATTCCTCTTCCTAGGCCACCTTCTATTCGGCTTGAGTTAGCTTCTCTTTAATAATAGCTATCTACTTGGCATTCCGAGAACCCTCCTCCTTCGCTTGTGTCATCTTCTCCTTGGCCTAAATTTCCTTCTCTCAATCAGGCAACATCTTCCTCAGACTAGGTTGTCCATCTCTCAGCCTGGTGACAACCCTCCTCGACCTCATAGAGTTGGCCTTCAACATCGGTCACCTAACTTTGAAGGTGAGCAGCTTCAATCTCACCCTCCTTCCTAGCAAGGGCAATCTTGGACTCAAGAGAATCCTTGATCTCCTCTAGTCTCAGCTTAATGACCTCAGCCCTGGTCATTTTGAGATGATCTTGTTTCTTCACCTTCTCTAGGGACTTCGTTCCTGCTTGCAACTCTTCTTTGACCCTCGCCCCATCTTTCTCAGTATCCAAAGGCAATGCTCGATCTACTCAAGCTCTTACTGGAGAAGTTCGATGAGATGAGATAGACTTCATCTATTATGTTCTCCCTGTGAGTAGATAAAGCTAAGTGGCCAGCTCAAAATAAAGATGAACTCTAGAAAACTAAGATCCTTACCTCAATGGCTGTGTGGCTAGCCAAGCAGATAGCATCTTCTAGTGCCCCCCTTCCTCAACTGCTTGTTGTAGGGGATTATGAGCCCATTTAGCATCCTTCAACATACCTTATTACCTCCCTAGATGTTCAGCATCAAGTCGTGCATCATGACCACCCAATCGCATCGGAAGGTTGCCGGCCCAAGCGTGCTTGATGTGAGAACTAGCATGGATGAGGAGACATGAGGTGGCTACATCATGGAGTCACTAGTGGTTGTGGGCTCAAAGGCATCAATGGAGAAGGCTCAGTCCTCAATACTTCAAGAATCGACACTTTGGAAACTCCTTCACAAGACTCTCCAGACGAGCTTCTTGGAGTGGAGGAACATCCAAGTCAAAACCGTACATCCCGGGGAAGGAAGTCTCGAGCCATCACACTTCAGATGACCCTAACTTGGTGGGCATAGCCTCAATAGCTTTTGCCTCGATGATGGTAGTCTTCGTGGGGCAAGGCTCGGGCAAAGGCTTGGCACTAGAGAAGATAGCTTCGCAACCTTCTCCTTCTTCTTCTTCTTCCTTGAGTGCTCATGTTGCTCAGCCCTTTTTTTGGAATGCCCATCAACTTGTCTACATCAAACTTCATTTCTTCTTCTTCATTTTTTGCCAAGATCTAAAAGTGAAAGTAAAGAAACTTACCTTAAAAGTGAGTAATCTCAAGGCCGAACAATAAAGATTCTCCTCCCGAAGAAGCTTGGAATAAGGAGAGCCTCAACCTCCTTAAGCTTTCGAACTATGGCCTCTTCCTCCTTGGTCAAAAGATAGAGACTTAAAGCCTTCCTCCTTAGTGATTCCCACCATGTTAGAAAGCCCCAAGGATCCAAAAAGAAAACAAAGAAGAATTGGCCCTTCCAGCCACGGATGAAAGAAGGATCGGGAGGAAGGATATTGCAACCTCTTTGATAGGACAGTACCACCATCCCTACTCCAAGGATGCATCTTTCATCTGAAAAAATGCTCATAATATCCCCATACTAGGTTATATTTCTTGAAGCATAATAAATAAAAGAATCCAACTATCATCCCCAAAGCATTGGGGAAAAGTTGGGTCGGGAAAAGTTGATATTAAGTCAATAGCTCAGTACCAACTAAAGGGATTGGAAGTCTCAAGCTAGCATTTAGAATCTCTTAATAAAAGGCCACCTTGACCCTCTTGTGGAGACATCACCTAATCAGAAGGACTAGGCAACTCCAGGAGGAACTGTTGACGAATGAAGTATCTAGCTTGGATTCGATTGAGGTTAGCCTATTCTAAGATACCTTTGACGACATATGGACCCAAGTTGACCTTGGACAAGACCTCATCAGACTCTACAAAGCTTCAATTAGGAGATCTCAGTCCATAGATCTTTCCTCAAAAGACCCCATTAACAAAAGATAAAGGAGAAAAAGCCAAAGAACCAAAGGATAGGAAGTCAAAGAGAAGGAATCAAGAATTTACCAAGACCTAAGGAAGACCAACAACTTTGATGGGAGCTTGGTGACCACTAAAAAATGGCTAGAGAAAGGTAGACAATAATGACGGCAAAACCAAAGTCATCCTTGTTCTCTAGCTCTGATGGACAAGATGCCAAAAGTATCCATCTCCACCTCCTCCATGCCTTATATAGGGCCCCAAAGGGCTCAGATTGATGTGGCCATTTGAAACACATGGTCTGATCAGTAGACATGTGACCACCACTATTCATCATTAAAATGTCACTATGATTGCAAGCGGCAAAGCATCCAATCATTGTCTTGAATTACTTGCCAGTCATTGCTACTTCGGGAAGTGGAGATGCCACCATGTATGCAATTAGTGCAGTGTCCAGAAGCTTCCAATGTCAGCTAAAAAAAGTAGCTAAAAAGGTACAATCTACCATACAACTATATAGGTAGGCTATCAATAGTTCATGGCTTCACGGCTATACACCATAGCTTGGCAAATAGTGTTGCAGCTGGTTATCCAAGTTAGCTCTTCTACTCTTTTCACCCGAGCTCCCAAAAAGCACCTTGGCCTCAAAAGTGGAGGGCAAATGAGATACCTCAGAATCAACCCATTTGAGAGAGCACTATCAATCAATTGAAACTTGACATGAACCAGCTATGAAGCCCTTCATCTCGGCCTATCAGTTTCCACCACGTGACCAATCTGAAGGTGCACAAAGATGTCCAAATTTTCTCTAATTCAATAATTGATGGTCCACAATAGTAGAATGGCCTCTTTAATTTTGTGATTTGTATCTCATTATATTGCATCGTATTTTCTAGATATATAAGCGATTATCTTTGACTAACTCTCTTTCACATCCAAAGATGCTGATCATGTAGGCTTTAGCCCTCGCCTATATAAACTATTCCCTAGGACCCTCTAGGTAAGTTTGAGTGAAGTTGAAATCTCAGAAGTCTTATTAAGTCACCGAATCTCACTTGTAAGCTCAAGAGAGCGAGTGTTAGAAGAGATCCCAATAGAGTCTCTCATAGTTTCAAGTAGAGTCCCTAAAGGACCAATCTCTCCTAAACTAACAGAGTTCCATCTTTCTCTCTCTCACCACCACTTAAACCTTCCACATGGACACTAGGTTCCCCTTTTCTCTCGGTCTACTTTCACTCAAAATCTCCTCCATTCCATTAAGGAAGACTTAGGCATCGGAGGGTCTTCTATTGAAAGTGGCAAGTAGACTTTCTCTACTTGTGGTATTTTAGGATGCCCTCAGAGATTCGATCGAAGACTTGGCTATCATCAACTCCTACAAGATCTTTAGCTAGCTTTTCAACTCCCTAATCGCCCCCCTTAACTCACCATTATCATCTCCAGCTCTTCAGCCTGAGCTGGATCGATCCTTGGTGGCAACAACATTAGAAGAAATGATGAGTGTAGAAAAGTTATTACAATAAGAGTTATTATAATGATGATAGGCAGTAGTCTAAGTATAGAAGAAATGACAAGGATGGTTGGTAGTTGATATAGAAATTGGTCTTGTATATAGTCAGTTTCCTATTATCCATTGGTTGTTCTAATGAGCTAGTGGTATGTCAAGATCATTATAAAGATATGGCTTATGTGGGCATGACTGGAAGAAATTAAATTTTGTACCATTTGCACCAATAGATTAGTACATGATGAATAGGGCCCATGGAAATGAGACAACATGATTGGTATGGTGCATGACTGCATGGTGCATGTGGCATATGATATAATTTATTTCTTGGAGATAGATGGCTCTACTTCTTCTCCTTGATGTGCCATGTATGCTTAAAATTGCGGGGACATATTTTTGGGATAAATGAGAGCTATTCATTGATCAATCTACTAAATTGACATTTTAATTAGGTTATGATTAATTGATCTTAATTAGGATATGTGTTACATCAATTGTGTTGTGCAGGATCCCTTGATGTTGTTGAGGTTGAAGGAAAAGTGTAGCACATTTCCTTCCTCTAAGCTTGGAGACGCACCTCTTAGGGCACCTTGGCGTGTGAAAGACCAGAGAGAGAGAGATGTGGGAGAAAATGGCTGTAATGATTTTCTATTCTCATTTTAAGATTTACAATATACATGCATATTTATACCTATATATGAACTAAAATTCAATCCATAAAAACTTTCTAGGTTAACCCAGTCCGAATGCACTCACCTAAATTCATGTACACCCATGGTCTGATCATGCACTCAATCCTATGGATCCAAACCTACTCCAAACTTTGATTAGCCCCCATGAGACCCATAAATCAGGATCTCATGACCGTGGAGGGCTGAACCTCCATCCTTGGATCAAATCGGTCCTAGCCCTAGGACCACACCTGTCCTAGTCTTTCAGAGCCAACACCTTGACTCCTCCTATGGCCTTCCAAGACTTGGGAGCACTACTAATCCTAACAAATTGTAGGTAATTGAGTTAGGTCACATTTAATTAGGCTTAATCATATCTCAAGGGTTAAATCAACTGAAAGCGATTAGGTCCAGTTTAACAGGAAAGCCATGCGAAAGCATCAGGGCCTTTCATCAAAATCAGACTCAATCTCAAAGAAGAAGAGCTTAATCAAGCAATCAATGGACCCCACATCTTCTCCTTGTTGGCACCATCAGCCTAGAGAAGTAACTAGGGGTGCAAAAATTAAATTACGCAATTAATCTCTCATCTAGCTAGCCATCCTTGCTCTTGAACACCTTGGCATAAGGATCCTTGAAAGGTAGGCTACAGGGCTCCAAATTAAGCAAGACTAGATCCTAAAGAATCCTAAGAGGAGTAGTTAAGGAATGTAATTTATAGAATTTAAACTGAATTTTAGATGAGATGGTTAGAAGAAATTAAAATTTGATAATAATATTGGGCATAATAGGAAATATTTGACACACATAGATTCTGCCTAGCTTTTCTTAGCATAGAGATCTAATTTGGCAACCATCTTTGGACGGCAAAGAGCTATCTTGGAAAGGGATCAAGCGCAGCCAACAAGAGTTCAAATTGAATCTACACACTTGGAAAAAAGGAGCAAGAAGGGGGCACCACAAAAGAAAGAGTCCAAGGTGCCTAGGGGACCTCTATTTGGGCAGCTAAAACCTTCCTAGTTTGCAGGATCTTATGGACCTAAGAGGGCTGAAGAAGGAAGGACACCAAGGCAACAAGAGGGGATGTTACAATTCAAAGTTAAGGGATTTGATTTAGGTGGCAAAAACAAAGATGGAAGGAGAGGACTTCAAGATATGCAAGGCTCTTGGAAAAGGTCTATAAAAAGAAGAAAAGAGCAGGCCTAAGAGCAGGAAAGTTCTCCCCTAAGCCCTAGCTAGCCTTCATGCCACCATAGTCTTCTCCTTCTCTATGCCAAAACTCCTGTCTATCCTTAATTCAAACCTCCATAAAGGCCTTCACACCATATACCTTCCATTTTCCTCCATCTAGAAACTCTAAAACACTATCTCTTTCTTTCCTGCATCATCATCTCCTTTTCCTCTACTTTCATCCTCCTTCTAGTGGCTGCCCAGGTGCCCCATCAATCCTAGAATGTCAGCAAAAAGAAGCTCCATGGTCGGCTAGTCCTCCATCTTCTCGAAAAATCACTGTAATACTTGTAACAACAGTGTTTTTTCTTTCTTTATCTTTTGTCCCTTCTTCTTTATATGCAATATGAAAAACTTAGTTTTTTTCTTCATATCTATGTATGTTTTTTATTTACTTTGCATAAGGTCGTAGTCTAAAATACCTATAACTCCTAGAATGAGTTGTGATCTAAGGATACAGTTTGTGCTTTTGAGATAGTCTATTTCTAAACATTATTACTTTTATTTTGTGTACACAATCTTGACTAGCCCATACTCTAAAGGGATGGGCCATAATCTAACGGGTATGAGCTATGCTCTCCCCATATAGGCTATATCTTGATTGGTTACATACTACTTATTTGCATATTGGAAGGATACCAACTGTCTAACAAGAAAATAGTTGAAATCTAGAGATCCTTCCTCATACTTAAATCAATCCTTTATTAGTACTTTATTATACTTTATCATTGCTCATTCATTATTATAATAATCTTCTAATCAATTAATTAATATATATTCTTTCCTCTAATCTATTCTTAATTCCTCTAATGCAACTAAGCTTATGGTCCTCATGGATACGAACCTAACTTGCACCATTTGTATAGTAGTAAGTTAGTGATTTAATTTTGACCACCCATGATAGCGATCAAAAATTTGGCACCATTACCGAGGACCATTAGCATAGCTGCTTCGAGTCTAAAATGAAAAAAAAAGAATCCTTACACCAACACATCACAATCTATTTAGGAAATTAGATACCTAACCATAAAATATAGAAAAAAGAAATAAATTAATTTAATTTAGTCTTGATTGTGTGCTAATGACAAAACTTAGACATCTTGGTTTGTTGTATATCGTCTCCATAATATATCTTAAGAGTTTAACCCATTAATCAAATAAGATGAAAATTTTATAATCGTTCCTTAGCCCACAAATCACAACCTTCATCTTGCATACCCAAGCCTAACATAAAACTAATTAGATGTCAGCCCCTAAGGATCCCGTGCTCAATAGGACATGACACTTAGAAAAGTTAGACTAGGTCAGGACTGGTTGATTGGTGTCTAGAAAAGGAATTCAAGGATAAAGTAGTCCTAAAGAGAGATGGTTTTTAATTGATTCCGTTCGCTGATCTGGCTAATCTAAATGATATCTAAGTAAAGTAATGCAGGGACCCCCACCAATCGTACCCTTTTTTGGCTAGTTAGCTAGTTGGTTTCTAACTTAGAGGGCTCCAATACAGTCTTAGAACAATTAGGAGCTATCTAGGTCTAAGGTAACCTAGGATAGAAGTTTGCTTGAGTAAGTGTTTAAAAAAAAAAAAAGACAAAAACATTAACTCTTCTCTCTTTCTTAGATAAGGACTCTTAGGCTACTCTCTTTAGACCTCTTTCACTCTCTTCTAACTTCTAAAAAAAATAATCTATAAAAACTTAAATCAGTATTTGCTCTAAAGTATAATTATAGGGTGTATGCTTAGGCATCGTTCATTGCAATCCAAAATTCAATCCCTAGATTCATAAATTAAACAAACTTTTAGAGCTAACAGACCTTAGTTATGGATTGCAACCAGAAGAATGATTCACCAAGATAATTAAAGGAGTACTTTACTCCTTCAACATACACATACTCTCCCTGCATACAAGTTCACCTTCAGTAGAGGCCATACAGTATGGATCAAGTCTAGCATTATTTAGATACTTCTATTTTTTTATGAACTTACAAATGAGAATCCATACAAATATCTAGACGAATTTCTAGAAATTTGCTCAACTATTAAAATTCAGCATTTCTCTGATAATGCTCTTGGCTGAAATTATTCCCATTTTCATTGAAGGACAAAGCCAAAAATTGGCTAAACTCCTTGGACACCATAACAATTTTGACTTGGGATCAACTTTAGAGGAAATTCCTCAAAAAGTACTTTCTAATAGGAAAAACTAACCAAATCTAAAAAGCAATAATTAGTTTTTTTCCAGATGGATGGGGAAACATTTAATGAGATCTAGAAGAGGTTGAAGGAACTAATTAGGAAGTGCCCACACCATGCCATATCCAAATGGCAACTGGTCCAATGCTTCTATGATGGCCTATCAGAGAAGCACTGGCAAATGGTTGATGCCTCATGTGGTGGGATATTCATGCTGAAAAACGAGCTACATGAAGCCTGGTAGCTCTTTGAAATATTGAGTGAGAATTTATTGCATCATATGTCTGCTACCAGGAGGGACCCTTCCATGTTCGAACCCAAACATGGTGGGATTTATGAAGTAGGAAGCTCAATTGACATCCACAGTAAAGTGGATGAATTATCCTAGAAACTTGACAGACTAGTGTAGGTAGGACTCACCATTACTCCAGCCACACCTGTACATGATGTTTGTTCCATTTGTTGGAGTCCTACACATACTATCATCAAGTGTTCGGATGCACCCTAGTACTATAAGTTTGTACATGAATAGGTAAATCAAGCATAGACTCTAAATAATTTTAGACCCAGATACAACCGATATGCTAACACCTATAATCTGGATGAGAGAAACCATCCAAACTTTTCTTGGGCCTAACAACCTAGTGTCAGGTTCTCGATTCCAAGACCTAGTTATTTTGAGGAAGCCTATAAACTAGCCCCATACCTACAGTATGCACAGGACCTGCAACCTTCTCTAAACACGACCTTTGAGGAGAAGGTGCTGCAAGCATTCAAGGGGCTAGAGATAAACACCTAGATCCTTCACTCCCACACACAGTCCATTGCAAAGCTAGAGACCCAGAAAGGTCAGCTAGCAACAGTTTTCAATAGGAGGGAGGACGGCAAATCACCCAGCTAGCCCATTAGTAACCCAAAAGAGCAGTCCATGGCTGAGAGTGTCATGGCCCAAAATTTTTTCTAGAGCATGCCAAATCGATCATGACCTTTAGAAGTGGGAAAACCTTAAGTTAGCCTAAACTAACCCAACAATCAGAGCAATCAATGCCAGCCAAGCCAGAAAAGAAGAAGAATAAAGAAAGGAAAGATCCCACTGATCCAGCACCTGCACTTAAGGCCCTATTCCTATGTGCTTTAGAATCCCCTATACCTCACAACAGGAAGGGCATAAAAATGTATGAAATGCTAGAATTGTTTAAATAGGTCCAAATAAACTTACCCCTTCTTGATGCTATTAAGCAAGTCTCGATCTATCCCAAGTTTCTAAAGTACCTGTGCACATAAAAATGAAGATCTAGAGCATGCACATCGAAGAAGGTAAACCTAACTAAGCAGGCTAGCTCAGTCTTTCAACAAGTTGCCCCATCCAAACTTAAGGATCCTAGTATCCCAATTATATCCTGTATAATAGGGGACCTCACGATTAAGAAGGCATTACTAGATTTAGGTGGGAGTGTCAACCTCCTCCCAAGCTCTATTTATAATCTACTTAGATTCAAAGAGTTGAAACCTACGACAGTAACCCTATAATTAGCAGACTGATCGATTAAAGTATGCCATGGAATGCTAGAAAAAATGTTGGTGAAAGTAGATGAATTCTACTTTTCTATTGACTTTTTGGTGCTAGATATGGAATCTAGCAGTAACCCTAGCCAAATACCAATCATCCTAGGTAAACCATTCCTAGCGACCACTAACACTTGCATAAACTGTAGGACTGGGGTCATGCATGGATGTATCTTTTGAAAATAAGAAGCTGAGATTGAATATTTTCAACGTATCTCAGGGACCACCTACGTACGACCATAATGAGATCGACATGCTAGAGGAGATTATAGAAGATAAAACTCCTACCTTGCTGGACTTAGACCCTTTATACTTAACTCATTTTTGAGTGGACAATTTTGATATCAATGGGTATACCAAAGAGGTGCATGCATTATTAGAGCCATCCGATTTTAGCACCAATTTTTCTTGGAGTGTAAAGTATGAGCAGTTACCAACTCAATTGAGCCCTTTAGTACCATCCTTAGAAGCATCACCTACCCTAAAGCTAAAGCCTCTTCTTGCCACATTGAAATATTCATTCCTTGGATCCAATGATATCTTTTCGATACTCATTTCATCTAACCTAACTACTGACTAGGAAGACCAACTTGTAGATGTGCTCAAAGAGCACAAAGAGGCTATAGGGTGGATGATTGCCAATTTAAAGGGCATTGATACTTCTATTTGCATCCATCATATTTACTGTGAGTCTAAGGCCAAGCCATATAGGGACATGCAACGATGATTGAATCTAAATATTTGGGAGGTAGTAAAAAAAGAAATTATAAAGTGGCTTGATGCTGGTATTACTTATCCAATTTTGAACAGCCAATGGATCAGTCCAACCCAGGTAGTACTTAAAAAGTTTTGTATTACTATAGTAGAAAATAATGAAGTGAGCTACTTTCGACTCATACAATAACTGGCTAGCAAGTGTGTGTGGACTATCGAAAGCTAAATGTCTTTACTAGAAAAGATCACTTTTCTTTGTCTTTTATTAATTAAATCCTAGAATGGCTAACAGGACAAAGTTTTCTTTATTTCCTGGATGGATATTTAGGATATAACTAGATCCCGGTATTCCTTGCATATCAAGAAAAGACCATCTTCACATGCCTATGTGGAATGGTTGCATTCAAACATATGCCATTCAGTCTCTACAATACACTAGCCACTCTTCAACGGTGTATTTTGGTCATCTTTTCTGATATGGTCAATAAATTTCTAAAAATTTTAATGGATGATTTTTTGGTATTTGGCCTTACATTCGATGACTGTCTTTAGAACCTAACCAATGTTCTTAAATGATGTGCAGAGATAAATCTGGTTTTAAGTTGGAAGAAGAGCCACTTTATAGTTCATCAAAAATTTGTGCTAGGATATATTATTTTCAAGCAGGGGATTGAGGTAGATAAAGCAAAGGTTGAAGTGATCTTGAAACTACCTCCCCCAATCTCAGTTAGACAAGTGCAATCCTTCCTAGGCCATGCAGGTTTCTATAGGCACTTCATTAAGGACTTTAGCAAAATCTTGCAACCCTTATGCAACTTGCTTGCCAAGAAAATTTTGTTTGACTTTGATGGAGACTACTTGGCCATCTACAATGCACTTAGAACTGTCTTAACAACTACACCAATTAAAAAATCCTTGGATTAGATCCTACCATTATAAATTATGTGCGATGCTTCTGATTATGCTATAGGAGCAATCCTAGGGCAAAGAATTAATTGAAAACCATATGTAATCTATTATGCAAGCAAAACTCTCTTAGATGCTTAGTTGAATTACACTACACTTGAGAAAGAGTTGCTCGTAGTTATGTTTGGCCTAAATAAATTTAGATCATCCCTTTTGAGCTTCAAGGTCTTGGTATATTCCTATCATGCAGTGCTGACATCTACTATCCAAAAAGGATACAAAACCTAGGCTAATTAGATGGATCCTTTTTTTATAGAAATTTGATTTAGAAATTTTAGATAAGAAAGATTCTAAAAATATGGTAGTAGATCATATCTCTAGGATCCTGGTAGAGCACAACAATGAGATGATTAGAGAAGGGTTCCTGATGAACAACTCTTCTTGATCTCTTCTACTAGTCTTCCCTATCATATAGCCAATTACTTGGCAATGGGACAGGTCCCATCTCACTAGACTTAACAAGAGAAAAATAGATTCTTCTCCCAAGTGAAATACTATTTCTGGAAAGAAGCAGAGTTGTTCAAGTATTGCTTGGACCAAGTGATCCAATGTTGTGTCCCCTAGTGTGAAGTCCAAAGTATACTTACCTTTTGCTACTCGCTAGCCTATGGGGGACACTTTAGTGAAAGAAAAACTACATCAAAACTATTGCAGAGTAGATTTTACTAGCCAACATTGTTTAAAGATACACATGAATTCAGCCATAATTGCCTATGCTATCAACAAATGGGAAACATTTCACGAAAAGATATGATGTCCCTATCCCCTATTCTCGTAGTAGAAATTTTTGATGTTTGGAGGATTGACTTCGTAGGACCCTTTCCTTCCTCATTTAGATTCGAGTACATTTTGGTCGTAGTGGACTATGTGTTAAAATAGGTAGAGGCCATGGCAATCCAAACTAATGATCACAAGGTGGTAATCAAGTTTATTCAACATAACATCTTAAGTTGGTTCAAGTGCCCAAGAGCTACAATTAGCGACGAGGGTGCACACTTCACGAATAGGCACTTCAAAATATTAATGAAAAAATATGGGATAATCGATAAAGTTGCAACACCTGATCACTTCCAGATAAGTGGCCAAGTAGAGGTCTCCAATAGGAAGATCAAGCAAATTCTTGAGAAGACGATTAAGCCCAATACAAAGGATTGGTCAGCATGCTTAGATGATGCATTATGGGCCTACTATACTACGTTTAAAACCCTCATAGGATGTCTCCTTACTGACTTATATTTAGAAAAGCTTATCATCTACTGATCGAATTGGAACACCGCATGTTTTGGACTATACGACAATTTATTTTTGACATGAAAAATGTAGGTTCCAATAGGAGACTTTAGTTGAATTAACTAGAAGAGCTATGTAATGAAGCATTTGAGAATGCTAGAATTTATAAGGCCTAGACTAAAGCATACCATGACAAATTCATTACATGAAAAATATTCTAGCCCAATTAAAAAGTATGGCTCTTCAATTCTAGGTCGCATCTTTTTTCTAGAAAACTTCACTCATTAGTGCTGGATGGACCATTCATCATGGCCTGGGTATTTTTCCGTGGTGCTGTAGAACTCAAAGATCTGAAACAGAAAAACACTTTTAAGATGAATGGCCAGCAACTGAAGCCCTATATGGTGAAGATCAGTGCTGCAGAACAAATTGAATCTATGTATTTGGTAGATTCGGTCTATGAACCATCTTGAAAATCGGTATAGTCTGGCTGAAGACATTAAATTTAGTGCTTGTTGGGAGGCAACTCAGTGTATGCATGTCTTTTTGATTATCTGGTTCTTTTTGCTCTATAGAAGCTTAATAAGGATGACTAGCCAAGTTGGGGGGAGTACATTATCGACATCCTTTAAGGCCAGATGGAGTAAAATGAAGGACCTTTCTATAACAACAAGCACATCCAGTTCACGTGGTATCCCTCTTTGTTGCAATTTATTGTAGTTTCTCTCTTCTTCCATTAGGAACAATGAAAATTAAGTTGGAGAAGAGAATAATTAATTTAATTGAGTCCTCAAGTATGGTTAGAAATAATTAGTTTTGTGTATCCAAATTTTATCTCGATTTGAAGTTAATTAGGCATCCTAATCAATGAGTGATTAATGATCTAGATAATTTTAGAGACACTAAGTGGCAAATTACTAAGAAAACCCAATGAATGGTAGGGTTTAACTAGACCAAATTTTGGAATGATTCCAAAACCCTCTTCCTACCTATCTCAATGAAGAATCTGCTTCATGGGGGTATAGGTAAAAAGGTCGAGGTATGCAAAAGTCTCCCTTAGAATTAAAAAAAAGGGGAGGGTTAGCGTTATCTCACTGAGTAACCATGTCCCTTCACCTAAATAAGCATTGTGGTTCGTATCAAAAGATGAGGATGCCAAGAGACCGATTATAGAGTCAATCTCACCTCATAGCTTTTCTTGAACTCAAGTTAATAAGCCTGAAGGATGTTCTACACCTAATACCCTAAAGTCAATTGGTTTAAAAGTCATTGGTTGAAAGCTTGCTACAAGGATCAGCTACAAGCCTCAAGAGGCTAAAACATTGCACTAGACTATTTTTTCTTAAAAAAAAATAGATAATAAGAGGACTAATTTATAAGAAGATAATATACCCAGCTCACATCAAGTTAGAGACTTTAAGAGTAGAGTGGGGAGCTAGTGAAAGAAGATCTCCAAAAATTTTTATGGCTAATACTCAACCACTATCTGGATCAAATTAGTAATCCAATAAAGTACCTCTTTAATAAACTGGGCAAGTATCAGCTGTCTTTAAGAATGCCTAGAATAACTTTTAATTCAAGGATGACTTGGTACATAATGCTAATTTATCTATTTTACTCGAGAATGAGCAAAAGCTAAGTTAGGAGGTGTGATCAATCTAATAAATTGACATATTAATTAGCTTAATAGATAATTAATTGATCTTAGTTATGATATGTGTTACATCAATTATAGGTAATTGAGTTAGGTCACAATGAATTGGGCTTGATCATATCTCAAGAGTTAAATCAATTGAAAGTGATTAAGTCTAGTTCAACAAGGAAGCCATTTGGAGGCATCAAGGCCTTTCATCGAAATCAGACTCCATCTTAAAGCAAAAGAGCTTAATCAAGCAATCAATGAATTGCACATCTCCTCCTTGTTAGCACTATTAGCCTAAAGAAGAAACTAGGGGCGCAGGAATTAAATTAAGTAGTTAATCTCTCATCTAGCCGGCCATCCTTGCTGTTCAACACCTTGGCATGAGGACCCCTAAAAGGTAGGCTATAGGGCTTCGAATTGAGCAAGACTAGATCCTAAAGAATCTTGAGAGGATAAGTTAAGGAATGTAATTTATGGAACATATCGGATTTCAGATGAGGTGGTTACAAGCAATTAAAGTTGATAATAGTATTGGGCAGAGTAGGAAACATTTGACACACTTGGATTCTGGCTAGCTTTTCTTGGTGCAAAGATCTAATTTGGCAATCACTTTTGGGTGGCAAAAAGCAATCTTAGAAAGGGATCAAGGGCAGCTAACAAGAGTTTAAATTGAATCCACACGCATGGACAAAAAGAGCAAGTAGGGGGTGGCACAAAAGGAAAAGTCCAAGGTGCATAGGGGACCTCTTTTTGGATAGCAAAAACCTACCTAATTTGCAAGATCTTGTGGACCCAGGAGGACTGAAGAAGGAAGGACACCAAGGAAACAAGAGGGGCGGCACAATTTAGAGTTAAAGGATTTGATTTGGGGTAGCAAAAATAAAGATGAAAGGAGAGGAATTCAAGATATGCAAGGCTATTAAAAAAAGCCTATAAAAGGAGGAGGGGAGCAAGCCTAAGAGTAGGAAAGTTCTCCTCCAAGCCCTAGCTAGCTTCCATGCCACCATAGTCCTCTCCTTCTCCATGCCAAAACCTCTTCCCTCTATCCCCTCTTCAAACCTCCACAAAGGCCTTCGTGCCATATACCTTCCATTTTCCATCTTCTTCCATCTAGAAACCCTAAAACCCTAATGCTTTCTTCCTTGCATCATCATCTCCTATTCCTCAACTTTCATCCTCCTTCCAACTACTGCCTATATGCCCCCTCAGCCCTAGGATGTCAGCAAGAAGAAGCTCCATGGCTGGCTAGTCCACCATCTTCTTGGAAAATTACTATAATGCTTGTAATGGCAGTATTCTTTCTTTCTTTTTCTTTTGTACCTTCTTCTTTATATGCAATAAGAAAAACTTGATTTTATTTCTTTATACCTGTGTATGTCTTTTATTTATTTTGCATAAGATTATAATCTAGAATAGCCTATCACTTCTGGGATGAGCCGTAATCTAAGGATACGGTTTGTGCTCTTAAAATATCCTATTTCTAAACATAATTTCTTTTATTTTGTGTTCATAATCTTGACTAGCCTATACTCTAAAGGGATAGGCTATGATCCAATGGGTATGGGCTGTGCTATCTTTAGATAGGCTATATCTTAGTTGGTTACATACTAATTATTTACATATTAGAAGAGTACCAACTATCTAACAAGACAATAGTTGAAATCTCGAGTTCCTTCTCTCATACTTGAATCAATCCTTACTTAATGCTCTATTTTACTTTGCCATTGCTTGTTCATTATTCTAATAATCTTCTAATCAATTAATCAGTATGTATTCTTCCTCTAATCTATCCTTAATTACTCAAATGCAACTCAACTTACGATCCTTGTGGATATGAACTTGACTTGCACTATCTATATAGTAGTAAGTTGATGATTTAATTTTGACCATCCATGATAGCATCATTCATCTCCAAGATGGATAATGTGATAGCTATCATAGTAGTATGGGACTTTATGGTGCAAAACTTACATTGTAGAGGATCCTAGCCATACATCTAGATGTTAGAAGGAATAAAATATTCCTGCCACTTTTAAATTTGCTTTCAATTTAGACTTGTTGCCTTGGAGAGCTGATCTGGCTTAAGCTATTGAGTTAGAGTTGAAGAGAATAGATAGAGTTCATAGAATGGCCAGATGAGAACTCTAGAGGGCGTGCTAGCACTTGGTCCATGATCGGTCCCATAATTCAAATCCTACAAAACCACCAAAGATAAGAAAGTCCTCAAACTAGGAGGATTCCCCGGTGGTGGACCCACCGATACCTAAATTAGTCTTTCATAAAAGCAATTAGAAAAGATTCAAGTTCTCAAAGAGAATTCATCAGGATAGTTGAGTAAGAAATAAAATTGACTTAAAGTTGAGTGATGAGAAAAAAAAAGACCTGACTGATATCCTTTGAGGAAAGGAATATTCTAAGAAGTACAGAGCCGATCGAAACTTTGTGGGAGAGATGGATCCAGTTTGTATGGATGCCATCTTTGGAAGATGGCATATGAGGTTAGTCCTTTTTCTCTTTGAAGGATCCCAAGAAATTTTGATTTTGTAGGTAAAGGTGGGTACCTGTTTGTAAGGGTTGATCGACACAATGGAAGTGACAGATTTCAAAATTTTCGATCTATCAAACCCTAATCCCTAGGATTTCCCTTGATGATATTCAACCATATGTATTCTAAAGGAATAAATAAGAAAACATATACTTAATATTCTAATTTGGTGATGAATAATTTTCATAAGGTACCCATGGGTTTTCCCTTCAATGGTGATCCACATAGGAATTGGGTTCAAGAATGACTCTTCTTGAATCCTTGCTTGTAGAATTCTATTCAAGAATTTTTTAGCCTTCTTTTTTTTTCTCTCTTTTTATTCTCTTTCTTATTCTCTCTTTAGCCTTCCTAAATTCTCTTCCTAACCCTTATCTTAAAAGAAGACTCTTTTGTATTAATTAAGATCTTGTCTAAAGGAAGACTGCTTATCTTAATCAATATCTTATCTAAAAGAAAGGGAGGAAGGGAATCTGATCAGACTTCAAAATGTCGGGACTCCTTGGATATGAGTATTATTTATAGACTTAGAGGAGGCACCAACAATACCCTTTCCCACCACTTATCAACCCTCCATCAAACATATCAAGGAATCAGATAAGTTCCTTGAAGTAGAAGGAGTCTAAGGAGGCACCTAAATTCTTAGAAGAATTTATTCTGGCATTGGAATGTCATATATATATGACTTCCCACTAAATATTCAAATCTTAATCTGATATTTATTAGATAAGGCATGGGATAAAGGAGAGAGAGAACCACATGTGGTGCCAACCAAGACCCTTCAGGCATAAGGGTCTTGGCGCCACTTTTAAAACAAAGCATCGCATTGCTTTGTTTTAATTCCCTAGAGAGATAATCTTCCACACCCCATCTTTGACTAGTCAAAGATGGTGGGTAGCAAGAGGAAGAGAGAGAGTCTCAGGGAGTGCCACATTGGTCAATGGCTCAACTAGAAGGACTTTAAATCCTTCTCCATGCCATAATACTCATGAGCCACATAATAATGCGCGCCACTTATGGGAGAGTTTCAGCTACCCAAGACTCTCCACTATGGGCATCCAGATAAGGCTCACGAGGCACCATCTGATGGTTGCCCCTTTTGGCTCAACCTAATCTCAAATCCAATCGAAATTGGTTAGCCAAAAGCAAGGATTCGAAGCAAAATGAATTTGGTTATGAGTTAGGTTAGCTAACATGTGCTAGCATGCTAATTAGCAATTCAATTAGGATCCAATAATTCTAATAACACTTCTTGATCAATTTTTTATTGTGTGTGATCCATTGGGTTCCACATCTAAATAGTAGTAGGCCCGGGTGCATCTTGACTTAATTTGATTAGTCTCAAGCTCAACTGATTAGTGCTCAATTCATGCCGACCCGAATTCACCAAATAAAAAATCCTTCTAATTAAAGATTAAATTAATTCAATCAAACCTACAAGTCAAGATTGACGTTTAGCAATGTATCATAACTATCCAAAAGATGTAAAATTTAGTAGAAATATCAAATATATCCTTCAGTGGCAATTTTTCATGCAATTCAATCTTTTGATCATCCTACATCCCGAATATGTTTATGAGTATGATAAATGTCAAACTCAAATATATATTCATGTTAATTCTCCATCAATCAGTGATAATTCTAATGAAGGATTAGAAGTCCTATCTAATCTTCATTCTGCTTTGGCCAAAGACTTACTGAGTTATCCATAGATGAGAACACGTAAGATGACATCTCATCTTACTAGGAGTGATCGATTTTTTGTTGACCTAGTCATAACCTTTATATACACTCAATCATATTCAGAACATTCCATTCATAACTTAATGTCATGATTGAGTATAAATAAAAAATATGAATTTATATGCATAAGATTCCATGATGATATTAGATATGAGGATTACATGCACAACTCCTACTCAAAGAACCATCTTTTGACATGCAAATTAGGCTCCATAAGATGTTCTCTTTCAGCGAGTTAATTCATGAACTTATTACTTAATAAGCACCCACATCCTTGTATTAGTGTTTCTATACAAGTGGCTTATAAGATCCACCATTCTTTCCATAGAGTATATATAGGATGTGCTAGTTTATCTAGAATATTGATACCTGACTCAATGTTTTTTTGACAAGGAATGTTCATGATTTAAGTTTTAGAATTTTAGATCTTACAGACATGACCAATTCATATCCCATAAAACTATTGTCCTAATCTTTGAGGTTCATCACAATCTTTAAATATAAAAGATGTAACTAAAATGATAAATCAAAATGCCTTATTTTATTAATGTCAAAATCAATGTCATTACATAAGTTGGAAGAATATATAGAAAAATTCCATCACATCATCCATGTGACTGGCTTATAGGACACTTATTCTTTCAATCTTCCACTTAAACTAAAGCCAATCTTCTTTATATCTCAAACCCATACAATTGAGATGGTGATCAAATAGTTGTTATGGTAAGGTCTTAGTGAATGGATCTGCTATATTGTTCTTAGTATCGACTCATTCTAATACAACATCTTATCTCTCAACAATCTTTCGAATGAGATGGAATCATCTGAGAATGTGCTTTGATCTATGGTGAGACCTTTTTTAGCTTGGATCACTATACCAGTATTGTCATAATAAAGTGGTACTGGACATTCTATCTTAAGAACCACATCCAGATCATCGATTAATTTTTTCATCCAGATAGGTTCCTTGGCAACTTCACTAGCAGCAATATATTCTACCTCTATGGTTGAGTCAGCTACAATATGCTATTTTAAACTTTTCTAACTCACTACTCCATCATTTAATATGAATACATATCCTAATATTGACTTGTTATCATCAGGATCTGACTAAAAACTAGAATCAGTATAATCTTTTAATTTCAACTCTGATCCTCCATATATTAGAAAAATATCTTTAGTTCTTCTCAGATATTTAAGAAAACTTTTCACAGCTTTCTAATGAACCTGGATCAGCCCAATATCTACTGACTATGCCTAATGCATAAGCCATATCAGGCCTGGTACATAATATGGCATATATAATAGATCCCACTATCGAATCATATATAAGGGACAGAATTCATTCTTTCTCTTTCTTCTAATGTCTTAGAAGAAATCTTCTTACAGAAATGTATACCTTAACTTATGGATAAGTAACCTCTTTTACTTTTTTTCATGTCGAATCTCTTCAATACTAAGTCAATGTACCTAGATTGGGATAAACCTAGCATCTTATTAGATCTATCACTATAAATCGTTATTCCAAGTATAGGATACTTCATCCAAATTTTCATAAAAAAATTATTTGATAGCCAAGTTTTAACTGACTAGAGCATTGGGATATTATTCCTAATAAGTAGTATATCATCAACATATAAAACCAAAAAAACTATGGCACTCCCACTAGCCTTCTTATATATACATGGTTTATCCATATTTTTTATGAAGCCAAACTCTTTGACTGTCATATCAAATCAGATATTCCAACTCCTCGAAGCCTGCTTTAATCCATAAATGAATCTTTTAAGCTTGCATACTTGATTTAGCCTCCCACTAGAGATGAAACATTCTAGCTGAGTCATATAGATCTTTTTCTCAAGATTATCATTATAAGAAAAGCAGTCTTGACATCTATCTATCAAATTTCATAATCATAATATGCTACTATAGCAAGTAAAATCTATATAGACTTCAGCATAGCTATTGGTAAAAAGATTTTATCATAATCAATTTTTTATTTTTATCTAAAACTTTTTACCACCAACCTAGTCTTGTAGGTTTTAATTTGGCTATCTGCTCCGATCTTCTTCTTGAAGATCTACTTGTACCCTATTAGGCTTATACCCTTAGATGCATCCACCAAAGTCCAAACTTGGTTGGAATATATAGAGTCCCTTTTGGATTTCATTGCACCTAGCCACTTATTGTTGGGAATTATATCCTAAAGCCAATCATCTAGATTGTAGATGGTTGAGCTCAATATAATATGTACTTGAATTATTAATGAATAAAATTATTCTATTGGCATTTTCATCATTTTGTGCATCTTTCTGAAATGAACTCTTCTGTGATGAAATTCTTAGGATAATTTAGACTCGATAAAAGAGGATTTATCATTTAATCCTCAAACGTGATCGCGATCAAATGATTCATTATTACTCAGGATGACAACGTATTGAGTGTAGGTCATTGTGTGCTATAAGTGTTGATTGTCCTCTTAACCAAGAAGTATGGAGATACCATTATGGCATGCAGCTGAAGTGTAGGGATACCTTTCACTGAATGTGATCCAACTATGGAGCTCTCTACTATCAAGAGTTGCTCACGAAGGATATGGGTATAAGTGTCCCTTAGACCTGAGATCACCATGGTGACCTACAAGCAACTCACTGTACTTGGATACCAAACTACCTAAATTTTTAATTCAGTGATGGAAGGCTACTGGATGCAGTCAAGTACTTGACTTATCGATGTGTGAGTCAAGATGGGATTGATCCCTTCAAGTGTTGGAGTAAGTGCATCACTGTATTTCAATTTAGCAAATCCTCGATCGGAATAGTTCATATGATGGATGCTAAATTTTGAGATATACTGTAGATAAATTTTAGGGTTGACATTAAATTCTAGATCATCCTTTGAGCATCAAGGTCAAGGAGATGAATTATATGGTAACCATATGCCACAGGTTCGTCATTATTGTATTACAACTTTTCAATCTATCTGGACATCGGGTACCGTTGCTAGATAGGCACATCGATTGGTACAGAAAATTAGTTTTTATGCCACTGACTAAGAATTCGAACCTATGGGATCACACATAATAGGAATTTCTACCTGATCTGATGGCTGATATTGAGTCTTGATGACCTAGGACTCTATGATCAAGAGTTCCACTAGACTGGGACTCTATGATCAAGAGTTTCACTCGACTGAAACTCTAAGTTCTTCATGTTCAGGACTCTGAATGAGAGTCCTGATGACCTGGGACTCTATGGTCGAGAGTCCCATTGGATGGGACTCTATGACCAAGAGTCCTAATGGACTAAGACTATGAGTCCTACTTATCTGAGACTCTCTGATCAAGAGTCCCACTAGTCTGGGACTCTATGATCTTGAGATCCATTCATTTAGGATATTGGGTTCAAGAGTTTCACTGGATTGGGACTCTTCAAGAGTTTCATGTTGATGGGACTCTGTTGTCCGGTAACCCACCCAATTGAAACTCTAATATTTTTGAAGGATTAATTAGCAATTTGATTGTTGATTAGCTCAATTTGATTAAGTGATAAGAATTTGATCAAGTCTAATAAAATTTGATTCGATTAGGTTTGATCCGATTAGGTCATGAGATGACCTAATCGCTAAGAGAGATTTGATCCTGATTTAATCAGAACCTGGACCTAATTAATTTCTAATTTATTTAGAATTTATTGGTTTGAATTAAGCCTAATTTGGTTGGATTAAATTTGGTCTGATTGATTTAAATTAATTGGTTTGGTTGAAACCAATTAGGACCAAGTCAAATGAAATTTGAATTTCAATTCTCCCTAGCGCCCACCATATTTGACTTTTCCACCTTGACCCATGTCCTACTCTAATTTTTTAATGAGATTTCTCATGTAGAAATAAATGTGCACCCTTCCTCTCTTCTGCCTTTGACTTGGTCCAAGGGTTGGACCAATTTAAACTAAGTTGAATTTTGAATTCAACTTGGTTGGTTTGAAATTTGAAAAACCAAATCTCTTCCTTATCTATTCTCCATGCCTACCTATCTTTTGTTGCACATTTTTTTGGGTGATTTCAGATTGAGGGTGAGTAGAAGGAGAGTCCTTCTGCTCATCACCCTCTGGGATAAGCGTTGGAAATGGATTTGTTTGAATTTGAATTCAAATTTTGTAAGGAGGTTGAAACAAGTTCAACCTCCAAACCTTATCCTTCCCATGTGGTTTTCCCATTGAATACACGTCGATAAAAATGTGATTTTTTTTTATGCATGCATGAAGGATACGAGAGGAGTGTGGGGTGCATTTCTTAGAGAGAGAAAAGGTGGGTGCACTTACCTGGGGCATGAGAAAATTCCTGCATAAGAGAAAAGTTCTCTTGCATCCTTACTCTCTCTCACACCACTTCTCTAATTTTTTTCCCTTTAGTCGCCCATCTAAAAATTATTTTTGAAGTGGGTAATGGTAGAACAGAGAGTCCTTGACCCATGAAAATTTGTTTCATAAGAAAACTCCAAAAAGAGAGGGCGTGGAGGTTTTCCGGCACGTCAGGATTTTCTGGGTGAGTGAAACCCTAGAACTGGGTCTATGGGTTCGGGTGTAGAGATTGAGTGCTGTGAGTATCCGATCATCACCAAACTTCAGACACCAACTCATCATCCTCCATACTCAATGTTCTAATTTTTTAGAGTATCCAGGAGATCAGAAAGAAGATGATTGATTGGATCAATCACGATCAACCGTCGAAGGCCCCGATGAGGAGCTAGCACTCCAATGGAGTTGGTCAGAACCAGGAGCTCCGTGTGGACCAACCATAGAGGTCGGATGAGTGTGCAGCTATAGTGTGACATAATAACTTATTTTGATGGATTCAGATTATGGAGATCAGCTATCCGTGCATAGGTATCGAGTTCTGAACTCATATCGATCAGCAGATTCGATTTACTGATCAATTACATTTAAATTTTAAATTACATAATAGCATGTCTAGATCCTAAGTAGAATTTGTTTGATATGATCAATGCATGCATAGTATTAATTTTAGATTAATATTTACTTTTACTGCTATTTTATTCGAAAAAGTTTTGAAAATGCATGCTTAAACCCTACGTGATTTCCTTCACTTATCAGAGTCCTTACTCATGATGGCTTTCGAAGAGGTCAATGAATCATCATCTTGAATGATATTTACCTTATTATCATTTTCTATGATGAAACCATATCTTAGAGGTGCATGACACACTCTCTCTGACCTTTAGAGAAGAGGTGTATATTATGGATGTATCTTATCCTTGGATACTTCTGGTTGAGAACTTTCAATAGATAATTCTAGAAAAGTTTGTAGGTCTTGAACTTTCTTAAGTTGAATATTCCTACCACTACCTCCTTCTTAGATGAATTCCTTCTCTAGGAGTATAGCATGCCTATTGACAAATATCTTTTGTTCAATAGGTTGGTAAAAATAATATCCTTTAGTTTTCTTAGGATATCCCATAAATAAATATTTGCCAGACCTTGCACTTAGCTTATGTCCAAAAATATTCCTGACATAAGCAAGATAGCCCCATATCTTAATATGTTTAAGATTAGGCTTTCTTCCATTCCATAATTCATATAAAGTACTAAGAACAGACTTTGAAGGCACTCTATTAAGAATATAAAAGGTAGTTTCTAGGGCATACCCCTAGAAAGAGAAGATCTACATAGCACATCATGAACCATACCATTTTTATAAGAGTATGATACCTACTTTCTGCTATACCATTTAATTATGGTATATAAGGAGGTATCCATTCAAAGAGAATTTTTTTTCTTAAGATGATCAAGAAACTCACTGGATAAATATTTGCCACCTCGATCAGATCGAAAAACTTTAATACTTCTTTCAATTTGATTTTTGATTATCTTCTGATAATTCTTAAACTTATCAAAAGTCTCAGACTTATGTTTCATAAGATACACATATCCATATCTTGATAGGTCATCAGTAAATATAATAAAATAGGAATATCCTCCTCTAGCTTGAGTTATCATTGGCCCATACACATCTGAATGTACTAAGGCCAATAACTTATTTGCCCTTTCTCCATGCCCAGAGAATGGAGACTTGGTTATTTTTTTCATGAGGCAAGATTCACAAGTCCCATATGATTTATAATCATAGGGTTCAAAAAATTTCTCTTTATACAACTTGTTTATTCTTGACTCACTAATATGACCAAGGTGGAAATGCTAGAGAAATGATATATTAATGTCTTCTCTCTTCTTTTTCATATTTTAATTAATATAAAAGATATTTTTATTAAGTGATAGTATTAGAAGACTATTATTAAAATGCCCATTTTCAAAGAATTCATTGGAATGTAAAATAGAGCAACCATTGCTTATAAATTTTATTTCATATCCATATTATAACAAAAGAGGTATAGATATAATATTTTTGATAATTTTGGATATATAATAACATTCTTTTAATTTCAGAGTTCTTCCTATCGGTAGCTCCAATAAGTAAGTCTCTACAGCTTTGGCAAAGATTGATTCTCCACTAACATCGAAAAGCATGAACTCATCTTTCTTCAGCCCTTTGATTCTCTGTAGCTCCTGGCATGAATTACAGATATGAGAACCACATGCAGTATTTAATACCCATGAATTACTTATCGAAGAACTTAATGAAAATGCAGTATATATCATATACATACCCTTTTGGCTGCATTTTCCTTCATCCTTGCAAGAAAACTCTTACAATTCTTCTTCCAATATCCTATTTTACTGCAACGATAATAGGTCATGTTTGTTGGGATATTCTTTGCCTTCTTCTTGAAAGTACTTTTTTTAGGGTTTAATTTATTTCTTTTCTTTAAACCCTTTCTGCTAGTTCTTTTCTTGTCCACTAAAAGAAGTGGACCTTTCTTTTTCTTTTATATGATTTTCAACTATTTTTAATATATTTAATAGCTCTGGCAAGGAAGTATCCAGTTTGTTCATGTGATAATTCATAACAAACTGGAAGGAGTCTAGGAGAGACTAGCGTATTAGATCCTGACTGAGCTCTGCATCCATGGCAAAATCTAATTGACCTAATTTACTGATTAAGTCAATTAGTTTCAGCTTATGATTTTGAACCGAAGTTTCCTTGGTCATCTGAGTCAAGAATAATTGCTTAGATAATTCATGTCTAGTAGTCTGGCTCTATTCTCCATAAAGTTTTTTTAAATTAAGTGATATGGAGGATGAATCCATACTCTCATATTTTCTCTATAATTCATTACTCATAGAGGTCAATATTATACACTTGATAGTCATACTATCATTTTACCACATCTTATACATGGCTTTCTCCTCCTTGGAATCTTCACTGATCGAACTAAGGTCAGGTATGTCCAGAATGTAAGACTACTTCTCTTGTGCAACTACTATGCGCAAGTTCTTCAACCAGTCCATATAATTAGGACTAGTCAATTTATTTGTATCAAGGATATATTGCAATGAGAGTGAAGAAGCCATTATGCAGATATCTTAATCTATATGAGTCAAGAATAATAATATAAGCAGACCACTCATGGTAACATGTATAACTAGATGAGGTCTTTTATTCTAATTATTACTTCCATGATTTTATCATATACCATAGCCCTCTCATGGCATACGAGAAAATCCTAAAGTGGTCTCTTAGTGGGGTTAACATCCTTATTCCTCAAACAAGTCTTGTGGATAGCACAACAAACTTCAATGAGTTCAAAGATAGGAAAACCTATCCAATTGCATTTTCTTGCAATTCTCAATATAACTTGTCTCTAAAATATTTATAGCCTTATAGATAGTACAACAAACTATAATATTTTAGTTAAGTCAAACCCTTCATTTTCATACAGTCATATTTGAAAATAATATTGCTCTTATGGATAGCACAATAAAGTAATAAGAAATTAAATATACCGTAAGCATTTTGAATGCACTAAGATATTATCATATCAGTCTTCATGGAAAGCCTTATAGATAGCACAACAAATTTACTATGATATTTGAAATAATAATTATCTTAGCATGAAGGAAGGCATATGTAGTGCCCTAATCATTAAGCATTTTCAATTCAAGATTTTAATTGAATCGAATTGGCTAGGTAAGTAGGAGAGAGATGGAATGCCCCCCGTTCTTGCCTTAAACATTAATAAATTTGGTCAGGTAAGCAACGAATCTAATTGAAAATCATGATCTCTTTACCTTTTCAGAACTACTTTCCTAGTCACCAATTGATCAATTTATTTCTAAAATAGATTTGCTTTTGATTTTCAATACTACAACTTAATATAATTTTTATGAGAGCTTTAATGATC
Source organism: Cocos nucifera (assembly GCA_006176705.1). Lineage (NCBI taxonomy): Eukaryota > Viridiplantae > Streptophyta > Magnoliopsida > Arecales > Arecaceae > Cocos > Cocos nucifera. The sequence continues at coordinate 113,238 of QRFJ01001329.1, read as the reverse complement.
TCATGCACATCCTTAAATAATTATTAAAACATATGAATCAACATGTTGTGCCATGTGAAACATCAATCATTCATTATTCTAGGACAACCTTATAACATATCGGATAATCACCGATATGCTAGGACAATCTTATTTCAAAATGATGAAGAAGTGCATCATACATAGTAATATCTAATTTAAGACATTACATAATGTTGCATCATAAAATTATGACAACATAAACATGATCATATTCAAAGGCATAATACATTAACATGATCATAAGCAATATCATATATAATTAAATATACCATTCTATCATACATGTACCAATCCATAGCATGCTTTAAATCAATATTATAAACATATAAACATATGATTGAATCATGCAAGGTGGGCTCTGATACCACTGTAGAGGTTGATCGACATGGTAGAAGCGATAGATTTTAAAATTTTTGATCTATCAAACCCTAATCCTCAAGATTTTTCTTGATGATATTCAACCATATGCATGCTAAAGGAATAAGATAAGAAAACATATACTTAATATTCTGATTTGGTGATGAATAATTTTCATGAGGCACCCATGTGTTTGTCCTCCAACGGTGATCCACATAGGAATTTGGTTCAAGAATGACTCCACTTGAATACTTGCTTGCTGAATTCTATTCAAGAATTTCTTAGCCTTCTTCTCCCTTTTTCTCTCCTTTTATTCTCTCTCTTATTCTCTCTCTTATTCTCTCTTTAGCCTTTCTCAATTCTCTTCCAAATTCTTGTCTTAAAAGAGAACTCCTTGTATTAATTAAGACCTTGTCTAAAGGAAGACTTCTTGTCTTAATTAATACCTTGTCTAAAAGAAAGGGAGGAAGGGAATCTGATTGGACTTCGAAATGCCGTGACTTCTCGTATACGAGTCTTATTTATAGACTCAGAGGAGGCACCAATGACATCCTTTTCCACCACTTATCAACCCTCTATCAAATATATCAAGGCACCAGATAAGTTCCTTGAAGAAGGAGTCTAAGGAGGTGCCTAAATTCTTCAGAGAATTTATTCCGGCATCAGAACATTGTATACATACGACTTTCCCCTAAATATTTAGATCTTAATATGATATTTATTAGATAAGGCATGGAATAAGGGAGAGAGAGAACCACATGTGGTGCCAACCAAGACCCTTCAGGTAAAAGGAGTCTTGGTGCCACTTTTAAAACAAAGCATCATGTTGCTTCATTTTAATTCCTTGGAGAGATAATCTTCCATGCCCCATCTTTGACTGGTCAAAGATGGTGGGTGGCAAGAGGAAGAGAGAGTCTTAAGGGGCGCCACATTGGTCAATGCCCCCAAGTAGAAAAACTTTAAACCCTTCTCCATGCCATAATACTAATGCGCCACATAATAATGTGCACCACTTATGGGAGAGTTTCAGGCACCTAGAACTCTCCACTATGGGCATATAGATAAGGCTCATAAGGCACCATCTGATGGCTGCCCCTTCTAGCTCAATCTAATCTCAGATCCAATCAAAATTAGTTAGCCAAAAAGCAAAGATTCAAACCAAAATGAATCCAATTAGGAGTTAGGTTCGCTAACATGTGCTAGCATGCTAATTACCAACCCAAAAGGATCCAATAATCCTAATAATATTTTTTGATCAATTTCTTATTATTTGTGATCCATTGGGTTCTACATCTAACTAGCAGTAGGTCTGGGTGCATCTTAACCTAATTCGATTAGACTCAATCTCAATCAATTAGGATTCAATTTATACCGACCCAAATTCATCAATTAGAAAATCCTTCTAATTGAGGATTAAATTAATTCAATCAAACCTATAAGTCAAGATTGACGTCTAGTAACATATCATAATGATCCAGAAGATGTAAAATTTGATAGAAATATCAAATATATCCTTCAATGGCAAGTTCTCATGCAATTCAATCATTCGATCATCCTATATCCCAAATATGTTTATAAGTATAGATAAATGTCAAACTCAAATACATATTCATATTAATTCTCCATCAATCAGTGATAACTCTAGTGAAGGATTAAAAGTTCTATCCAATCTTTATTCTACTTTGGCTAAAGACTTACTAAGTTATCCATAGATGAGAACACATAGGATGACATCTCCTCTTACTAGGAGTGATCGATTTCTTGTTGACCTACTCACAACCTTTATATACACTCGACTATATCCAGAACATCCTATTCATCACTTAATATCATGATTGAGTATAAACCAAAAATATGAATTTATATGCACAAGGTTCCATGGTGATCTCAGGTCTAAAGATCACAACTCCCACTTAGAGAACCATCTTTTGACATACAAATAAGGTTCCTTAAGATATTCTCTTTTAGTGAGTCAATTCAATGAATTCATTTTTCAATGAGCACCTACATTCTTGTATTAGTATCCCCACATAAGTGACTTATAAGATCCACCACCCTCTCCATTGAGCATATATAGGATGTGCCAGTCTATTTGAAACATTGATTCCTAACTCAATATTTCTATGACCAAAAATATTTAAGATTAAAATTTTAGATTTTTAGGTTTCACAAGCATGACCCATTCATATCTTCCAAAATCATTACCTTAATCTTCGGGGTTCATCATAATCTTTAAACATAAAAATGCAACTAAAATGATGAATCAAAATACCTCATTTTATTAATATTAGAATAAATATCATTACATGAGTTGAAAAAATATACAAAAAAATTTCATCACATCACCCATGTGATTGACTTATAGGGCACTTATTCTTTCACTGTCGTTAGCAAGAACACACACTATTATTCTGCCAGAGAGCTCAAAACATGCTCTAGCAACTCGAGGATAATGGCCTCACACATTTCAAAATTTATTGAGATTACGGATCTCGATGAGTGGAGAAGTTTTGTAGAGGAGTAGTTGGTTGCTTGTTGCCTAGCAAGTGGAAGCCTCCAGAACTTTTCTCAACATAGTCATTAAGGTCTAGATAGTGATTTTCCTAGCATCCTATAGCGAGGTCATGTGTTAGGCTGTATTTGGATGTCCAACACCATGGTCGATGGGTCATTACTGGATGTATCCCTCTACTTCCGAGGTCGAGCATCTGATGGCTCGGGCGAAGGAAGTAGAGGACACTCCAGTGCTCATCGTGGCATTGGCAATCAAGGTTGATTCTCTTAGGTAGATTTGGGCAAAGGTTCTAGGGTGCAGTCACATCGAGGCTTATTCTGATGCCATGGTCGCCATATGGGGCTATAACTTGAGGACACAATCGAACATGCATATTTATAGACAATATGCATTTCCTCCTCTCCTCGAGTGGGCATCATAGTGCATGTGCTTTGAGGCATGATGATTGGACATCCTGGTGATGCGAATCCTATGGTATGCCAACACGTACAAGCCGATTGGACCATCCACTCGAATCATCCTCACCATCAAGCCATGCCATAAAAGGAACAAGAGAGGCGGATATTGCTTCACTTTGTCCTTTGCTTTAGGGTGAAATGTTGCTATCGCTGCCATCCCCATTCTCTCTTTCTCCAGGTTTAGGATTTCTGGTGGATCTCACTATCGTCCTTCTTCTTTGTCTTCCTTTTTTTCTTTTCTTGGCTAGAATAATTTTCATGGCTTCTCCTCTAGAAAAGTCATTAGGACAGGAGCTCACTGGTATGGAGTCTCCTACTCTAGTTTTTGAGGATCCTACATGGACGCACCGAAGGCTTATCAAACTCCAAATACCATTAAGATGATTCTAGAAGGTGATGACCTCAAGTAAATTTGGAAGGAATGTGAGATCCTAGAAAGCATAGTCCTTAATGTGCCCAATCTTTCTGGAAGGGTTGCTTCTTCTCATGGGAACTAGGTAGCCATATATGAGGAGGCTCCAATGGCCAACCTTAGGCTCCCACTTCCTGAAGTCATGGGCGAACTGTTGGGGTGGTATCAGCTTTGTCGTACCCAACTCATGCCCAATGTCTAGCAAACGATAGTTGGGTTCTTCTACTTTTTCTTCTATGCTGAGAAGTACTTCTTCGAGCAAAGATATTTTGGACACTCTTTTAGATGAATGTTCATCCTCGAAATAGTGGCTGGTGGTATGTTGCCCCTCAAAATGATGTCACCAATTTTTCTTCTAGTCCTTCCATTCATGAGCGAAAAATCCAGTTCTTCTTTGCATCCTCCCCAACTCCCTAGAAATTTTTGACTAAGTGGGGCATGCCGGTTGTTGGTACAGAAGCTGGTTGATGTTGGATCGAGCTAGAGCTGAGGAAGAAGAGGTCGCCGTCGGTGACCTACAAAATAAAATTTCATTCGAAGTCGGTGGTGGTGGCTCTGGTAGGATCCTCCAACGATCAAGTCAGCTCTTCTGGCCAATAGAAATGGAGTGCTCAGAAAAGAGTTCAGTAGAGTTTCAGAAAGAAGAAGAGATCTTAGAGAAAATATATCTGAAGGATCTCTTTTATAGATGGAGCCTATGGCAGACAGATAATGACAGCTAATATCACCTGATAGAGGACTGATCGGCATCACTGCCATCTGTAGCAGACTGATAGTGACAACCATCATTATCAGGTGGCGGGCTACTCAGGACCACTGTCGCCTATAGCAGATTGATAGTGATAGCCGTAACCGTTCGATAGTAGATCGCTTAAGGCAGCTCGAGACCGCATGGAGTTTGTTATGGAGAGAGGTGTCCATTGTCGTGATGTGCCCATTCATTGAGATTTAATAGTCGAAGTTCGGAGGAAGCAAGCGTTGGTTGGTGAGGAGCTTTGACATATATTAATTTTAGAGGAGTTCAGACTCCTAAAGGGAATACGACTAGAGAAGATCATCTAGGAGGAATGCTAGTTGAAATCTAAAAGTAATCCACTGGAGAAATCTGAATGGAGTTTGACTGATGAAGAAGGCCAAAAGAAGTTCGACTGATGAAGAAGTTCGATCGAAGGAAAAATCTGGAAGGAGTTCGACTGAAGAAGAAGTTTGGATGAAGCCCGACTGATGGAGGAGTCCACCTAAAGAAGAAGTTCGAAAGGAGTTCGACTACTGGAGGAGTCCGACTGAAGAAGAAGGCTGGAAGGAGTTCGGCCACTGAAGGAGTTCGGAAGGGATTTGGCTGCTAGAGGAACCCGATTGAAGGCAAAGATCGAAAGGAGTTCGACTAGGGTTCAGCCGCTGGAGGAGTTCAGCTGCTGAAGGAGTTTGACTGGGGTTCAGCTGTTGGAGGAAGAATTCTTGATCGAAGCTCTTCCGTGATTACCAGTTGCATTAGGCTAAGCATCAGACTGAACTTCGATGGGAGCAGGATTTATCTCCAACAATAGTCTCCCCACTTTCGAGTTCAAAATTCGAAGAAAGGAAGTATAAAAAAGATAACTACCAAAGTTCTTTTTTGGGCTCTGCATCCATTGAGATTGAAACTCGGGGGAGATCTTATCTTCTATTGAAGTTGAAGCTTGGGGAAGATCTTATCTTCGGTTGAGATTGAAGAAGATCTTATCTCCTATTGAGATTGAAGCTCCTGAAAGCTCGGGATAGATCTTATCTCCAGTCGAGGTTGAAGGAGATCTCATCTTCTGTTGAGGTTGAAGCTTGGAGGAGATCTTATCTCCAGTCGAGGTTGAAGAAAATCTTATCTCTTGTTGAGGTTGAAGCTTGGGGAAGATCTTATCTCTAGTCGAGGTTGAAGGAGATCTCATCTTCTATTGACATTGAGGTTGAAGCTCGGGGGAGATCTTATCTTCAGCCGAGATTGAAGGAGATCTTATCTCCTATTGACGTTGAAGTTGAAGCTCGGAAGAGATCTTATCTCCAGTCGAGATTGAAGGAGATCTTATCTCCTATTGAGATTGACGTTGAAGCTCAGGGGAGATCTTATCTCCAGTTGAGGTTGAAGGAGATCTTATCTCCTATTGACGTTGATGTTGAAGCTCGAGAAAGATCTTATTTTCAGTCGAGGTTGAAGGAGATCTTATCTCCTATTAATGTTGAAGCTCGAAAGAGACCTTATCTCCAACCAAGATTGAAGGAGATCTTATCTTTTATTGAGGTTGAAGGAGATCTTATCTCCTGTTGACGTTGAAGGAGATCTTATCTTCTGTGCTCGGAGGAGATCTTATCTCCAACCGAAGTTGAAGAAGATCTTATCTCCTATTGAGGTTGACGTTGAAGCTTGGAGGAGATTTTATCTCTAGTCGAGATTGAAGGAGATCTTATCTCCTATTGACGTTGAAGCTCGGGAGAGATCTTATCTCCAGCCGAGGTTAAAGGAGATATTATCTCTTATTGAGGTTGATGTTGAAGCTCGGAAGAGATCTTATCTCCAGCCGAGGTTAAAGAAGATCTTATCTTCTATTGATGTTAAAGCTCGAGGGGGATCTTATTTTCAGCCAAGGTTGAAGGAGATCTTATCTTCTATCGATGTTGAAGCTTGGAGGAGATCTTATCTCCAACCGAGGTTGAGGAGATCTTATCTCCTATTGAGGTTGACGTTGAAGCTCGGAGGAGATCTTATCTTTAGTCGAGATTGAAGAAGATCTTATCTCCTGTTGATGTTGGCATTGAAGCTCGGAAGAGATCTTACCTCCAGCCGAGGTTGAAGAAGATCTTATCTCCTATTGAGTTTGATGTTGAAGCTCGAAGGAGATCTTATCTCTAACGAGGTTGAAGAAGATCTTATCTCCTATTGACGTTGACGTTGAAGTTTGAGGAAGATCTTACCTTCAGTCGAGGTTGAATGAGATCTTATCTCCTGTTGAGGTTGACGTTGAAGCTCGAGGAAGATCTTATCTCCAGTCGAGATTGAAGGAGATCTTATCCTTGTTGAGATTGACGTTGAAGCTCAGGAAAGATCTTATCTCTAGTCGAGGTTGAAGGAGATCTAATCTTCTGTTAACGTTGAAGCTCGAAAAAGATCTTATCTCCAGTCGAGGTTGAAGGAGATCTTATCTCCTATTCATATTGAAGTTAAAGCTCGGAGGAGATCTTATCTCCAGCCGAGGTTGAAGGAGATCTTATCTCAAATTGACGTTGAAGCTCGGGGGAGATCTTATCTCCAGCCGAGGTTGAAGAAAATCTTATCTCCTATACCAGAAGTCTTCTATCTAGCCTAAGAAAGAAGTCCAGCTTAATCTTTTTCTATTATAGTTCATAAAAGATAGTAATATTGAAATAAGAATTCTCTATTAAAAAATGGTTAACGATATTGTAAGTTTTCAAAATTTTAATATTGACACTATGTAGCTTCTTTATATCTTTTCTTGCCGATGTCCCCCGACTATGGTAATGATACTTCCACATAGGGATTGGTTTCTTTGAGACCCCTCCCCCTGGGTCTCCCCCTATTGTGAAAGAGACCTTGGTTTCTCTCCTTTTCTCTAAGACCGATATCGCAGGAATCGGTCCAAACGATCCCGCTTGACCAGTTCTTCAATTTCATCCCAAAGCTGAAAATATTCCTCGATATCATGATCGTGATTATAATGATACAAGCAGTACTTGCTTCGATTGTGCTTATTTGGAAAAGATCATAATTCTTCTGATCTTAGTAGCTGATTCTTAATTTCCATCAGAACTTGAGTTTTAGGAGCATTAAGGGAGGCATAGTTGTGGAACCTTCTAGGAGGAGAACTTTTTCATGCCCTTCTATCGGGGCTTTTTTGATGACGAGCTCGAGGAGGAGTTCGGGCTTGCTTGCACTCAGGGAAAGTTCGTGAGCATGGTTGAACTTTGTTCGGCCCTCCCTCAGCGGTGGGTCTATTAGACTCGCCTGCCTGCCGCTCTCCTCTCTTTTCCTCATCCTTCAACTTGAAGGCTTCTTCTACTCGGGCATATCCTTCAGCCCAAGCTAGTAGATCAGTAAAGTCTCGGGGTACTTCTTCTCTAAGAAGAATAATAAATCATTTTTCTGAATGCCATCCTTGAGTGCAGCCATTGCAATAGACTGGTCCAGGTTCCAGACCTCCAATGCAGTAGCATTAAATTGAGTGACATAAGTTCGAATAGATTCTCTCTCCTTCTGCTTAATATTCATCAAAAAATCTGAACCTCGATGGGGACATCGACTGCTAACGAAGTGAGCCGCAAACTAATGGCTCATCTGATCAAAGAAGAAGATCGTACTTGATTTCAACATCGAGTATCAATTTTTTGCTGCTCCCTTTAAGATAGATGAGAAAGCTCGGCATAAGATGGTGTCTAGTGTGCCATAGAGTAGCATCATAGTTTGGAAGGTCTCTAGGTGATCGACTAGATTGGAGGTTCCATCATAGCTTTCAAGTTGGGAAAGTTTGAAGTTCGATGGAATGGGCTCTTACATAATTTAGGGAGAGAAAGAGGGATCGACGCAGACATCGTAATGATGAGCCAAGATGATGTGGTGGAGTTCTTCAATCCATCGATCCATCTCTCATAGTTTTTGGTCAAAGACGTCATCTCGATCGTAGATCTTGGAAGGCTTCTGGCTATAGATAGAAAAGGTCTCTTCCAAAGAAAAATCATGATCTGAATAAGGATTCTCTACTCTCTATTTCTCCTTTTCGAGGATGACGGATATGCTAGCCTAAGTGCTCCTCCTTAGAATCGGTTCCTAACTTTTCGATGGTGGGTTTCTTGGCAGAACCACCACTGAAGGTTGCTGCATGGCCTGTACCATTTCGACGAGGTCCTAAGTCTGCTACATCAGTAGGTTAAACTGCTCCGAATCTATAATGGCCGTCAATGGAGGAGGAGGTTGAAGCACCGACGATGAAATGAAAATGGATGGATCTGGCTCAGATTCGATGGTAGAAGTGGTAGATCTTCGGACAGTCACCTTCCTTGGAGGCATTTCTTGGGATTGAGAAAGAGGATGGAGATGAACCTTGAAGGAGAAGATCCATAAGATTGACTGAGCACTCCTTTAAGAATAAGGGTACCTTAGGAACAGAGGGCCCTCCTTCTAGCACCAATCCTGTTGGTGCAGAATCTGATTGACGTCAGATCGAGCTGGAGCTAAGGAAGAAGAGGTCGCTGTTGGTGACCTGCAAAATAAAGTTTCATCCGGAGTTGGTGCTGGAAGCTTCGGTAGGACCCTCCGACGATCAAGTCAGCTCTTCTGGCAAACAAAAATGGAGTGCTCAGAAAAGAGCTCAGCAGAGTTTCGAAAAGAAGAAGAGAGCTTAGAGAAAATGTATCTGAAGGATTTCTTTTATAGATGGAGCCTGCGACAGACAGATAGTGACAGTCGACACTGCCTGGTAGTGGGCCGCTCGGGGTTGCTGCCGCCTGTAGCAGATAGATAGTGACATCCATCATTGTTAGGTGGCGGGCTGCTCGGGGCCACTGTCGCCTATAGCAAATTGATAGTGACAGCTGTAACCATCCGATAGCAGGCCACTCGGAGCCGCGTGGAGTTTGTTACAGAGAGAGGTATCCGTTGTCGTGATGTGTCCATTCATTGAAATTTAATAGTCAAAGTTTGGAAGAAGCAGGAATTGGTTGGTGAGGAGCTTTGACATATATTAATTCTAGAGAAGTTCGAACTCCTAAAGGGAATACGGCTAGAGGAGATCATTCAGGAGTAATGCTAGTTGAAATCTGAAAGTAATATGCTAGAGAAATCCAGAATGAGTTTGACTGATGGAGAAGTCCATAAGAAGTCTGACTGATGGAGAAATCCGATCGAAGGAGAAATTTGAGAGGAGTTCATCTGAAGAAGAAGTTCGAATAGAGCTCGATTGATGGACGAGTTCACCTGAAAGAGAAGTTTGGAAGGAGTTCGACTACTGGAGGAGTCTAATTGAAGGAGAAGGCTGGAAGAAGTTCGGCCGCTGGAGGAGTTCGGGAGGGGTTCGACTGCTGGAGGAACCCGACTGAAGGTGAAGGTCGGAAGGAGTTCGGTTGGGATTCGGCCACTGGAGGAGTTCGGCTGCTGAAGAAGTTTGGCTGGGGTTCGATTGCTGAAGGAGTTTGGTTGGGGTTCAACTGCTGAAAGGAGAATTTTCGATCGAAGCTCTTTCATGATTACCAGTTGCATTAGGCTAAGCATCAGATTGGACTTCGGTGGGAGCAGTGTTTATCCCCAACATTGGTGAAATCTACATTACTAGATCTTCCAAAGCAACTAGGATGGAGGAGGTGATGGCAGAAGAGTTGAAAAAACTCATGGTGCCATCATATTTCCAAGCTTCTTCGATAGGATCTTCTAGGTTGTACTCCAAGGATCCGGCTCCGACAGGTTAGTTTTGGCATTTGCTCTTTTCTCTTTTGAACTATAGTGTGGAATATGCTAACTTTTTTGCATTTATACAAGTTTAGTATTTTCTTGGAAGGATCTAGCTAGTGCTGGCCCTCTCAGGAAGAAAAATAAAAGAAGAAGAAGACATAAAGACCAAAGACTCATGGAGATGATGTAAGGATTTGTAGTGCTCATAAGCTTTGGAAGGCCATGGGAGGAATCAGGGGGTTGGCTTCGGAGATTTCAGGGGCTTGGTTGGTGCTTCAGAAATCTGAGATTTAAGATAAAGTAAGAAACCAAAGTCGGAGAATCAAGATTGTAGAAAGAAGATTTTCTGTAGGTTAACCAGCTCAGTCCAAATCTGAGTTGACTAAGTCTCAGTGCACAGGCAAAACAAATAGCTGTGCATTTGGAACTGCTGGCATGGCACAGAACTAGGGCTGGCTTAATTTTAGACTGAGCCAACCTAGTATAATTTAGCCGGCTCGGTGTTGAGACTAAGCCGGCTCAGTGCGCAGGCTGAGTTACGCGAGGGTCTGTTTTGGGCTTGGGTTTGGGTTGATCCTAGGGGTCTTAAGGTCAGGTTCAAGAAGTCTTAAGAGGGCTAACTCATGTATGGATCGGATTTAGATCCAAGGGATGGAAGACATGGTTGTACATGGGCTCGGTGAGTGCTTTCATATATTGAGTTAGTCGAAAAGTTTTTTGGTCGGGCCTAATGGTTCTGTATAAATACATAGGTTGTATTAGGATTTTATTATGCTGTGGAATACAGACCTTTTCTTCCACAATTCTCTCTTCTTCTCTTCTCTCTAGTGTAGTTGCCCTAGGTTCTTGAAGAAGCCCTAGAGAGATGGGGCGCCTCCCTCAAGCCCAATGAGGGAGGTGCCCTAGCATAAATTTAGGTGTTGGATCTATGATTTGCTATCCATAGAGAACGTTACAGATTCCTTTAGGTCCGTGCTAAAGATCATAAACTTCTGCATCATGGTATCGGTGCTTGTGATGTCAAGGATGATTGGCATTCGAGCGATATCATGGACCAACATTCAGTATCAGAGCTAGGTGATGCCTGAGATGTTGTGGATGATATTTGATATCCAAGCCAAATTTCAGAGCCTGATGGTGCATGGAAGGGAAGGAGAAGTCATATAAAATAAAATCAAAAATCTACACAAGGATTTCACGATATGTCTCAAATCTATCTTATTGTTGCTGTGGTTTGGCCAATCAGGAGCAGCGGATTGAAGGTGAAGGTTGAGAAGATTAATGAAAAGAGATTTTTTCGAGGTGAAAGAATTTGGTGCATGATTTGCTGATCGATCTTGGTGGAAAGGTTGAGGTGTATGATGGTTATGTGATAGGCAGGGAGCACTGGAGTGCTACAGTAGCTCTTTCCTAGAGATGCCAGGCTGAGAGAGGCTCGACAATGCAGCAGTTGAGAAAGGTATCTCATAGAGAGCATCAGGATTCTCTAAAAAGATGGGCAGTATAGGGCTGTTGAAGAGAGGTTTCCCAAGGGATAATAATTGAAGGAAGACTGAAGAAGCGACTATACGTCATTCAGTGTCAAGAAGGTAGGAAAGTAGTCGGAGATGTATTCAGCGATTCAACCAGAGCATGGATTTGCGAAGCCTTGGGAGTGATGGAGATGGATGATCTATGGAGGTCTAGCGGGTCAGGGCTGGATGGCCATAGAGTGGCATAAAGATGAGTCTGGGAGCGCTGCAGTAGCGATTTTCTAGAGACATGGAGCTGAGAGAGGCTCGGTGGTGCAGTAGCTGAGGAGTGTATCTTATTAGAGAGTGTCAGTGGTATCTCAGAAAGACCGAGAACAGGTCTCAGGGAGAGCCAGGAGGTCTTAGGGAGTGTCAGGAGGATTTTAGCAGTCGGGAGTATCATAGATCAGGTTTCTTCTACAGGAGCACTAGGAAGAGTCATGGTTCAGATGGAGGATGGTTCTCCGAGCGCAACTGAAGCGATGGCTGGTGTTGGGGTAGAAGAGAAGAACTAGGATGGAATTTTCTAAGGTTCGATCGCTGGATTCAGAAGAGTTGGATGAGCTCTTGGGTTTCGGAGGTGCCCGCGGATTGTGGAGGTATCCGAGATGGCTTTGAAGAGGGCCGCAGAGTGTGGAGGGTTCGAAGGGATTGCGACGATGTTCGAGATATAGCAGTAGGCCCAGCAGTACAGCATTGGATGGTTGGCCTCGAGAGACTCGATGATAGAGTTGGCTTCTGTGGCATCAGGTGGGCTTCAGATATAGGTGGAGCTCCGAAGATGTGGCTTCACAATTGGAGAGGAATTTGACATGAGTTTAGAGCAGAAGGGTGTGGGAAGATTAATATCCTAGCACCAGCGTCGGTGATGCACAGTTCCAAATGGAGCGGCATGTGCAGAAGGATAGGTATAGTTTTGAGGAGACCATGTCAGGATTTACAGCGAGTGTCAGTACAGAAACATTATAGGTTCACCAGGAAAGTCTAGAAAAAGTAATGCAGCCACTAAGCAGAAGAGATCCTATAATTTCAGGATGGTGCAGAGATGCAAGCCAAGATCTTCAGTGGTGGAGGTGGTCATCCCAAAGTTCTCAAGGGTGCATAATAGCTGAAGAAGATTGACGGAGACGATGATTGCACAAGGGGCTGTCGAGTGCACAGGGACAGTGGAATTATGTAGGAGGTCATTGTCGAGGGGTTTGCCAAGGCTTGAGAGCACCAAGATGGAGATTGTGAGGATTTATGGTGCTCCCAAGCCTTGGAAGGCCATGGGAGGAGTCAGGGGGTTTGCTCTGAGGATTCCAGGGGCTTGGTTGGTGCTTCGAAGACCTGGGATTCAAGGTGAAGCAAGAAACCAAAGCTGGAGAATTAAGACTGCAGAAAAAAAATTTTCTACAGGTTAGCCAGCTCAGTCCAAAACTGGATTGGCTAAGTCTCAGTGCATAAGCAAAATAGAGAGCTGTACGTTCGGGACCGCTGGCACGGCACAGAACTGGGCTGACTCAGTTTTAGATTGAGCCAACTCAATGTAACTTAGCCGGCTTAGTGCTGAGACTGAGTCGACTCAGTGCGCAGGTAGAGTTACACGAGGGTCTATTTTGGGCTAGGGTTTGGGTTGATCCTAGGTGTCTTAAGGCCTGGTTCAAGAGGTCTTAAAGAGGCTAACTCATGTATGGGTCGGGTCTAAATCCAAGAAATGAGACCATGGGAGACATGGGTGTACATGGACTTGGTGAGTGCTTTCATGTATTGGGTTAACAGAGGAGTTTTTTGGTTGGGCCTAATGGCTATGTATAAATACATATGTTGTATTAGGGTTTCATTATGCTGTGGAATATATACCTTTTCTCTCTTAATTCTCTCTTCTTCTCTTCTCTCTAGTGTAGTTGCCCTAGGTTCTTGAAGAAGCCCTAGAGAGATGGGACACCTCCCTCAAGCCCAACGAGGGAGGTGCCCCAGCATAGATCTAGGTGTTGGATCTATGGTTTGCTGCCCATAGAGAACATCACAGATTTTTTTAGATCCATGCTAAAGATCAGGAACTTCCACATCATGGTATCGATGCTTATGATGTTAAGGATGATTGACATTCGAGCGATATCATGGAACAATATTTGATATCAGAGCTAGGTGATGCTTGGGATATTGTGGACGATAGATGATAAGGCTCCAACAAAACTTCGACGGACACATCGGAGATAGATGGTAGACTAGTCAGCACCATAAGAGGTTGAGTGCACTCTTCTTCTTCTGCATTAGCACTAGCAAGCAAAAAGCCAAAATATGGAAAAAGCATAATATAAAGCCTCAAAGGGTTTTGATCGATGTGGCCATTTAAAACCAACAATTCAATTCTTGGGCATATGTTAGGTAATCGTTCAGCTTTAAACCATCGCCAAGATCGCAATTGATAAAAAGTGAAGGAAAAACCTTATTGTCCATCGTAGGATCGTGCAGATCTGATCAGATCTGAGATAGACTTTTCTAAAAATTCTTAAATAATTTGATCTAATCTAAGAGTTTTCAGATTTGATCATGGTGATCTGATATTGAAAATTAAAATAAAAATTAAATTAGATTTAATATCATACCTTGTTTGGATAATCTGATTATCCTACGATAATCCTGATGTTTCTTGAGGTTTTGGAAGGAGCCACGCACGTGCCTGACCTCTATCAATATCCACTCAGGAAAGATCTGGATGTCTTCTCCTCGTAAATCTTTTCTCCAAAGATCAAATCTAAATCTGATTTGGAAGATCTTCAAAAAATTTCTAAAGGCAGCATGTCCGTCTCACGAACACCATCGCATAGATGCTGAACTCTTCACAAATTTGATTGGATCTTCTTCTCAAATTTATGCCTAACTTTTTAGGCATGTAGAAGAGAGGGAGAGAGAGGATAGAGGTGGCATGGAATATTTGGAATGGCAGCCTTTGGGTATGAAAAAATATTTCTACATGAAGAGCCTTGGTGCAAGGGTTCTTATACAAAAGCATAACACCAAGTTAGAGTCCCTCTTTGATCAAAATCCTTATTTTTTTGACCAATGGGACTCTTGGACTTGATCTCCATGAAGATCCCCAGATTTCGTCTAATTTTGACACCAAAAATCAATCTAGAAGGTGGCAGCATGAGTAGATAAGAAAAAGTCCACGACGCTTAGGACTCTTCCCTTAAGAGTTTGATCTGAATTAAACTCTATCATAACTCTATCTAAACACTTTCAAAAATTATGAAATTTGGTACACCTAACAAATAATTTGTTCTATATCAAATATCCAAAAATCAAATTAAAATAATTTTAAAAAAAATTTTTAGAAGCATCTGATTAGGTGACCCTCAATTCTCTCAAATAGGTCAACTTTTTATCCTAGTCCAATTTGACTATGAATGGATTTAATTTTTACAATTAATCTGATCTAGACTTATTCTAGTCAGATAAAAATAAATTTATTCAAAATACAAGAATGAGTTAAATCAAATTTAACTTGATTGCGATGAATCAAAAAGATTTCAGAAGAAGAAAGTGAGGCTCGATTATGTGCTAGCATGATTACCTTGAACTTGATTGGATCTAATCTAAATCAATCAAACTAGGTTAGCTCAATTGATGATATCCAGACTGAAACCCTTATTTGTATGATTCAGTTAGGTTCAATTCTTTATGGTAATGAGATATGTCGTGATCTCCATCATCAATATGATCGAAACACCTTTCGATGGACCAAAATTTTTTTGATTCATACAATTAGAATGATTGATCACCAAAATTATTTTAATTGCTCCCAAAATCTACCCGATGATATCTAGCAGTATATGGTGGCAACCCATCAAAACTGAAAATGAACCTCTCGGTGCAATTACCTATGTGATTGGGTTCTTCTATCTTGAGCCCCAACTAGATTAGGGTTAAGATAAACTAATCAAACCCAATGTCTGTCATATGAATTAATCATTCGATTTGAGTCCAATGTGAAACCCTAATAGAAACTCTTTCTATCATCTTTATTCTGCCATGGCCATGGGCTTAAGGACTCAATCTCTTAATTATCATAGGACTACTTTTCATCTATCGAGGTAGATAGATTTTCTTATTGGTGTAATTCAATTCCTACAATGAACATGCTATAGCCAACATATACCTTAAAATTCTGAATAGCTAGGAGATCGAGTTATAGTATAGTCAAACTATAACACCCTCAAGGTGAACTGCCGATGCAACTCAGGTCAAAGAACTATACATACCACTGCAGCATCGAGTCAGTCATCGACGAGAAGGTAGCTTTCTTATGACTACTCGAGGTAGTCACACTTAATGCCTTCGTTCTCTAATAAGTAGCTGTACTCTCGCTTTGATATCTCTACACCATAGACTCAAGACATGTCTATCCTAAGAAAGCAATCTTTTAGATCGATCACTATCCTCGTGATGATCCTACGGTCGGGAGCATTTTATGAGTTAATTATGAAAATTTATATCTTAAATTTTTAATTCTTAAAAATATGAATTATCATTACCATTAACTCAAAGAATGTATCACAGATACTTTTAAATACACACTATAATAGAAAAATAATTTATTTATTAATTTATAGTTAAAATTATAAAATTATTCTTATAAGTGTATTATAAGTGACAGCCAATCTGGCTTCTAGGATACACTTCTAACAGAAAGTCCAATCATCATATAGAAAGTTCCACCACTCATGATGTCACTATAAGAAATTCAGACATCGAAATGTCTCTCATAAATGCAGCATCTAGAAGTTTCCTATAATCGAATTGAAAGAACAATTGTAACGGCTTGGCTTCATGGCTCGTCAACTTTTTAACTTCTTTCTCCCAAGCTAACAAGTTATCTCGGCCTTGGAAGTAGGGGCAAATGATGTACCTCGAAACTGACTTAGCCAATATGGCAAAACTGACCAACCAAAGTATGCTATATGAAGTTGCTATGAAGCCTTCATCCCGACCAACCAACTCTCTCCATGTGGCTAGTCTATGGGTGCGTAGGAATGCCCAAATCTCTTAGCATTCGGCTATAACGGGCCCATGATGGCAAATGGTTTCCATAATCATGAGATATATAGAAATTAAAGTGCAGGAGTATCACCCATATGATATCTTCTGGATGTGCGAATGGTTATCCAAAATGGATGATTCACACATACTAAGATTCCATAGTGATGGGTATCAACCCTTGCTTAAATAAACTACTCCAAGGGGACTCTTCAGATAAATCTAAGTCCTAAGTTCAAAGTTCTAAGCTCTCTATCCTAAATGCTCTAGAGTTTTCATCTCTCTATCACTCACATAGCACCTCCATTGTTTTCTTGAGAGTCATCTAACTTAGATATTAGAGGATCCTCCATCAGATACCTTTCGATAAGAGGGCTTCCCTATCTGTGATATTTTAGGACTATGCCCGATGTTAGAATAGAGGTTTGACCAAAATCTCCTTCCCTCAGCCACTGTTCGGGCATGATTGATCTAACTACAACAACATTCAAGTCCCAGTAACTGTCATCCACTGGCTAGGGAGACACATCGAGATCTTTGGCTAACTCTCTTAGTTTGTGTAACACCCACACCATCGAGCCCTCCAACATACCAGCTAGCTTGATGGCCTAATTAAACTAGCTCCCAGTAGCAACACTTTTATATAAAATTTTAATTAAAAATAAAAATATTAAATATTTTATTTTTTATTTTAATTGTTATTACTATTTATATCAATCATGTATTGCATATGCTAACTTGCTAGTTTGTTAAGATCGCAATTTTTAGATTGGTTTCTGATCTGGGCATGACCCACAAACCGTACCAATGATATACAGGCAGGTGTGAGCTGCTCAAGTAGCTAGTCACCCAACACACACGCTGCCCAATGAAGGCCCAAGAAATATCATAGTTTTCTTGAAAAAAAAACTAAAAACAAGAAATTTTATAAATGCAACGGCATGAACTATCACTAGAATGAAGCATCATTCCTATTAGCTTCATCTATAGCTTACATAACATTTGATTATGGATCCATGACTAAACTTAGTTTTTATTTAAAAAAGTGCATACAAACTTTTTACCTTCATATAATTGCATAAAAAATTTAAAATTACATAATTGCAATGAAAAATATGTTGCATAAGAGAGAAAAGGAGTCATATTGGTCATAGCCAAAAAAAAAAAAAAAAGAATTCATGTAACCTAAAGATCCTAGGAAAGGATTTTTGTTTGAACTATATATTATGTCTTCTTTTATGTTATTTTGTGAATATTTTTAAAGAATAGCACAGCATGTATTTATATGATAGTATGATATCTTACACACACACACACAAAAAAAAAAGAGAAAAAAAAAAAAAGGGATAATTTGTAAATTGCTCCTGCAAATATGGCTTATTGAATATTCGCCCATGAAAATCAATGCACCCACACACACTCACTCTTCTTAGTTCATATAGTGATTTTTAACTCACTTTGTATTAATAGTGAAAAGAATAGCATTGCAAAATGAAAATGAAATACAAGTTATCTATAGTGATTTTTGATGGTAAATATGCAATAAACTATAATAATAGGTGTGCGTGGCTGGCTCTGTGAATGAATGGTTCCAGTAGATTGTCAGTGTTTCTTTTCCCCCCTTTGTGAACTACCGATACAGCTACATCACCTGATTGAGCCAGGACTTCCCCCAACGTTGCGTCTAGCGTAACCGTAGAGCACCAGGGAATTGGATTGGTCTACATCCTTGTAAACATCCACACTGTCAATAAGCCTCAACTCAAGCAAAGATATGAACGGAGTTCCGGACCCAGTGTTCACCAGACAAATTGAGAAATAATCATCCTTCGCAACTGTAATGATCTCATCATGATAGAGGGATAATGGAAAGGTAGTGTTCACCGTTTCCAGTATTTGACGTCGAGATGAAGGTCAAACCGCAGCGGGCTACCTATGCTTGCAAGGTCTCGACCGTCGTAGTTACCATACATGAAGAAAGCTCTTATCAAGTACTTCACACCCTGGTTCACTTGATCTATTGTGTAACAATTCTGATCTCCATCTGCAAAGCTTCTGAGAGTCTCAAACTGTGGAGGGAACCGTCTGGTCAAAAAAACTCTCGGGTAATTTGTAGTTTATCCCGATGCCTATGAATTGGGTATCGGGTTGGTACACGATCCCGGTAATGTTATCTTGGATGCTACCATTCGCATTCATTCCACAGTCAATGCTGACAAAGCTTGCGCGCATGAGTTTTGATGGTCACTTTTACCGCAATGCTCCAGACCAAGGAGGAGTAGCTGAGGTTGGCACGAGTCCGAGGTGGAGCCGATTGTCAGCTAGGATCCGAGGATGGCTAGGCACTCCCCTAGGATCTGCAGAAAAGTTAGGTCACTAGTGATTCTCTAATGGTAGATCCTTCGATGCTTAAGTCAACCCTAGCTTTACGAATAGAAGGAGAGAGAGGAGCAGCAAGTGAGTGCTTTTGAGCATAGAAAAAGCTTACCAAAGGATCCTATATCTTCCCTTTTTATATAAGAGGAGAGAATAAGTTACCTCAATTGCCGATAACCATTGTAGAGAATCATGATCCATGACAGATCGTGGCTAGTGGACAATTAAGTAGCGTTAACTCGTGTGCTACATTATGCTATAACCATTGGGAATAACTGCCCGTCATCTGAGGGACATGGTGCTAGCCCAAATGCACCTTATAATAGGTGTCCCTAGATCTTCTATGATCATCGACTGGAGTCGTCGGTGCTAGTTTGACCATTACATCAGTAGAAGTACAATGATGTCCTCGGTAGATGGTCGAGGACGATGTTTGGAGATGAAGTTTGATGGAGTCGTCTGCTTCCTTATAGCTCCAAGGGACCCAAATTGGGCCTATAGTGACAAGGACTCTCTCGTAGAAGGAGTAGGACATATAGATGATGCTCTCCGCCAAGATCTGTCGAGGTGTTAATAGAGCAGGACATCTAGATGATGCTTGTTGTTGAAGTTCACCTTGGTATTCCAACCGAACCAAAGAGAATGTCCAAATATGAGTCCCTAGGATAGACAAGATGGATCAACCCCATAACACTTGCCCCCCTTCCAAGCTTGAGGCATTCACCTCGGGTGAAGGAAGCAGTGGTCCTCAGAAAGAATCCTCAACTTTTGTCCAAGTTGGTGAATTCGAGTCGCATTTGGATCCAAATTGATGCATCGTTTCATAAATCTCAGTGTCGATTTGGTGAGTTGCTTCATGAATCATGCTTTAATTATTAGAGAGATTCGGTACTTCATGGATCCCGTTGCATTTATGAGGGATAGGCAGCTTGAGGCAGATTATTATTCTAGCCTGGAAAGATAGGTTTTGGCAATTATGGGCCTACCAATTATGAATCACCAAATGTTTGACGTTGATTGGCCTGATGTTGTTTCTCATGAATCGGTCTATGTGGCTGAATCAGAAGGATGGTGCGACGAAGAGTCGACTGGTCGGATGGCCCTATCTATGCCTTGTGGCTGAATCCAGTGACTTCTAGCTTTGATCTGGACTATTGATGCCTAGTATAAATAGGCTTGTTCTTCCTCCATTTTTATTCTTTTTGACTGTCACCTTATTATACTGCTCTTGCAGTCCATTTATCGAAGGATTCCCTGATGGTCTTCGAGCCATCTTCTTCTCCAGTGCTAATGTTTTCGTTGCTTTTTCCGGCCTTAGTTCTTTCCTTCCTTACATTCATTTTCCAATTGGTCTCTTTTTCCTTCTCTTGATTTTGTTTTCGCTTCTTTTGTCTGTTTTTCTTCTTCATTTGACTCCACCTTTGATCCTTTCTTTTCTTTTTGAATTGTCTTCGAATAGAGAGGGTAGGAGTGAGAACCGTCAAGGCGGCCAAGGTTCTCAGCTACCTCCTCCCCGGACTAGGTCTGAGGACAATCCTCGAACCACTACCGAGGTAGCTTCTACGTCTGGGCATCAAAGCTCTGAAACCCCTAGGTCAGAAAGTCCCGTGCAAGGGTTCAGGGAGGATCACTACTGAGGTAGCTTCCTCATCTGGGCATCGAAGCTTTGAAAACCCCAGGTTGGAAAGTCTGATGCAAGAGTTCAGGGACTTTTTTGGTCCTAGCAGTGAGGAGTCGACCATTACTAAGGTTGACCTCAAATGGTTTTGGTCATCCTATTCCATCCCTTTCACTTTTCAGCTTAAAGTTTCGAGCCGAAAAGATCATATCTCGAACACTCCAGAGGATTGAGTCATCATTTATGAGGAGACTCTTCGAGCTTGTCTCCGCCTTCCCTTCTATTCTTTTGCTTCTAATATTCTTAATTTCTTCCGAGTTCTTCCTACCCAGGTCACTCCAAATTTTATTTGGGTGATCATCATTATTATTATTTTGTATGACTAGCTTGACATCTAGCTAAGGATTTTGCTCTTCAAAGAATTGTTCATGCTGAAGAAACATCAACATTAGAAAGAGTGGTGGTACTTTAGTCCTCAGTATGGATGCAAATTTGTTATTCTTCTTCTATCTATGACTAGAAAAGTCCTTTTGTTCCATTTCTTTGGATCAACCCTAGGGCTTCAGCTAAATCTAGGGTGATCCCTGACTTTCTCTAAACAAGGAGAAGTCGATCCTTCTCAGGGATGAGGACTATCATAGGCTGCTCGACATCGAGGTACCGAAGCTGAACAAGCTTGTTACTAAGTAGACATTGCATGATATCAGCCTTAGTCTGGCTCTTTCTTGAGGTACGATTATGTCCTTTACTTTATATATTATGAGATCTA
Source organism: Cocos nucifera (assembly GCA_006176705.1). Taxonomy (NCBI): domain Eukaryota; kingdom Viridiplantae; phylum Streptophyta; class Magnoliopsida; order Arecales; family Arecaceae; genus Cocos; species Cocos nucifera. The sequence continues at coordinate 91,752 of QRFJ01001329.1, read as the reverse complement.
ATATAACTTTTACACTGACTTTTTTTCTTTAGTTTTGAAGCAATGATGCCCACACTTGAGTTGCTCAGAGCGGCTCTTCAAAAGAAGTGGTTGGCCATAGCTGGCTAGGAAGAAGTTGAGGCCAATGATATCTACTCTGACCCCTCTAGCCTCATCAGGCCCTCCAATACCATCGACCTCTTAATCAATGGAGAACTCGAGCACCAACCCTATCAAAATCTTCGATGCCCCAGATGTCGTCGTGGCATTACCATTGAGGGTAGCTCTCGCAGCCACCCTGGAGTTGGTCCAAGCGATGACTCCATCTCCCATCCATCGAACCCTCTAGCCAACGATGTCGGGGTCACTTCCTCTCTCCCCCATCATGTAGTCTACATCAGCTTGGCATGAAACGAGGCCTTCCTTATCTATGATCAAGGAGGATTTTGTGAACCTTGCTAAGAAGGCTCGAAAGGATGACTCGGCCTTCCAAAAATATCAGCCTTCTAAAACCATCAGCCTGCATAGAAGTTGATGGGGATGCTGTGTAGGAGTTAGTAAGGTGCTTCCAAGCCTTGAGAGTCCAGGAGGTTGGTTCAATGTATCTAAGACCGGTTTGGATCCTAGGGCTAGGACCAGAAAAAATTAGCCTAGATAGAGGCTGGCATGCTGATGGAGTCGACTCGATCCAAGATGGAGTACTCGACTCAGATGCTGGCGACGAGTTTCGAGAACCTAAGTTTGCTGTATAGGCAAATCGACTCGGCTATAGTAAGAGTCGACTCGGCTACAGTAGGAGTCGACTCAAGTTGTAGGCAAAAGCTGGAGTGGAATTTTTGTTTGGGTCTAGGATTGAGCTTGGTCCTAGAGCTAGAACTAGTTTGGTTCTAGAGTCTTGAAGTCCAGGGATTTGAGACTTCGAGGGACTAATTCATATATGGGCCGAATTTAGGTCCATGGGATGAGATTGAGTCAAGTCATAGGTATACATGGGTTAGAGTGAACTCAATCTTATTGGATTAGCCAAAAAAGTTTTTGGTCAGACCATATTGGCTATGTATATATATACATAAATTGTATTAGGGTCTGAATATAGTGGAATCCAATTGATCTTTTCTTCCTAACTCTCTCTCTCTCTGGTTTCAATGCTAATCCCTAGCTTTTCGCCTCTTTTCTTGTTCTTCTTCAATTTTCTGGATTAACACCCAAGCCACATAAGAGATCGGTCCATGGCTGGTATCAGAACAGTACCAGGTTCTTATAGATTAGTATCAGAGTAGCCATTGAGAACAATAATTGATATCAAAGTCCGATTGAGCATGGATGAGGAAGAAGAAGATTAGTTTTTCAGTAAAGGATCAGTAGAGGATAAGATCTAAAGGTTTCTCCAAATTTTGTGAGAAAGGAAATGATCTAGGGGATGCTGTCCACCCTTCCTAGTCAGGTATTTTTTCTATCTATATCTTGTGCTATTTTGATTCAGTTTGATCATGGATAGCAGTGGGGATAAGGTTGGATTTGAGAAATTTGATGAAAAGGAGAGTTTCACTATATAGAAGGTTAGGATAGAGGATTCGCTAGTTCAGATGGGATTAGATTCGGCCTGAAAGATAGGTCGAAGGAGATGACTGACAAGCAGTGAGTATTCTTGGAGAAAAGGCATTTGCCATGATTAGAGCTTGTCTGGCAAATGAGGTGTTATATGGCGCATTAAAGGAGAGAATATCTAAGGGTTTGTAATTGAGATTACACATGTCATACATGAAAAAGAATATGTGTAACAAGTTGATGCTGAAAAGCAACTATACGGCCTTTAGATGTAATTCAAATAAGGTTGGATTCAGCCTTGGAGGATAGGCTGGAGGAGATGATTGACAAGCAGTGGGTGTTCTTAGAGAAAAGAGCATGTGCCATAATTAGGACTTGTCTGGTATATGAGATGTTGTATAGCATGTTGGAGGAGAGAACACCTAAAAATTTATGGTCGAGGTTATACATATTGTACATGGGAAAGAACATGTTAATGCTAAAAAAATAACTGTACATTTTTTGGATGCAGGAGGGTGAGAGTCTTATAGGGCATATTTAGCGATTTGATCGAATAAGCATGGATTTGCTCAACATCAGGATGCAGCTTGAAGAGAAAGACAAAAGTCTATTATTGCTATGTTCACTACTCAAGAGCTTCATTCCGTTGGTGATGATATTGCTGTATGATAAGAAGATACTGGTGTACGAGGAGATTGTATCAATGCTCGGATCCAACGAGCAGCGAAAGCAGATGATAAAGGGAGAGGTTTTCTAGGAGGGTCTTACGGTTTCAAAGAGGCCTAGGAAAGAAAAGAAAATGATCAAGTAGGAGGGGCCAAGACAGCCTCAAAAAAATAGTAAGAAGGCTAAGAAATGCTTCAAGTAGGATAAAGCAGGATACTATAAGCAGGAGTGTCCGCTTTGGAAGAAGTGCAAGGATAGAGAAAGAAAGGACATATATTTCATTGGTTCACTCACTGAAGGTGAAGATTCGAATGAGATCTTAGTGGTTTCAGAGGATCCCATAGGGTGCAGATGGCCCGAAACGGCTTTGACGAGATCCGTGGAGTGCGAAGGGTTCGAAGGGACAACGATGATAATCAAAGTGCAGTGGCAGGCTCAGCAGGACAGTATTAGGTGGTTGGCCTCAAGATTGACTTATGTAACATTAGATGGACTTCAGTTTCAAGTGGAGCACTGGGCAGAGGTGGCTTCACAAGTAGAGAAAGATTTGGTATAAGTTCAGAGTGGAGGGGTACAAGGGGAGGATCGATATCCCAGCACCAGCACCAGTGTTGGATAGATCCAGGCAGAGTGGAGTGTATAGATGGAGAGGCATGGCTTTGAGAAGACCATGTCAGGTTGAGCATCAGGTGCAGCGAGTGTCAGTATAGAAATGCTATGGTTTTTCTAGAAAAGTCTAGGGCAAGTGGTACAGCTTTCAAGTAGAAGGGAGCCTACAACAAAGTCTAATATGGTGCCAAGCAAGCAAGGGTCTTCAGCTATGAAGGCGGTGATCCCAAAGGTCTTTAAGAGAGCTTAGAAGCTAAAGAAGATTGGCAGTGGCAAGGATGTTCATACAACGAGTTGTCAGGGTATGCAACGACAGCGAGATCATGCAGGACTATATTTTCAGGCTTGCCAAGACTTGGGGGCACTAAGATGAAGATTGTAGGAGTTAGTATAGTACTCTTAATCCTTAAGAGGCCAAGTGTTAAGCCATAGTGTTGGCTTAATATGTCTAGGACTGGTTTGAGTCCCAGGGCTAGGACCAGTTTGGTTCTAGGAAAGAAAACAACCTGGATAGAGACAGGCATGTCAGTGGAGTTGACTCGATCCAAGATGGAGTCAACTCATATGCTGGTGAGTCAACTCGAACTGAGATCGAGTTGACTCTCTTAGAGAACAAAGGCTAGATAGAAGATGGAGTATCAAAAGCCTGTATTCACCGCACAAGCGAGTCAACTCAACTACAGTAGGAGTCGCCTCAAGTTGTGAGAAGAAGCTGGAGTAGAATTTTTATTTGGGTCTAGGATCGGGCTTAGTCCTAGAGCTAGACCAAGTTTGGTTCTAGGGTCTTGAGGTCCAGAGATTTGGGACTTCAAGAGACTAATTCATGTATGGGCTGGGTTTCGGTCCATGGGATGATATTGAGTCAAGTCATGGGTATACATAGGCTTAGGATGAACTCAATCTTATTGGATTAGCCAAGAGAGTTTTTGGTCAGGCTATATTGGCTATGTATATATATACATAGATTGTATTAGGGTTTGAATATAGTGGAATCCAATGGATCTTTTCTCCCTAACTCTCTCCCTCTCTCTCTTTCGTTCTAATGCCAAACTCTAGCTTGCCGCCTCTTTCCTTGTTCTTCTTCAATTTTTTTGTTTAACACCCAGGTCCATACAAGAGATCAGTCCATGTATAGTATTGGAGCGGTACTAGGTTCTTATAGGTTGGTATCAAAGCAACCATTGGGAACAACTTGCTGCTGTTGCCATCGGACTGGTCCAAGACTAGGTCCCAACCCAGAGACAAGGCCCTGTCTGCCTCGTTCAGCAACCTCTTCAGGGTAAGCTCTTCACTTCATCTTATTTTCAATACTTCAAAGGTTTCTGACTTTGATTTTTCTTTTAGGGGATTCATGAAATCCCCCACCTCAGCGAGGATTGGTTGGCCTCAACCTCATCAAGCGAAAGCTTGAGGGGGATCTCGACAATGCCAAAGCCCAAAAGAAGGCCATGGAGGAGGTAAGGGCAAAGGCCAAGGAGGAGACATCTCGGGTGAAGTCCGACCTTTTGGAAATGAGAGAGAGAATAGGATAGCTCAAGGGCTACCTAGCCATGGAGCATGGCAATAGAAGATAACCAAGCTAGATAGGATCCTAGAGCTTGGTGAGGTAGCGACTAGAGCTGCTGAGGAGAAGGTGAGATTGATCGAGGCTCAGATGGAGACTAAGAAGGTGAAGGCGATAGCTGAGGCCAAGATGAAGGTCATCAAAGAGTTCAATGCTTCACCAGACTTTGAGGTTGAGATCGCTGAGGGGTCCATAGTGGCATATGGGTATGGATTCAAGGCATGTAGAGCTTAAGATACTCAGCTTATCCCCAAGGTTGATGCTAGCTAGTTGGATCCTAATGACATTAGGGGTGAGGTCGAGGGGGAAGATCAGCCTGCTCAACCTATCTCTAATTTTGAGTTGCCAACCGAGCCTACCACCGATGCTACCCTTCAATCGACTACCAAACCTTCTACCACCGAGTCAAATATTGCTAAGCTCCATGTTGCCAAGCCAACCACTGAAGTTGAAGCCGAGATTATAGTGGTGGCCAAGCATGACATCGAGGTCCCAGCTGTAGCTCCAACTGAAGACATATGAAAATGCTTATATTTTTTGTTTTGTTGATCTTCGACTTGTTAGAGACGTTCCTGGACCTATGGAGAACTAGAACTAGCAAGCAATCAGCCTCCTCAAGCCAAGGGGCTATTGCATTTATCTCAGGAAGGCTATATTTGAAAGGTCTTGGTGCCACTTGCTAGGCACATTAGCATTTCAAAGATCTTGTCACCATAGACTGAGGTAGAGGTTCAAAAGATAAAGAGAGTACCTCATACCTCAAGAGTAGGAAGCCTAATGTATGCAATGGTATGTTATCGGCCATATCTTGCCCATACAGTGAATCAGGTCAGCAGGTTCATGGCGCAACCTAGCAAGAAAGCCTTGACGAGTACTGAAGGGCATCTTTAGGTACTTGATGGATTTAGTTAGAGTCAGCATCTGCTATGGATAGTGAGGAGGTGCTGAGGGATGCTCCAACATGTCTAAGGAGGATCAGGGTAGATAGAAGAGTGTGTGAATGTAGATTCTGGTGGAGATGTGGATACCAGGCATTCAACGATAGAATTTGTGTTTCGCTTGAATGAGGGTTCCATTTCATGGAGATCATTCTTGCAGCTATCACGACCTTATCCAGTATTAAAGCAGAGTACTTTTGCATCATGGAGGTAGCAAAGAAGGCACTATGGTTGAAGGAATTAGCATTGGAGAAGGGCTTCACACAGAAAGCTATCAAGGTGTATTGCGATAGTCAGAGTGTACTACTGTTCACACAAAACTCCATCTATCATGCAAGAATGAAGCCCATCAAAATTAGGTACCATCGGTCAGAGCACTAGTGGAAGAAGGCAAGGTGGAGCTAGTGAAAGTTCATACAAAAGAGAACCCAGCTGACACACTTACGAAGACTCTTTCGTGGAATAGCTTTTACAGATGTGTGGCACTGATGGGACTGATGGCTAGGACGAAGTTTGTTGAGATCATTAAAGGACCAAGGTGGAGATTGTAGGCTCAAATGTGGTTCTCACAAGCCTTAGATGGCCAAGAGAAAGGTCATGGTTTGAAGTCCATGAAGCATTCATGGAGGTTCTAGGGCTGTTTGGGCCCTAGGGTGGAGGCAGTCAGCTCTCCACGGTCTTGAGGCCCAAGAGACATGGGCCTTGAGGGGCTAATCTACTTTTAGGCTAAGTTTGGATCCAAGAAGGTGAGAGCACATAAGACATAGGTGTATATGGGCTTGGGTGAGTGCAATCACATGTGGTTTAGCTATTGGGAGTTTTTGGTTTGGGTCAAGTTGACCAATTGCATTTATATACATGATGTAATTGGCTTTACATGAGATGAATCAATTGAGACCCTTTCTTCCTGATATCTTCTCTCTCTATCCCTCTCTCTTCCTCATGCCTAAGCTCCCTCGCTCTCAAACCCTAGCCACCATCTTCATTTAGAGGAGAAGCAAAACCTAGATGCCTAGGGTTTTGTTGTGGGCGTCTTCCCATTGCTGCCCCCTTCTTGTGGCTGCCCTCTTCCTCCTTAGTTTAGGAGTCATTCCTCTTGTTTAGTCCTCTTTAATAGTGGTTCTCTAGGTCTCCTTGCTTCCCATGGTTTATAAGTTGAAGCTTCATACAAATCCAACTTGGATTAGGAGAACAAGAGGCATTACATGCCGCCCCACCTCCTTGTTGCCACAAGGTTTTCAATGCCTAAGCCCTAATCTCTTGGGTTTGTGGCTATTCTAAAGACTCCACATAGAGGTCCTCTTGCCCCACCATGACTTTTGTAGTGAAACCTTTTGAAGTAATTAAATGAATCTCTTTTTCCAAATTCTAATGTGAATGTTTGTTGAACTAGTGTTGGAATGAGAGTCTTTAGGGTGAATCTAATGACGTTGTCATCATCGCATCGAAGTGGATTTCTGAAGTCGATCCTGCACTACTTTTGGACATGAATTTTGCCAAGTAGTGAGTGTCAATTGACATCTAATCTCCATTTGCATGGTCAGCACTTCTTCGAAGTCAATCATTTTGGGGTTGATACATCCGAAGTTAATATCCATGGATGGTGTCTGATCCAAAGTTACATTCAAGCCGAAGTAGAGTACCAAGGTTGATTCAGACTTAAACATAGGCCAAAGCAATTTTTGCTATCCATGGCTTCGATCGTCGTCCGATCTATAGACATGTCTTTGGACCATTTATGAAGTATCGTCAATCTATCAAAGTTGATCTTCTCGACAAGGGTCTGAAGTCGAAATCATATTTTGGCCAAGGTAGATTTCTAAGGCCTTTTCCAAATTGATCATTTGGCAGAAATTTTGCCAAATCAATTGCATCAATCAAGGTGTGACCTAGTGTTGTATCATTGGAGTGTTTCCGAGACTTTAGCTTGTGGAGGTCCTAACTTGGCTCAGGATATCTCTTTGTCATTGACACTTTGTCAAACAAAATTTTATAGGCCTTAGCCTAAATCAAGATATCTCCAAGGGATCTGTCCTCCGATCCAATCATCGAGGTTCAAATTGATGTCTGAATATCCCATGATTGTCATTGTATTCAACTTGTGGTCTAGGATGTATAACCATCATCGGTTGTTGTCTGACTCTCTAGACTTGAGTGTTAAATCTATTCAAACTTGAATATCAATTTTATTAATGAAATCAAATGATTACAACTCTTACTGATAGTACATTTAGAGATTCTTTGAGTTCCACATCCGAGGAATCTAGGTGCTATCGAGATTATTCAGCTTGAATGCTCCAAGTTGGATGGCTTCTATGATCCAGTATGATCCTTTTCCAATCAAATGGTATGCTGAGGGTTCGAAAAAAATTCCAAATAGCATTTTTCTTTAGTTCTCCCCACACATCTTCAATCATATGAGGAGAACTAAGAAAAAATACTGCTAGAATTTTTTTTGGCCCCTGTTGTATATCATTTGATTACTGTAATTGATCTATAAAATTAATGCATTTTCTGAATGAGAAAGGACATTCTATACCTATTAGTTGATGATAGGATGTATTTACTATGTAAGCCATATTGAATAATAAAATAATTAATTAGCAATTACTTTGTATTTATATATATGCAGAATTTATAGATAGTGTGTCATGGACCATAGTTGGATGGACCGTCGAGTAGTCGACAAGATGATTTCTACTGAATATAGAGAGGGTATAGAGTATTTCTATGATTTTGCTTTTAGGAATGCAGCACTCTTACATTAAGGATGGACTCGTTATCCTTATAATAGATGTGACAATAGAAAAATGTTTGATAGGAATATAATTATTGTCCATTTATATAAGAGTGGATTTATATCCAACTACAAGTATTGGTATCTACATAAGAAGACATGGGAGAAAGTTATAAGAGTTAATTAAAAGCAAGCAGGATAGGAACACAGATGAATGATAGACATGGTTATGAATGCAGCAGGTCCTGAATTTAATTAGAATATGGAGGATGATCCATAAGTTGGCAGTCGTGATTTCTATCAGATGCTGAAAGATGCTAATAAACTACTATGGTCGGAATGTGAAATACATACTGTATTATCAGCTATGTCAGAGTTGTTAAATTTAAAGGCTAAGTTTAATATGATGGTTAATTATTATGATAGGATGATAGCAATAATAAAGAAGATGCTATCCAAGGATGAGAAGCTTGTTGGAAGTTTCTATGCTTCAAAAAAAATGGTGAAAAGGTTAGGCATGGGATACAAGAAGATAGATGCATGCCATAATGATTACATACTTTTTTAGAAGAAGGATCAACTAAAAAGCTCATGTGACATATATAGTGAAAGTTGATTTAAGCTAAGGCAAGAGGATAGAAATCTGAAGAACATACTATATAAGGTTCTTTGATACATTTTGCTCACTTCTAGGCTTTGAAGGCTTTACATGCCCAAGAGTACTGTCGGACAGATGAGATGGCACAAAGAAAGAATTTGCAAGCACTCTGATATGATGAGTCATCCATCGGACAGCAAGGCATGAAAGCAATTTGATGCTTGCAACTCTTTATTTGCTTAGGAATCACTTAATGTTCGACTGGATCTATCTGTGGATGGCTTTACACCATTCAGTCATATAGCGGCCCCTTATTCATATTGGCCAGTCTTTATTATTTCATACAGTCTCTCGCTTGAGATGTGCATGAAAGAATATAACATCTTTCTTATATTAGTCATTTCTGGACCATGACATCCAAGTAGAAGCATTGATGTATATCTAAGGCCTCTTGTTGATGAGCTGAAATTCTTATGGTTCGATGGCATACATACTTTTAATGCATTAAAGAGTAGAATTTGTTAGATATATGTGTCCTGAAGTCAGAATTGGCTGACACTTGTAATACACTTCTAGGGATAAATTTATAATTTTAACTATAAATAATAAAATAGATTGTTTTCTATCACAAATGTATATTTAGTGTCTATGATACATCCCTTGAGTTAATGGTAATGATAATTCATATTTTCAAGAGTTAAAAATTTAAGAAAAGAATTTTCATTATTAACTCATAAAATGCTCCTGACCATAGGATCATCATGAGGATGGTGATTGATCCAGAAGGTTAGTGTACAATCGCTTCTTTATAGTAGATGAGTCTTGAGTCTACGGTGTGGAGACATCGGAGTGAGAGTACAGGTACTCATTAGAGAATAAAGGTATTGAGCGTAACTACCTCGAGCAGTCATAAGGAAGTCTACCTTCTCGTTGATGACTGACTCGAAGCTGCAGTGGTGTATCTGGTTCTTTGACCTGAGGTGCATTGGTAGTTCACCTTGAGGGTGTTATAGTTTGACTACACCATGACTCGATCTCCTAGCCATTCGAAATCCTGAGGTGTATATTGGCTATAGCATGTTCATTGTAGGAATTAGATTGCACCAAGAGGAAATCTATCTATCTTGGTAGATGAGGAGCAGCCCTATGATGATCATGAGAATCAAGTCCATAAGCCCATGGCCATGGCAGAGTGAAATAATAGAAAGAGTTTCTATTAAGATTTTCACATCGAACTTGAATCAAATGATTAAATCATATGATAGAAATTAGGGTTTGATGAGTTCATCTTAATCCTAATCTGATCGAGGCTCAAGATAGAAAAACTTAATCACACAAGTAGCTGTACCGAGAGATTCATTTTTAGTTTTGATGGGTTATCACCATATACTGCTAGGTGTCACTGATGGATTTTGGGAGCAATTAAGAATGATTTAGATGATCGATCATTCTAATTGTCTGAATCAGAAAAGTTTTAATCCATTGAAAGAAGTTTCGATGATGTCGATGATAGAGATCGCGACATATCCCATTACCATATAGAACTGAACCTAACTGGATCACATAAATAAGGATTCAGATTTGGATATCATCAGTTAGACTAACCTAGTTCAATTGATTTGAATTAGATTCAATTAGGTTCAAGAAAATTATGCTAGCATACGATTGAGCCTAATGTTCTACTTTTATTATCATTAAAAGTTATCTCGACTGAGCCAAATGAGTTCATGCTCATTCAAGTACCTTCACTTGGTCTGTCTGGAGCTTGTCCAGGTCAGAAAAGGATTGTCTTAATTTATGAGATAAATTTGAGATAACACCTATCATTTTCCATCATCTGCTAATTTTTGTCTTTGACTTTGGTCAAACGTTGATCTTTGACACTTAGACATCTACCAATATATCATGCACTTATTAGAGAGCAGATAGGGGCTTGTCCCCTTGCTAGAAATTAGAAAGAAGGTGGTGCATGCTTAGGATGGCGTGCGCCTATGGATAGGGATGCCTGGAGTCCCATATGGATGGTACTCCAGGTTGCTTCTTGGATTCAACTTTGGTGACCTTTAACTATAGACTTTGATTAGTCTTAGGCACCATTTAAGAATGAATCTATGGGTCTCTCATTTGATTGGAGTAGGTGATGTCATCCCATCAATCAGATTTAGATCTGATTGCACGAAGCAACATGATTGGCCAAGATGATGTAGCACTGCATGGCATAGTAGGATCTATATAAACCCTGTCTGCGTCCTACTTTTAGAGAGTTCTCTCTTAGCCTATGCCCCAAGGCTCTCCCTCTCCCTCCTCCATGCCATATTCTGCTTCCTCTCTCCTCTCCATGCCCAAGGCAAGTTGGGTTCTAGTTTGGTGCGATCCAAACAAGAAAAGATTGACAAGAAAGAAAGAAGATTGCACTGCTGTAGAGACGATAGTAGATCTTCAAAAGGAGTTTTGAAGATCTTCCAAATCAGATCCAGATCTAATTTTTGAAAAGATAATAAAAAAGAAGAAGATCTTCAGATCGAGCCTGAGTGGATATCGATAGAGGTCAGATGCTTGCATGGCTAGATCCAAAATCTCAGGCAATCAGCAGGATCATCAAAGGATAATCAGATTATCCAACATCAAGATATAAATTAAATTAAATTTAATTTATTTTTATTTTTATTTATTAGATCTATATAATCAAATCTAAAATATCTCATATCTGATCTAGATATATGAGAGAAATTTTTGAAATATCTTTCTTGATCCGATCAGATCTGAACGAATCTGATCCGAGAAAAAGCAGTTTTTTTCTTTAACTGGTATCAGAGCCAGGTTCTAAAATTATTTAGATTTGATTTTAATTTATTTTGATCTAATAAATAAAAAATTTTAGATGTCACATGAGATGTGATTAGATCTAAAATTAAATAATATAGATCTAAGTTTTATAATATGCTTGACTAGTTGTAAAATAGAATAGTTCTATTCATAGTCTTGCATGATCATGATTTATTTTGATTAAATTATAATTTTAGATATATTTATTTTTTATTTTTTGATGATTATAAATATTATAATAAAATCTAAAAAATAAGAAATAAAATTATTTAATTTTTAGATCATATGAGATATGATAAATACATGTCTAAACTAGTTGTAGAATAGTTCTACATAGTTATCTAGATTAGAATTTATTTTGATGTGATCAATTTAAATCTAATTTTTTAGATAATTATGAGTTAATTTAGATTTAAAAAACATGCATGTATGATACATGAGATGTATACAAAATATGTATTAAGTTTTATATATGAGATATATGATGTAGATCTAACTAGTTTTGTAGATTTATATTTCTAATTAAGGCATTCCCCTTGGCCGTCCGATCATAAGAACAAAGTAAGGTTTAAATGCCCTCTCCTCCCATTCGATGGGATGTTCTTATGATGTGTAGGGATGCTACGCATTCGTCCTTAATCAGAAATCAAGAACTTACTTTCTGCAAAATCTTAGATTCTGAAATCCTAGGATTTTATTTACATGTTTTGTTTGTGAACCCCAAACTTAATTAAAAATTAAGATTATGAAATATATGTTAGGTCTAAAATTGAGAATTTTAGATCTAAAATATATTCATAATATTGGGTTCAAGCTTGGGTAGCTTAATTAGGTCTAAGCAGTTGATCAAACTGAATCAAGAGTTGATTAGATGGGATCAACAGTTCTTAAATTGACTAGCTTAATAGGATTAAGTCTGGATCAAGATCGAGTCATGTGAGTGATCGATTAAGCTAAGACCTAATTAGGCTCAGTGGTTAGAGTCTGGATTGTAGGCTAATTTGATTGGTTCTAGCTCAACAATTTAGTGTCTAAGGTAAGTCTGGTAGATACGACCGACTGGTTTAGATGATAATGCAGTTGATCCACTGACGAAGTCTTTAAGCCAATAAAAAATTGAAGCCCATCTTGAGAAAATGGAGCTTAGATTTGTAGCTAATTAGCTTTAGGTCAAGTGAGAGTTTGTTAGATATGTTCTTTAGAAGCCAAATTGACCAACACCTATAAATATTTTCTAAGGATATTTTTATAATTTTAATTTATAATTAATAAAATAGATTATTTTTTTTATTACATTTGTGTATAAAGTATCTACGATACATCCATTGGGTTAACGAGTATGAAAACACATGTTCTTAAGAGTTGAGAATGTGAGATGTGTGTTATCATAATTAACTCATATACTACTCTCAATCATAGGATCATCACGAGAATGGTGATCGATCTAAAAGATTGGTATACGATCGCTTCTTTAGAATAGATGTATCTTGAATCTATGATGTGGAGACACCAGAGTAAGAGTATAGGTGCTTATTGAGAATAAGGATACTGAGCGTGACCACTTCAAGCAGTCATAAGAAAGTCTATCTTCTCATCGATGACTAGCTCGATGCTGCAGTCGTATTTTTGGTTCTATGATCTGAGGTGTATCAGTAGTTCATCTTGAGGGTGTTATAGTTTGACTACACCATAACTCAATCTCCTAGTCATTTGGAATCTTGAGGTATATGTTGACTATAGCATGTTCATTGTTAAAATTGGATCACACTAAGATGGGATCTATCAACCTCAGTAGAGGAGGAGTAGTCTATGATGATCATGAGATCAAGTCCTAAAGTCTATGGCTATGGAAGTATGAAATAATAGAAAGAAGTTTCTATTAGGATTTCACATCAGATTTGAATTGATTGATTCAATCATATGATAGGTGTTGGGTCTAACAAATTCATCTTGACCTAAATCCTGTCAAAGCTCATGATAGAAGAACCCAATCACACTGTTGGCTGCATCGAGAGGTTCGTATTCAGTTCTGATGGGTTGTCACTACATACTACTAAATATCACTGATGGATTTTAGGATTAATTAGAATTATCTCGATGATCGATGATTCTAATTGGATGAATCAGAAAGAGTTCTGATCCATTGAAAGATGTTTCGATGATGAAGATTGTGACATGTCCCATTACCATATAAAATTGAATCTAATTGGATCACACAAATAAAAATTTGAATCTGGATGTCATTAATTAGACTAACATGATCCGATTGATTTGGATTAGATCCAATTAGGTTTAAAAAAATCATGCTAACATATGATTGGACCTAAATTTTTCTTTCTATGAATTTTTTAATTGGTCTGGACTCAGTCAAATTAGATTTGGCTAATCCAGGAAATCCTGTAAGGGTCTATCCTGGTCTGATTGGACCTTGTCTTGATTAGATCGGGTTTTGTCCTGGTCTCACATGAGGATCAGGACAAGGGGTGCCAAGAGTTGGCGCCCCCTCCCTTTGAACCGATCATATGAGCAAGAGAAAGGAGAGGGGCATGCACCTCCTATTTTTCTTCTTGGGGTGCATGCCCCTAGATTCCTTCTTGGAGAGAGAACCCCAGGGGTGCACGCCCATCTCTCTCTCTTGGCGTGCGCCCACTTCTAGATAGGGATGAAGTTGGTTGGAGGAGTTTTTATCCAACAAAAGTTATTGGGATTCAAACTTATTTGAATTGGTCAAATAAATTCAAATACCTGGAGAGAGATTATTTGGCGCAAGCCCCACTCCCATTTTGTGCAACAAAATGGAGAAGAAATTCTGAAGTGGGGCATGGGGGCTTGTGAAGAGTCCTTCTGCTTCTTAACTTTGACCCGATCAAAGTTCAGAAGCCCTAGGACTCTAGGTCTCTAGTTTCTTTATAAATTGGAGACTAGGCCAAAGGGTTTAGCC
>QRFJ01001329.1:60000-77336 GCA_006176705.1 Cocos nucifera | reverse complement strand
TCCAACAAAAGTTATTGGGATTCAAACTTATTTGATGGTCAAAAAATTCAAAACCTGGAGAGAGATATTTGGCGCAAGCCCCACTCCCATTTGTGCAAAAATGGAGAAGAAATTCTGATGGGGCATGGGGTTGTGAAGAGTCTTGCTTCTTAACTTTGACCGATCAAAGTTCAGAAGCCTAGGACTCTAGGTTCTATTTCTTTATAAATTGAGACTAGGCCAAAGGGTTTAGCCATTCTATTCCATTCCCATGCCCAACTCTATCCCCTCCTCCAACCTCCTTCCCTTCTCTTCTCCCTTCTTCCATGCCTAAATTGGGCCGACCAGCATTAGAAAGTCAAGTGCTGTCACTGCAAACTGCATCAAGAAGTTCCATCGTGTGTCGATCGGATCGCTGCCGAAGATATCGAAGCATGTAAAGTTTTGGGATCAATTTAATAGATCCAAAAAAGAAGACTTCAAGATTAAACCTGAGTGGATGTTGGTAAAGGTCGAGCACGTGCGCAACTCAAGTCAGAATCTCGGATAGCTTCTAGATCATTGCAGGAAGTAAATAGTTTGCTTGCAACAGGTGGTATATGATACCATATTATGTATTTTTATTTTAGATCCATCTAATCAGATCTGAGAACTCTCAAATCTGATTGAATCATTGATTAAAAAAATTTAAATTTCACTGCATGACCTAATCCGATCAGGCCGATCCTGCAGTTCCTTCATGAATCAATCGATTCGAGTTCGATGTGAAATCCTAATAGAAACTTCTTTCTATTATTTCACACTACTATGGCTATGGGCTTTAAGACTCAATCTCATAATCATCATAGAACTACTTCTTCTCTACTGAGGTTGATAGATTCTATCTTGATGCGATCCAATTCCTATAATGAATATGCTATAACCAACGTACACCTTAGGATTTCATATGACTAGGAGATCGAGTTATAGTGTAGTCAAATTATAACATCCTCAAGATAAACTACCGATGTACCTTAGATTAGAGAACCAGATACACAACTGCAGCAATGAGCGAGTCATTGATGAGATGGTAGACTTTCTTATGACTGCTCGAAGTTGGCCACGCTCAGTATCCTTGTTCTCAACAAGTACCTATACTTTCACTCCGATGTCTCTATATTATAAATTCAAGACTCATCTATCCTAAGAAAGTGATCGTATATCAATCTTTTAAATTAATTACCATCCTCATAATGATCCTACGATTAAGAGTAGTTTATGAGTTAATTATGATAATACATATCTCAAATTTTCAACTCTTGAGAATATATGTTATCATACTAATTAATCCAATGGATGAATCACAGATATAATTAACATAAATATGATGGAAAAAATAATTCAAATTTTATTTATAAGTCAACATATATAAATTATGCCCATAAAAAGTATTATATGTATCGACCAATCTGGCTTCTAAGACATACATCTAACATCACATGTAGCAACGACCGCCTTCTAGACAGAGAGGCATGGTAGAGGACCCGCTTGGCTTGCGGCACCTCTAACTCGGCCGAAGGATAAAGAGCTCATCCACATTTAGAGCCGCTCATGAGTATTATATCTTTACTAAATATATTTAAAATTTAGCCATTGTAGAGTCTAGTATTATATCTTTACTAAATATATTTAAAATTTAGCCATTGTAGAGTCTAATGTTTATTATTCGAAATCAATTTTGCAGCATATTTAAAGAGAACTCCATGCCTCGTGTGATTACCGAGATCATCCGACGATTAATGCCAGGGTTGGTGAATGAGTTTTCTAGTTGGCTGTCAGGGGCTTGTGATGCAGCTTAGGAGATGTTTCGGATAAGTCAAAGGTACTTAATTTAATAATTTATGATAGGTTTGAATTCTATTTATTAATACCCACTTGCTTCTACTTGCAAGAGTACTATCACTTCTTATCTTAGAATGAGGAGGCTGGCCATTCGATCTTCGAGCAGGTGGCCACATGTTGGTTTCAAGATTGGATACACCGCCTATGGCAGTCCACCATCAAGCATACCAATTTCCAATCACCATCGGATTGAAAGTCCTACAGGGATCACTGGATGCGGGTGGATGTATAGGACGCCCTCTGCAACCAATGGAGCAGCGAGGAGTATGCCAGTAGGCGGCAAGAACCTAGCAGAACTAGACTGCCTAGCATGATCTGATCGGCACACGGGCGGCTCCATTAGGATATATGTTATGATCGATAGACTAGTAAAAAAATTATACCAAAATTCTTCACTAGAATTGTAAAAGCTCTTATATGTATGCTTTAATTAATTTAATTTTATTATTTACTTATTGTAGATACAACAACTGGATCATCCATCGGTTAGCTACAGTTGTGCGAGGCCACATACTAGTTTAGGAGGACAGATGATTATTTAGATTTTAGGTCATGATAGATCGCAGTCAGAATTTCAAACTATATTTATTAAGTTATTATAAGATCTGATATATATATATATATATATTAAAACTAATATATTTTTGAACTATATGGATAGATTATGTGGAGTATGTCATTGCACGGCATGGCGATGACCCATCCACTCAACCCGTCCTAGACCTTAAGGGATGGCTTAGGGTCACTGGATGGGTAAGTAGGAGCCGGGTCATAGGATTTGACTACAACTTTGATCCTCTAGTGGCTCGATACTTTTCGACATCCTCATAAGCCTGAACATCCCAAACTTGGAGCGATGCATACATGAAGGAGGTCGTGCAGAGGCTTCTGAACTAACAACCATAGAGCTTCTGGGATGTCGTCCATGATATGATTGTGAAGATTCTCTAAGATCCATAGCTGTGCAACCAGTTGGGCTCATTGTTCCAACCATCACATCTGGTACTTCTATTAGTAAACTCTTCTATTTATTTTAATTTTATATTTAAAAGCTTCACATATTTAGGTTTGAGGTGGGGAAGGAGATTTAGAGGCTAAAATTTCAATCTAACCATTTAATTGATGGGTCGAGGGTGTCTATAGTTTCGTATCATTAACTGAAATGTATAGGAATAATTTATTTAAGAATCAAAGAAGTAAAATTTTTTCAATATGCCTCCATATCGAAACATATTAATAATATTTTATTATTTTTTATTTCAAGATGCTCGAACTCTTCTATTTATTTTAATTTCATATTTAAAAGCTTCACATATTTAGGTTTGAGGTAGGGAAGGAGATTTAGAGGCTAAAATTTCAATCTAACCATTTAATTGATGGGTCGAGGGTGTCTATAGTTTCGTATCATCAAATGAAATGTATAGAAATAATTTATTTGAGAATCAAAGAAGTAAATTTTTTTCAATATGCCTCCATATCGAAACATATTAATAATATTTTATTATTTTTTATTTCAAGATGCTCGGATATCTGGCTCTCATCCATCAGCTACTAGAGAAGAGTAGGAAGATGAGAAAGATGACGAGAAGATCTATACTAATTTTTTTATTTTAATGTATTATATTTTTTTATATTGCTTGTAAAATTATATAATTTATATTTTTAATATAATATAATTAGTTTTTTATTTATAATTATCATATTATCTTTAAATTTTAATTATAATAGATATTAAAAATTAATTAAAATATATTTTAAAAATATTATTATAATTTTTTAATAAAAATAAAATTAGCTATTATCAATGGCATTAGCGATGGCTTTAGTCATCACTAATAAAAAAATATTATTATAATTTTTTAAAAAAAATAAAATTAACTATTATTGATAGAATTAGAGATAGCTTAAGCCATCACTAATAATTATTAGCAACAAAAATGCCCCCACTAATTATTTTTAATTTTTTTAATATTTTATTTAAAAATTAAAAAATAAATAGCGATGGAATATAGTCACTGCTAATGCCATTACTAATAATTAGTAGTAGCGATGACTAAGAAATCCGTCGCTAATAGCCAAAATTAATGATTAAATTTTTTTTTACCACTAGCAATGACAAAATAACTATTAGCAATGGCAATTAGCCATTACTAATAGTCTAATTTCTTATAATGCAAGTTAGAAAAGTGATCTATTTGCTTCTCTTGCACTAGATCATATTCTTTAATTCAACAAAATTTTAATATTTTATTTTTATGATAAAATCTGATTTGGACTGCCATTTTTTTCTTTTTTTTTTTCTTTTGTTTTTTTTTGAGACGGATGGATGCGTTTGGGTCAGGTACAAGTCCACTAAAAAGTCTTATTACATATTTGAGTGGTTATCGCATATGGGTTTTTATATTGTAATGAATTCAAGTTCGGATTGGATTAGGTTGCTCAATATCTATATTCCTAATGCTAAGTTGAGTACAAGCTGCAAATTTCATCGTTAAATATAACAAATAAGAATAATAAATATTTTCTTAAAAAAAAAAAAAAAAAAAAAAAAAAGGTAGAAGAGGAGAAACAAGTCAAGCAGATCCATGCAGTCCGAGCAATCGGAACTAGTCTGAAAATGAAAATGCAAGCACTAAGGAGAAAAGCCCAATCTTTTCAGAAACACTCCACCTAAATCGCTGGGCCGCTGCTCACCAGGGTGGACCGAATCAATTCAGGAGAACGGGACTTTGAGGCTGTTTGAATTTTTGTCCGTGTACCCTTCCGCTTTGAGAATGTTATATGTAGACTATAGAAGTTAGGAAAATACTTTATGCACCATGGGCGGTGCAGCCTACATGCACTGCCCATGATGATTGGCTCACGTACAAGATCAGAAAAAAATATATTTTTTTGGACACCATGCTTCGGCCTTACATGTGAGCTAATCACCACGGATAGTGCGCACGGAGCTGCACCACCTACGGTGCACAAAGAATTTCTCTAAGACTTAAGGCTGCAAATGGATCAGGATCAGGTTAACCCATAACTTAGTTTGACCCAACTAGTTTAGATCTGATTCAATTTGCATTAAAGGACCAGTAGAGTTGGATTGGATTCTAAAATTGAACCCATTCCATTTTTCAGGTTGGGTATGAATTTACTGAATTCGGATCTTATCCGATCCATTTAGTTTTATGGATTGATTTAGATCTCAATGACCCGGCTCAATCTGAGCCCAACTCAATGATGAATCTGGCATCCATATTTCCATCTTTTATCATTACCTCCTTGATCTCAATAATGATTCAAAAGTAATATAATGTTGTTGCACTCTTGGCATTTCATTTTTATGCCTTATAACTTAGTCTCTACATGCCCCCTATCTATCATCTTCGAAAAGCTTTTGATGAGTCTGAAATTTATTGAATCTTACAGCATTTTGCCCTTCCAACTAAAGGGTATCGAGTTGAATACAGTGAAATCCTCACAAGTAAATAACTATTAACAATGACTTTGAGAACCAACAACTCATGTAGGGCAAATGATCTCATAAGTTTCTATATAATCAAAGTGATGACAAAGATGGCTAGATGATTACTTTTGCTTCTTAGCTTGGATAGAGCTCAACTATATTTGATTGAACTACTATCCGGATATTGTGAAGACCCTAAATGTGACTAATTACAATGGTGTTGTTAGCTATTCAATATTAAAATATAAAACTTTGCTTACATGATTCCCATCTTCATGTGGCTTCGGTAGTAGATCTACAGTAAAAGTTGAAAGTTAAAGTTGGATAGAAGAAGTGAGAGAAAAAGCATTCAAAAAGCACCCGGTGAAAGAAAAAAATGAAGTTCAATGGAAAGAAGTACATGGAATTATAGATTATTAACATGGTTAAGGAATAGGTGCAGCAGTGTTAGGATTATGGGCTTAAACCACATCCAGATCCAAACCAAACTCGAGTTTTAGAAATTTGGGCCAGATTATATATGGATTTGATCCGATCCAATCTGAATGATCCATTGGGGTAAATTTTTTGTCCATAAAATAGACTCAAATTGATCTGACCTGATTTTCTATTGAATTGGGTTTGGATCTAATATTAAGATTCGATTAAGAAATTAGATTAGATCGGGATCACCCATGATCTGACTCTATCCATTTGCACCTCTAATGGAGTAGAATATTGTTTTACCAAAAACAAAAAAAAGGGAATAGAACATTGGATGAAACAACGAGTCAACCAGTATAGCAAAAATTATTACAACGAGAGTTTAGATAATGATGACAAGCAGTAGCCTGATGGAAGAAATGACAAGGATTGCTTGGAGCTGATATAGAAATTGGTCCCATAACCAATTTCTTATGATCCATTAGTTGTTCTAATAAGCTAGTTTGTCAAGGTCATTATAAACACGTGGCTTCGATGGGCATAATTGGAAAAAATTATATCCTATATGGTCTACACTAATATGACCATGCACCATATTAATCAATTTATCTCATCCTTTAGACCAATCATTATGATTAGCACGTGATGAATGGGGCTCATGGAAATGAGACAACTACATAATTGGCATGCCGTATAGGATATAATTTCTATCTTGGAGATGGACTACTCTCTTTCACCTCCGCAACATACTATATATCATGCTGAAAAATGCATGGACACATTATGAGGATAAATGAGAGTTGTCTTAAATGGATGATATAATAGCTATCATGATAGTGTAGGACTCTACGGTGCAAAGATTACACCATAAAGAATCCAAACTTTATATTGTTGGAAGGAATCGACTTCTCTTGCTACTTTTGAATTTGCTCCTAATTTAGACCATTTTGCTTTTTTTTTTCTTTCTTTTTTTCCTCTCTTTGTTTCTTTTAATAAATCAGATGCGAGAATAGATATATCTGCAGGCGTTTGAAAGGAGAATCCTAAAAAATCTTCTTATATGAAGAAACCCATCCTTTTGTTAAAACAAATTTCTTTTATTAATTTTTAAAAAATTGAAGAAAGTCATAGACACAGTAGTTTTTCTTCATATTTTATCTTTAGTGATCTCTCTGTTGTAACTGTTGTTTTTCCTTTCATACACTTCTCCATAAATTTCCGTCTTTATAAGGAATGAAGGGCAGGTACTACTTACCTCCCTTCTACTCCAAAAAAAAAAAAAAAAAAAAAAAAAAAAAAAAAAAGAAGAAGAGAAGAAGAAGAAGAAAAAGAAAGAAAAAACACAGTTTTATTCATATGAAATATTTTTTTATATATTTTAAGAAAGAAAAAGAAAAATCAGGGAAGTACTTTCCCCAATGCAGTATAAGCTGTTGCAAAGGGGAAAAAAAATCCACCTTAGAGAACACATTTCCCAAAGATTAGGGCAAGTCTTCTATGTTTCCCCTTGGTAGCTGGAAACACTGGGGAGCTCAGGAAAGATCAACTGATTTAAGGTCCGGTTCAGCTCAAACGCAGAAGCTATCCCGCGGCCTAGTGACCCACGCCCAGGCTTAGCAAAGAACTTTGCCGTCCCTTGTTTTTTTCCATGCGCTTGACTTGGATAATTTTGTGTCATTTCTTTGAATGATATGTAGATATTTAGTGATACCCACACCTTAATGATTCTAAAAATAAACAGATAAATACTACAGTAACGGTGCTAAAAGAATTTTTAATTTTGTTTCAAGATAACTTAGATAAAAGAGCTAAACCCCTTTGTAACTTGTTCTCATCACTCCTTGCCTTGTCTTCTTAGCCTTTCATGTTTCTATGAAGGATCAGAATGACATGGACGACCTGAGATCTTTTGTATTAAGCGATTGGTGACGTAGAGTGTTGTGCAACATCCAATGATCTACACCGGCCATCAACAACGACAAACTGTGTATGACACATAAAGCTGTCTTGTGATGGCCATCCATCTTGTAGTGATGGCCATCATTTACTACCTAGCACTTTATGATGCAAACTATTCACTATAGAAAATTTATGCCTCACATGAACAGGAAGCTAACCCTGGCCATTATATGTTACTTTATGTCCAACTCCTCGTGGGTTGGACCACCACGCTTAACCTGTAACCATACTAGTATCATATGCCAAAACTTTGATCTCTAAAATGCTCCGCTTATGAAAAGAATTAATGTGAAGATCCAACAGTTTTGCTCGAGAGATAAACCGAGAAGGATAAGATTTCACAAGGATTAGGACTGTAGTATATATCCATACCTTCTTGGCCAGTAATAACCCGAACCGCTGCTGCCGCTACGAAAACTATTTGAATGAGGATTCCCATCGTTTCCCTTGCTGAACGGAGGTATTCTGCCATGGCGGTTGTCCGAACTAACTGATTTATTTAATGTGTTTGTGCCAGTCTACCAGCACAACTCTAATTATATGCTTAGTGTGGGACCCACGGATGCGGTGGGGCTATTTAAAATGCGAAGAAAAAAAAAAAGATACACCATGAAATTTTTTTATCAATTGAAAAGGTAGAATATATAATTTAATTTCAGAAACTTATATGAATATTAATTTTTCTTAGACGTTGTTTGCTCATACTGAAAAAAAAAACTATATTAATTTGTTTTAAAGTTTTCAGTATATTTCTGATGATGATTCTCTAAACAAAAAAATATAATTTTTTTAAAAAATAGATAATTATATTAAAAGTTTTATGTCAAATTGTGCTAGGTGCTATCGAGTAGTCTCTTGAAAAAGTTTCAAATGAAATTTTTTTCAGAAATCATAATCAATCTATCTCCCGTAACATGTTACGAAGAGAATTTGGCGTGGAAGGTTTGAAATACAAATTAGACATAATAAATTAAAAAATATATGCTATTATTAAGCAATCTAGACAATGATAATATCTTCAATCAAAAAAATTAAAAATAGAGCAATAAAATAGATTTATCAACTAATTTATAAATATCAATTAAATATTTATATATCTATCCAGAAACTTGTGCAGAAATCAATGTTCTGGTTAGCATATTTTTCCCAAAAAAAATCAAATTACAAAGGGATTACTTTTAAAAAAATTGCACCCCTAGTTTAATTTAGGTACCTACAAAAAAAATATTAAGGGCATATGCATGAAAAGGTATGGATTTCTTTTTCTGTGCTTGACCCAATAGAGTTTGATATGGTCTCTTAATTTAAAGTTCAGACTTTAATTCCCAACTATCCTTCTCTATACCACCACTCATCTCTTTGACTACTTCCATCCAATCCCTCTCTACTCTTGCAATCTCTCTCCTTCATGGTGATCTTGTCCCCCCTCTCTCTTCGACATCACTCATTGATCTGCCACCTCTTTCGCCATCATCTTCCCCCTCCCCCCACCACTCCAATCCATCCATTTCTCTTTAGATCCCATTTGGCACCTCTTGCCAAACCCATTGATGGAAGTTTGTTATTATATCAGGATTGCCATGTTTATCTCTCCTATCTCTTCTCTTTCAGAAACTGTTGAATTTCAAGTAAGTCTTCTAACTTTTTTTTTCTTTTGCTTTTTCTAATCCAATCCTCTGATTTAGCTTCTCATTCATATTTTTCCTCTCTTTTTTTGTCATCTTCTTCACTACAATCCTTTCTGAAACCCTAATCCTAATCCTATGTTCCTCTTTCCTATCCCTTCTTTCTCAAAAACTGACTGGTTCTAAGTCAGTCTTTCTTTTTCTTTATATTTTTTTTTTCTTTTTCTTGTATGATCCTTTGATCTACCTCCTCATTTGTATTTTTTTCTATTTTTTCATTATCTACCTCACCACAATCCTTGGTGAAACCCTAATTCTAACCCTAACCCTAATCCCAACCCGATTCCTAATCCTAACCTTAACCCTAATTAACCCTCATCTAATCCTAAATTAACGTGACCCTAATCCTAACTCGGACCCTAAGCCTATCCCTAACCCTAGACCCTACCCAAAATCAAACCCACAAGTATTATCCACCAACCCATTAGTCCAAAACCTAATGACCATATCTATTTACTCATTAACCCACGACCGGTTAATCCACAATCTACCAACCCTCAACCCATCAATCCACAACCCGTTAATCCACAACCCAATAACTCTACCCTATAACCCATCAACTCGAAACCTGACAAGGTGTATTTGCTAACCCCTTAACTTGCATTTGTTAACCAATCGATCTAGAACCATTAACCCACCAACCCGAACCTGATTGTTAATCCAACAACTTTAATTTATCAATCCAAATCATCTAACCTTTCTTTTCCTCCTCTTCCATCAAAATTCTTCTCATTCCTCTATTCTTAACCTCTAGATGAGAATGGACGTTGCTCATTTTCTTCCATCATAGTATCCTACTCATAGATACTAAATGAGAGTGGAAAGTTGCTGCATTCATAGCAGCAACCCTCCCCAAGTACTCCCTTAAAGGATGCTTCTCTACTCAAAGATAAAAAATTTCTTTCTCAGATGATGGTCTAGAGTACTCCCGGCACCAACCTCCTTATGGACTGATGAGGAAGCAAAAAATTCTTTAGAAAAAAATATCTGAACATACCATCTTCCTAGACTCTCCTAACATGACTATGCCATGATATATATTGTACAAGGTCCCATACATATAGACAAGTCCAACCATGGATTGAACATGACTAGTCCATTTATTCCATGCCTTTCTTCTTTGTTCATTTAAAGCTTTCCTATCTTATACAGTTTTATTAAAAATGAAAGGTCTTTCTTTAATTTCAAACCAAATACAATTGCACCCCTTACCTTTCTAATAAAGAGGCAAGGGATGCTTCTATCTCATCCCTCCCTTGCCTCCCCTCTGTTTCTTTCTGTTGATCTCACAAAATGTCGAATTGGATGCTAATGCGGATGATGACATGGCCTAACAGATGGTTTGGATGATACATCACTACCAACATGCCATCTATGATGACTTGTCATGGCAATGCAGTATTTTTGACATGACTACCCATTTTAAATGCCTTGTACCTTTTTTTTTTTCTTTTTTGCTTACCATCCATGGGAACGCTCCACATCCCTCTGCATCTTTTTTTCTTAGTATTGATTTGATAGGTGCTGAGGTGGATGCTACCATGGATGATGACATGGCATAATAGGTCACTAGAGTAATGACACATCATCATAGATAGTGTCGTCATCGCCGACATACCATCTATGATGATTTGTCATGCTATCGTTCCATGCCTGATTGTCTATCTTAAGTCTCTGTACTTTATTTTTCTTAACATTTATGACAAACTTTTGATTTGCTCTTCACCATTTTTTCTTTGGTATACGGCGTATCTCTAGCCACACAAAATAGCCAACACATGTACATCAACCATATTTATTTATATATATTTTCTTTTCTCTTCGTACATATAGTTGTAGATAACATTTGTTTGTGCTTTTCTTTTTTTTTTTTTTACTAAATAGAGGGACGAGTTTAGAACCCCTAAATAGGCACCATGTGTCGCCTTAGGGAGGCTTTGAACTCTCCCTTCGTTTATAGTATAGAGTAGCCATTAGCCACATACGATGCATATGCATGAACCAATAGAAAATCTAGAGCACAAATCAAGATTTGCCGTATACCATATCAGAAATGCCATATCGATATCGAGCAAATGCATAGTCTTGTACGATATTAATACTCGATACATCTCACTATCTCATATCATATTATGAGCCAAGAGGTGGCTAACATCGAGATGACAAATCTTGATCTCAAGCATTTACACCCAAAAGTCTAAAGATGGCAATTGTAGCCACTACTACAGAATCGGACTATGGCAGCGGTTTGTAACTGCTGCCATGACCACGCCGTAGCCCAAAAAATCACTGCTATAGGCTATGGCAGTGGTTAGCTAACCGCTGCCACTGCAGCCGTCGTCGTAGGTTTATGACAGCGGTTGTTGCAGCGGTTACTGAAATTGCTGCTATATAGACCATATTGCAGTGATTTTTAAACCGCTGCCATAGACTTATCTATGACAGCGGTTATAAAATCGCTATTATAGACAGTCTATGGTAGCGGTTATGAAACCGCTGCCATAGCCTTGTCTATGAAAGTGATTACGTAATCGCTGCTATAGGTCTAATACAGCAGTTAATACATTGCCTATAGCAGCGGTTGGCACGTCTACGACAGCAGTTGTAAAATCACTGCCGTAGCTTCTAAATAATTAAAAAATATAAAATTTTTAATTTTTTATATATTTTACCTGACAAATATAGAGATATATAACACAAAAAATATTATAAACATCAAAATATTTCTAAAATGCTAAAATTTTATTGATCAATAAAATTTATTATAATATTTTTTTAAAAAAATATATCAAAAGTTTCCTAAATCTACATCGTCGTCATCCCTGAGAGATGGAGCACAAGCTGGAGGCGGAGCTGGAATGCATGCCAACATATCCTCAAAGCCCGTGAAGGCACCTCCAAAATGCGCGCTGAGCGTCGACACCATGTCTCTCACGATGCCCTCCAGATGAGATGCACGCTCCTCAGCCCGATCTGCCCGCATCATAGCATGATCTACCCATGCCAACGCTGCCTCAAGCTCCTTCCGACTGATGCACCAGAAGCCTATGAAGAGACGCTCGCCTCAGACCAATAGCTGGTCGGCGTATATCCGGACCTGCATCGGATCCTCCCACAGTGCTCAGGCCCTAAGATCTGAGATAGATAGTCATGGAGGCCAGAGGTATCCGGGCCTTCCCTCACGAGCGCATCTAACTGATCCTATAATTATAAGTGCAAATAAAATTTTATAACAGATGCTATAATACTAATCATATATACTAATATATTTAATACTTACAAAAATTCTTTCGATCGTGGCGTTCATCGGCCTGCCCTTCTTATCCATACGACTGGATTAAAAGATCTCGCTATGACTGGACATCACTCCATCTCTCATCAGCTATAACAATGGATCAGTTTATCAGAAATATGAAAAAAATATCAATTTAATTTATCTACTAAGATTTAGAATTCATTACCTCTCTATGCACACGACTAACCATAGACTCACGGTTGAGAGTGTGCGTATACTCCTGGGCTGCCCGATTCTTTCGATTCTGACGGAAGGTAACTTAATAAGTATTCAAAAAAATAATAAATATTTAAAAAATATTTAAATATAACTTAAGCATATTGAAAAATTTAAAAGTTAGTAATTTTACCTCGAACTCCTAGCTCCTCCAATATGTAATCATCCTCTCTCACTGACTCGGAGAACAATCCTATATCTACGAAATAAGCTTCTCCGGAGTGTCTCGTCGGTGCTCGAGCTATCTTCTATGGAGCTTGATCTTGTAGCCCCGATACAACTTCTTGATCTTCTTCAGTCGAGCATCTCGAGCTCTTTCGTGATCAAGAAAGTTATACCTCCTCTGCATAAAGTTATCAAAAGTCAGTTATAAAATTATTCTAATCAAACATAGTGTAAATTGTAAAATACATAAATATAATTAAGATGCACTTACCCATATCTTCTTTCACACCCGGTCCCTGACAGTATCATCCATCAATCGCCAGTCTCTGGGTTCTACGAAAATAATGTCTGACCACCTCACAAGCACTCCAAAAAAGAAATGTATCTCCCACGCGGTCTCCCCTACTGGCCTTTCCTCCATATCATACTGTACCATCACCTGATACTGGCGGTTCCACATACATGCCATACATGTGAAACCGTAAAATATCCTACTGGATGATGTACCTACAATAAAAATACGTTATGCAAATATATTAGTATACAAATACTATATAAAAAATAAATAAATAATATAATAAAAATATACACTCAGATGTCGGTGGAGTAACATGTATCGAAGATGTGGATGACGGTGGAGGCTCAGATATCGATGGAGTAGATGCCGTCGGTAGAGTAGATGCCGACGGTGGAGGTTTCTGAGCAGTCGATGCAGAGATGGATGAAGCATGCTCCGACTGCTCCTCAGATGCTGAACTCCGCGTAACCCATTGAGTGGCAGGAATGAAAGCTAGATGTTGTTTCGGTGCCATCATGATCTGCAATGTTAATGAACATTAACCAATATAACATGTTGAACAATAATCAAAGATATTATTTAGGTACCATCCGTATAATTATATATAAATATACGGATGCCAAAGATTATGTACACTAATCAATTGATGGGTCTATTGCTATGCAATACAATAAACAAAAGCAACAAGACATGGGTTCTCTTAGCGGTCGGCATGGCCTACCGGCACGACATGACCCTCCCACCCTCTCTCTCTTGGTCTCCCTCGCCAACGACGACGACGAGGCCGAACCCCCTCCCTCCCTCTCTTCCTCTCTCTTTCTTAGTTTCGGATCCCAAAATCGGGTCCGGATACCCGGGATCCATTAGGATCCGATTCTAGTACTTCAAGTATGGATCCATCGGATATTCAAGTTCGGATTCGATATCAGTAATTAAAATCTTATCCGAATCTGAATATCCAGATTTTGATCCAAACCCAATCCGTTGATAAGTCTAGTCCAGTGATTAATAAATAATACTATAAAATTAAAATAAAAAATATACCTATGACTATAGAAAGGGAGTCACATTGAAAGCTCCGAGGATCACTAGTGATAGCGCTAGAGGAAAACAACGGCGCTAAAGGTAACCTACGAAATAAGAGCAAGATAGTGAGATAGAGAGAGAAGAGAGAGAAAGAGAAAGAGGAAAGAGAGAGGGAGAGGGGGCCCGAAGGGGTGCCGTGATGGAAAGGCCAAGGGATAGGGAGGGCAGGGTGGGGTCGGGTGGGAGGGCAGGCGGTGGCGGCTGGGATGGGGAGGGTGGGCGACGGGATCGGGGATGAGGAGGGCGGGGGGCAGGCGACCGCGGGGGGGGGGGAGGAGGGAGCTGCAGGGGGTGGGCAGCCAAGCGGCAGTCGGGTATGGGGAGGCGGGGGGCGGTGGTCGGGGAGGGCAAGGGGTGTGCGGTCGGGCGGCGGCCGCAAATGGGGAGGGTGGGCGACAGCGGTCGGGAGAGGTGGGGGGCGGCGGCGGCGGCCAGGGATGGACAGGGCGGGGGGCACTGGCCGGGAAGGGCAAGAGGTGGACGGTCGGGGCGGCGATTGAGGATGGAGAGGGTGGGTGATGGGCGGCATGGATGGGGAGGGCAGGGGGCAAGCGGCGACGGTCGGGGATGGGGAGGGCGGGGGCGGCGGTCGAGGATGGGGAGGGCAAGGGGTGGGCCTGGCGGCGGCAGGGGATGGGGAGGGTGGGGGGCGACGGCTGCAGAGGGCAAGGGTGGGCGGTCGGGTGACGATCGGAGATGCAGGGGGCGGGCGATGATTGGATGCATGGAGTCTCACCAGCGATGGAGAGGAGGGGAGAGAGAGTGCGCGCGCACAGAAGAAAAGAAAAATTAGAGATTTTTAACCTAACCTATGGCAGCGGTTTTCAATCCGTTATCATAGATCTATGGCATCGATTATTGAAAATCGCTGTAATAGATCTACGGCAGCGGTTTCATAACCGCTATCATAGATTTATAGTAGCGATTTTCAGTAACCGCTGTCGTAGATTGAAAATAAATTTTTACTTATTTTTTTTTTAAATATTATATAATTTTAAAATTTAATATCCATCTTCATCATTCATTATCTAAATAATTATCATTAGAGTATCGTCACAAAAAATTACCTCAATCCGATGGCCCTAGCTTCATCGATTAGAAAAATTTTATTTCGACGATCACGAACGACGATACGATGACTGATAGATGGAGACCTTCAATCGGTCCAAAAATCTGTAATGATGATCTCGATGATATTTGTAGCATATTATCAAAGTTTTACTTTAATCGAATATCGTTATCATATCAATTTAGTATGGAATGATTTTAATCGTTAAATTAGAAACAAGCGATTAAAGGGCTAAATGACATTCGATTATGAGAAAATTTTTTAGTTAAATAATTTTTATTATAATTTTAATCATTTTATACGATGATGATAGTAAAATTTAAATCATTTTCATATGAACCATTCACGTTAAGCAGATATTGCAAAAGTACGAGCACATGTATATAACAACCAATGGAGTTCAAGAATGATTATCAGGTGATATATAGTTTTAGATCATTTTTAGTCTTATGAGTTGAATTTTATAATCACCATCATAAAAAATGATTAAAGTGGTAATCAAGATCATTTATAAAAAAAATTATCTCATAATTGAACACCGTTTGATTCTTTGATAACTCATTTATCATTTAACGATAGAAATTAATAAATACTAAATTGATCAAAATAACGATATTCGATTGAAGTGAAAGTTTGATAGTATGCTACAAACATAACTGAGATCATTGTTGTAAATTTTTAGATCTATCGAAGTTCTCCATCTATCAGATCATCGCATCATCATTCGTGATCATCGAAATCAAATTTTTTTGATCAATGAAGCTAGGACCATCAGATCGAGGTGATCTTTTGTAATGATACTCTAATGATAATTATTTAGATAATAAATGATGAAGATGGACATTAAATTTTAAAATTATATAATATTTAGAGAAAAAATAAGAAAAAAAATATATTGCAACGGTTACAAATAACCGCTGTCATAGATCAACATATAGCAGCGGTTATAAGAAACCGCTGCTATAGATCTGACCTATGGTAGTGGTTGTCCTAACCGCTGCCATAGATCGGACCTATGGCAGCGGTTATGGGAGCGGTTACAAAGAACCGCTGCCATAGATCGAATCTATGACAGCGGTTAAAAAGAACCGCTATCATAGATTAGACTATGACAGCGATTTTTTATAACCGCTGCTATAGGTCGATTCTATAGTAGTGGTTCTTTGTAACCGCCATCGTAGACTTTATTGCAGTGGTTTCGAAAATCGTTGCAATAGTATACGCTGCCGTAGACTCTTTTTGTAGTAGTGAGCTATCCTATCAGATATCCGACTCGATCCAACCTAAATAAGTCTTTATCCAATCCAATTAAAATCCAAGATGGGTATGGATTCTGGATGAAATACTCAAAATAGGTTCTGATCATGTATGGATAATGTATGTCCTATCTCGAATCCAATCCAATATAACCTCAATCTAAATCTCACCTATCAAAGTTACAATTATTTTAGGATGTTTGCATGATAAGTTGCTTACTTGATCCGATCCAATCCATCTTATCTATCCAAGTCGACCTGACCTGCACCATCTACCTGACCTAACTTGAGATAGGTATGGGACAAGTACGGATATGTGGTTTTTAATTATGCAATAGATATAGATATTGACCAATTCAATCCATATCCGATTTATTGCCATTCCTATGAAGGTCAATTTTGAGAATTCTCAAAAAAGACATACCTCTTGATACCCATCTTAAAGAGAAAATCTAAAAGTCAAAAGCTCATATTAATGGAGTCGTCAGTCCCATGATTTTTTTAAAAAAATAGCGTGGCATTTGCTTTCTTCCTTATTTTCATAATATACTTTTGATTGGTACATACTAC
>QRFJ01001329.1:0-52500 GCA_006176705.1 Cocos nucifera | reverse complement strand
CTACAATACAAAAAATAAATAAACCTAAAAAAATTAAAACAACATAAGCATATATGTAATATTAGAAAATCTTTAAGCATGCATATAAGATATTTTGTATTAATTTGTATAAAATCATTGTAAATATTAAATAACCATAACTAGGCAATAATGACAACCACCACCATTATAACCATTACCACCATAATCATTCTATAACTATCAGAGAAATCATAAGTAATATAACATATAATCATACTAATATATATAGCTATTCAAAATTATAATAATGACAACCATTATAATGCAATCATTACCGTCATAACTATTTCATAACTATCCAAACAACCATAAGTACTACGATATATAGCGATGCCAATATATCTATCTATTCAAAAACATCTATAAATGACAACCACCACTATACTACTACTGCCATAACCATCCAAGTAATCGTAAGTAATACAATATGTATCCATATTAATATATCTATTTATTCAAAAATATAATAATGATAACCACCACAACTACTACCATCATAATCATTTTATAATTATCAAACCACCGTCATAACAACTACATGAACTTTTAATTTTCAAATCATCATCATAAATAATCAATAATTATAATTATCAATTTTTTATAGCTAAAAGATAGTTAATAAGTGACTCTACCATTAGAAAAATAACTACTAAGCCCGACCATGCCACATCTCTCTCATGAATTGCTAAAATTTATTCATTTGATCTTTATAAGTCTTTATTTTTTCTTCATATGTGGCAATCTTCTCATTGACTTCAGTAATCTTTTTATTGGCTCTTTCTAGTTGAGACTCAGTAATAGCAAGTCAGTCTCTGAGCTCATTATCATGTGAGCTTGATATGTAGGATGAACTTGAACTTCTAACTTTAATGCCATGTTCCATCCCTCTCAAATATCCTGACTTCTTACCAAGTACACTAACTAAAATATGATTTTTTGATCTTTGATCTTTATCTTGCTCTGAAAGTTATTGTCTTCATTCAGTCATCTCATCCTATGAAATTTTCAAAAATAATTTAGATCTTAAGATAATTTTTTCATAAACAAAAAATATAAAAAGAGTGCACTTATACTGATAAATTTTAATTGAGCTATTTCATTAATGAATTCTTAACCACCCTTTTTTGTGTGTGTATCCTTGAAGAGATCAACCACACTTGGATTCTCCTTATAAAGTTAGAATAAAAAATAAATAATTCATTAATCTTAATATACATTAATATTTTAAAAGAATAAAAATATTAAAAATATTATATTACCATTTTTCAAAGTCAACTAAGAAAGGTCCTAGAGTTTGAAGTATAATTGTATGAGAGTTGCATATGATACTTGAGTTTGTTTGTGATTGCTTTTACAATAATAAAAAAATTAAATAAAAATATATAAATATATAAATATATTTTATCACATGAGTTACTACCTTAAAATCGTTATCCTCTATCCAATCACATAGGGAAAGCCAATCTTCCAATCCAACTTCTAGGCATGGAGACTTTTCTCATATATTTATACCTTATGCCATTAGTGATAAGTGGTAAAAATATACTAATAAAAATATTAAATTATAAAATAAATTAATCTATTTCTATAAAAATTAATATTTTTATTAATCTTATGTAGGAAAGAAGGCTACTAATATGAAGATCTTATTTTTTTTTGGTTCAGATGAAATAAATTTCAGACAAAATGAACTTCAAACGAGCCCAAAATTGAATTTTTTTTTAAAAAAAATCCAGTTCGGTTCAAATTGGTTCAGAAAACTGGCTCAGCAGACCGCTCGGTTCGACCGCATCAGCAGACCGACCCACTGACATAGTGCTAACGACAGGCTGATGTCATCATTTTTTGTGGCGCACGGTGGACCGACTTGAGGGCATTTCGAGAATTTTACATGAAGAAACGTGCTCTGATTGGCTGAAGAACACGATGGTCCATGCAACACCAAGCTCGCACATGGTCTACACAAGATAATTTGAGAATTTTATCTGATTCAATGAGCATCTTTCACTGAGACTTGATCGGATGATCGAAAAGAATGCACTGACGAACGACATCCACAACTCCTGATCGAGATTCAATGGCTGAGATTCATCCCAACGTTAAACTAAGATCAAAAGCCTTCTTTTTGCATGATCGGATGGCCTAGATTCAATCGAACACTTGATCCGATGGCTGGCATGAATTTTGACTTGATCTAGGATATTTTAAAGGATTTTTAAGTAATTTTTGGATCATTTGATCAACATCCAATGGTCAGAATCATCCAGATCTTAATTTGAGTTGTTTTGAAAGTCTTAAACCTAATTTTAAAAGGATTTCAAAAAAAAAATTGATATTTTAGGCTATAAAAGCTGTTGTTGTCGTAGAAAAAAAAAGAGAAGTCATAGAGAAAAAGAAAGAGGGGAAGTAAGAGAGAAAAAGAGAAAAAGGAAGAGAAGTTAGAGAGAAAAAAAAAAGAGAAAAAGGTAGAAAAATAAGAGAGATTTTTGAGAGAAAAGGAAGGATTTGTAATTTTTTTTTCTTTTCTTCTTTCGACAATCAAGATATCGATCAAGGAGCCTCTTCTTCTTCACCAAGTTCTCCATACCAAGAGCAATGAACAATCAATTTCAGTAATCAAACAATTTAATTTCTCTATGCTTTTCATTTTATTTGCTATTTTTGAACTTGTTATCATGAACTAAATTTTTTTTTACTAAGACTAAGGTGTAGCCACTTTTTTGATGCAATATTCATTGTGATTTATTTTTAATTTTAAATTTTATTCATGAGGAGTATATAAATCTGATCTTAATGCTTTTAGATTACTGGCCATCTTCTAATTGATCTGATGAACATAGATGTTACGGACCAAGTACATCTATGTTATTGCTTCTTGATTATATACCTTGTATTATGAATCAAATTAGAATTCATATGCATGCGAGAATTTTAGTGCGCTTTGGACGCAGCGTATTTTAATTAGAGGGTTTCACAAAACTTAATGCATTAATATTTATTTAAATTACACCTGGACCAAAGGATAATTAATAAATATTGATAGTTTTGCTATGCCTGGACCAAAGGGTAGTGAATAAATTAGGAGACTCCACCGTCACATGAAATAAAATTAATCTAATAAATCTGAATATTGTATTGACTGAGTTGGTGAACCGATTGCCTTAGTAATCCATTGCTCTTGAAGTTTAAAATCCCTAATAATTTACACTCTCTCTATTTTCTTAAAAACTTTTTAATTATTTTTTTTATTTTATTCTTTAATTTCTTATTCTCATAAATCGATCTTCTAAATAAAGCATAGGAAAGAGCTTTTCAGTACTTATTTTTCCAATCCTCTAGGGACGATACTCTACTCATTCACTTTATTACTTGATCGACTGGTGCACTTGCCATAGCTATAAATTAGCACGCATCAAGTTTTTGGCACCGTTGTCGGGGATTGTGTCTAAAATAATATTAAAATTTTGATCCTAGCTTTACTTTAGAATTTTATTTTTAATTTTTATTATTTTTTTTTAAAAAAATTTTGTTCAGTGCATGACACGTACTGGACATAGTAACTTACTACCTTTAGATCCAAAAATTGAAAGGACCATTAGAAGACTACAACAAGAAAGAAACATGGCAGCTGAAGATCCTAACGACATCAATCTAGGATTGGATATGGCGATCGAAGGACAGCATGAAGCTATTCGATCCAGTACATCATCCATTAAATGATTACATCACACCATCTATAGTCCGATGCAGCTTCGAGCATCAGGAGACCGCCTGTACGAGCAAACAACTTCGAAATAAAATCGGCGATGATCCAGATGATTCAATCAACTGTCCAATTCAGTGGACACATGCATGATGATCCGAATGCCCATATTTCTAATTTTCTTGAACTTTGTGATACTTTTAAAATTAATGGGGTGTCGGATGATGCTATTAGATTAAGGTTATTTCCTTTCTCTTTATGGGATAAAGCTAAAAGTTGGCTTCATTCTCTTCCTGCAGGTTCTATCACAACTTGGGATGTCCTAGCCCAAAAATTCTTAGCCAAGTACTTTCCACCTTCCAAGACTGCTAAGATGCGCAACGATATCACTTCTTTTATGCAGATGGACATGGAGACACTATATGAGGCTTGGGAGCATTTCAAGAAACTGCTGAGGAGATGTCCACATCATCAACTATCCAGTATGGCTTCAGGTACAAACTTTCTATAATGGTTTATCTCCTACTAATCATTCTATGATTGATGCAGCAGCAGGAGGAACCATTAATCAAAAAATGGAGGAAGAAGCCTTCGATCTGATCGATGAGATGGCATCAAATAGCTATCAATGGCAGACAGAATGCATGATGCCAAAAAGACTAGCAGCTGTGCAGGGAGTAGATTGCGTGCCAACTTTACTAGCTGAAATTGCAGCCCTTAGAGCCGAAGTCAACAACTTAAAGAAACAGCTATGCATGTTCAGAGCATTACTTGTGACCTATGTGGAGGAGGACATGATACGAGCAATTGCCAGACAGGTAATCCTTTTGCTAAAACAACTGATACAGCTAATTATATTGGTAATTTTTTTAGGCCGCAACAAAATAATCCCTACTCCAACACATACAATCAAGGGTGGAGGCAGCACCCAAATTTCTCATGGAGCAATCAAAATGCAGCACAACAGCCACCCCCAGGGATTCCAAGTACCTGAAAAGAAGTCCAACATGGAAGAGCTGATGGTCAAATTTATGCAAAACCAAGAAGCAACTATAAAAAATTTGGAAGCCAAACTTAGGCAGGACCAAACAGCAGCAATTCGAAACTTGGAGATGCAAATAGGTCAAATGGCTAAGATAATCTCCGAGAGACCTCAAGGATCCTTGCCAAGCAATACGGAGACAAATCCAAGGGAGCAAGTCAATGCTATCACCTTAAGAAGTGGTACAAAGCTGGAGGAGCCACATCAGAAGAAAGAGACTGAAGAGCCAACTACAAATAAGGAACCATCAACTAAAATTCGTCAGTCACCAAAACAACCAGCAGATGGATGGTCTCCAGGTATACGATTTGCTGATCCAAATGTGAAGCCCTACGTGCCGCCACTACCATTCCCAGAGAGACAAATACAGCATCCAGATAAGAAATTTTCTAACTTTTTCAAAATTTTAAAGAAATTTACATATTAATATTCCTTTTGTAGATGCTATTACTCAAATGCCCAGGTATGCCAAGTTTCTCAAAGAAATCCTAACAAATAAGAAAAAGCTGAAGGAGCATGAGAGAATAAATTTGAATGAAGAATGCTCAGCAATACTTCAAAATAAATTACCACAGAAGCTAAAAGATCCTAGAGGAGTTTTACTATCCCCTGCATTATTGGTGATTGTAGTTTTGATAAAGTTTTATGTGATTTAGGAGCAAGCATTAATCTCATGCCTTTTTCTATTTTCAGAAAGCTGGGTCTAGGAGAACCAAAGCCTACCACTATTACTCTTCAATTAGCCGATAGATCCATTAAATATCCAAGAGGTATAGTGGAGGATGTCTTGGTAAAGGTAAACAAGTTTATTTTTCCTGTTGATTTTATTGTTCTTGATATGAAAGAAGATTATGATGTACCCCTTATTTTAGGGAAGACCCTTTTTAGCTACTGGAGGAGCTTTAATAGATGTTCAACAAGAAAAATTAATTCTTAGAGTCCAAGATGAACAAGTTACTTTTAATGTTTTCAAAGATACTAAACATCCTGATGATAATCAAACTTATTTTCTAATTGATATTATTGACAATTCCAGTTATATGAGAATTCTGTAGAAAATAGGTTTGAGACTATAAAAGCGAGCAATGTCAAATTGAAAGAGGACTCGATCAAACATGAAAGTATTCCAATTGAAGTGGCACCAGATTGATCCACTTTAGAACTCAAAGAAAGTCAAGCTGAAGACTATAAATCAGAACTACTAGATAGGTTGTTTCTTTTCTTTTTAGTTTTGATCATTTTTCTTTTATTTTTTAGTAATTTGTTGTTGCTCTTTTACTGCTCTGGTGTGTATTTTCAATTTTGCAGAAAAATCAATGAGAGCTCAAGCAAAATTTCAAAGCTCCAAAGAACCAGACTGAAACCAAATCAGGTGTATTCCTTCCTATCCTTTATTACATCCTTTATTTTTCTTTCTCCTTTAAGACAATGTAGAATAAGTTAAAAAAAAAAAAAAATCATGTGTCAAGAAGAAAATCTTGAGTAAGATAAACTGGATAAGTGATAAAAGATAGAATTATTTGCTAATGAATGTAATGAGTTAAAGAAGTAGATTAGTTGGTCAACTTTTAGCAGCCTACTTAGGTCATTAAAAGATTATTAGCACTTCTAATTGCACATGCACACTAACAAGGCAAAGTAGGTATTGATTATAAGGCCAACTGAGGATTCAATTATCACTGAAAATTGGTAATTAATATACATTCTAATCAAAAAAACTTGAATTTAAGGAAAGAGCTACCTGCCTATAAAATAAAGTGCAAAAGATAGAGTATATGTGGATTGCCCAAAGCCTAGTAACTGGGTCTCTGCACCTAGGTCAAGTGTGAAAATTCACGTAAAATGGTGAAGGAAAGGCCAGGATGCTCAGCACAGTAAAAAAAAAAAAAAAAGAAAGGCAGTGTGAAAGCTACCTTAATTCATGAGTATAAAATTGAGAATGTATAGAAAATTGACCAAAATAGGTGATAAGAGAGGATACTTTTGTTCTTTTAATTTAATACTAAAATGCTAAAGTTAGTCATCACGAACATAAGTGCTATAGATCTTTGATGTACTCTAAGAAAGTTTTTAATTGTATTGACTGAAAAATTTGCTTCTGAAGCTCAATGCTTAGTTAGCAGTATTTTCTAAACTTTTTGACCTTTAATCCTAGATTTTATCTTTATGATGGATAATCTTATTGAAACATGGTATTAAATAAAATATTGCTAAGGGACTAGCAATGACTAAGTTGGGGGGTGTGATAAGTGGTAAAAATATACTAATAAAAGTATTAAATTATAAAATAAATTAATCTATTTCTTTAAAAATTGATATTTTTATTAATCTTATGTAGGAAAGAAGGCCACCAATGTGAAGATCTTATTTTTTTGGTTCAGATAAAATAAATTTTAGATAAAACGGACTTCAAACGAGCCCAAAATTGAATTAAAAAAAAACCCGATCTGATTCAAATCGGTTCAGAAAATCGGCTCAGTAGATCGTCCGGTTCGACCGCATCAGTAGATCGTCCGGTTCGACCGCATCAGTAGACCGACCCACTAACATAGTGCTGACGGCAGGCTGACGTCATCATTTTTCGTGGCGCACGGTGGACCGACTTGAGGGCATTTCAAAAATTTTACATGAAGAAATGCACTTCGATTGGCTGAAGAACGCGGCGGTCCACGCAACACCGAGCTTGCGCATGGTCTATAGAGGGCAATTTGGGAATTTTGTCTGATCCAACGAGCGCCTTTCATTGAGACTTGATCGGATGGCCGAAAAGAATGTGCTGACGAATGGCATTCGCAGCTCCCAATTGAGATCCAACGGCTAAGATTCATCCAGACATTAAACTAAGATTAGAAGCCTTCTTTTTGCGCGATAGAACGGCCCAAATTCAATCCAATGCTTGATCCGACGGCTGGCATGAATTTCAACTTGATCTTGGATATTTTAAAGAGTTTTTAAGTGATTTTTGGACCGTTTGATCAATATCCAATGGTCAGAATCATCCAGATCTTAATTTGAGTTATTTTGGAAGTCTTAAATCTAATTTTAAAAGGATTTAAAAAAAAATAGATATTTTAGGCTATAAAAGCTGCTGTTGCCGTAGGAAAAAAAAGAGAGAAGTCAGAGAGAAAAAGAAAGAGGGGAAGTAAGAGAGAAAAAGAGAAAAAGGAAGAGAAGTCAAAGAAAAAAAAAAGAGAAAAAGGTAGAAAAATAAGAGAGATTTTTGAGAGAAAAGAAAGGATTTATAATTTTTTTTTCTTTTTTTCTTTCGACAATCAAGACATCAATCAAGGAGCCTCTTCTTCTTCACCAAGTTCTCTACACCAAGAGCAACGGACAATCAATTTTAGTAATCAAATAGTCTAATTTCTCTATGCTTTTTATTTTATTTACTGTTTTTGAACTTGTTATCATGAACTAAATTTTTTTTTACTAAGGCTAAGGTGTAGCCATTCTTTTGATGCAATATTCAGTGTAATTTATTTTTAATTTTAAATTTTATTCATGAGGAGTATATAAATCTAATCTTAATGCTTTTAGATTACTAGCCATCTTCTAATTGATCTGATGAACATAGATGTTATGGATCAAGTACATCTATGTTATTGCTTCTTAATTATATACCTTGTATTATGAATCAAATTAGAATTCATATGCATGCAAAAATTTTAGTGCACTTTGGACACAGCGTATTTTAATTAGAGGGTTTCACAAAACTTAATGCATTAATCTTTATTTAAATTATACTTGGACCAAAGGATAATTAATAAATATTGATAGTTTTGCTATGCCTAGACCAAAGGATAGTGAATAAATTAGGAGACTCTACCATCACATGAAATAAAATTAATCTAATAATTTGAATATTATATTGATTGAGTTAGTGAATCGATTGCCTTAGTAACACATTGCTCTTGAGTTTAAAATCTTAATAATTATACTCTCTCTATTTTCTTAAAATTTTTAATTATTTTTTTATTTTGTTTTTTAATTTTTTATTCTCATAAATCGATCTTCTAAATAAAGCATAGGAAAGAGCTTTTCAGTACTTATTTTTCAATTCTCTAGAGACGATACTCTACTCATTCACTTTATTACTTGATCGACTAGTGCACTTGCCATAGCTATAAATTAGCACGCATCAATTAGCTTCTTGTACCCTTGTTGATTGTGTTCCTCCAATGCCTATAATGTGTTTAGAATATTTTGTAAACATATTTCTTCACATGTGGAGCCATCTAATCCATAATTTCAAAGCATCTCTAAAATAATTAATGATAATATCACTTAAATAAATTTTTTTATATATTTAAGTGAAAAATGAACATAATTAATCATTACTACAAAAAAGGGCTACGACAGCGGATCGTAACCGCTGCCATAGCCCAAAAAATTGCTACCATAGGCTATGATAGTGATTTTCAAACCGTTGCTACTGTGGCCATCGCCATAGCTCTATGGCAGCAGTTATTGCAGTGGTTGCTTAAACCTCTACCATAGATATCCTATTGTAGTGGTTTATAAACTGCTGTAATAGATCGATCTATAACAGCGGTTATGTAACTACTGCCATAGGTTATCTATAGCAGTGTTTACATAACCACTGCCATAGGTAATCTATAGCAGTGGTTTATTAACCGCCGTCCTAGGTCTAATGTAGCGATTGGCACCGTTTGCATCAGGGATCTATGGTAGCGGTTGGTATGGATATAGCAGTGGTTATAAAATCGCTGTCGTAGATCTTAAATAATTAAAAAAAATTAAATTTTTTATTTTTTTATATATTTTACCTGATAAATATAGATATATAACATAAAAAAATATAATAAACATAAAAATTATTCTAAAGTGCTAAAATTTTATTATCAAATAAAATTTATTATAATATTTTTTTAAAAAAATAAAATACATTAAATATCTTCTAAATCTACATCATCATCGTGGTCACCAAGAGCCGGAGTCGGAGCTAAAGTCAGAGCTGGAGCTACAGCTGCAGCTGGAGCCAGAGCCAAAGCTGGTGCTGGAGCCAGAATGCGGGCCAACATATCCTCGGATGCTGAGCAACCGATGTCGAGGTGGACGAAGTATGCTCCGACTCCTCCTTGAATGTTGAACTATGCGTAAATTGCCGAGGGGCAGAGGTGAAAGCTAGATGGCGTTTCGATGCCATCGTGAACTACAACGTTAATGAACATTAATTAATATAACATGTTGAACAATAATATTAGTATAGCATTAATAAATAATCTCTAATATTTTTACCAGATGGGGGTTCTCTTAGTGGCCGGCATGGGATACGTTTTTCTTAAGCTTCCAAAGATTAGAAGAAAGAGAGCCCTTTGACCAAAACAAGAAAGATATAAAAAAAAATTCAAATAAACATCAACAATTAGACTCTAATAATTTATACCAGAATTTTGAAGTCATTGCCTAGTGGTATCTACAATATGGACATCGCTATCGCTCCTAACAAATGTGTCTGAGACCTCGACAGTATCAGATAAGTTTTATCCTAGAGGAGCGCTTTGCATGCATGATCCAACATCATCATCAACTTTGGTATCATCAAAAATATGCCTATGCACCATCCTCACAATAATACCCTATTGAGGCTCCAAGGGATCACTAACGTAGAAGACTTGACTAGCTTGGGAGGCAAGTATATATGGTTCTTCAGTATAGAGATGGCGTTGCATGTTAACAAGAGTAAAGCCACACTCATCAGTCTTCATCCCAGACTGTGATAAAGTGTCAAACTAATCGTACTTCATCAACACGATCCTTCCTTGAGAATAATAGTCCAAGATGACTATCTTCTCCACCACGCCATAATAGTTCAAATCCTTCGTACGAGACTGTGAATCCCTCGAGCTAGCATAACACCCAGTGGTGGTGCTTAATATGATGCCACTATTTTGTGTTGCCATATTGATGGACCTACTGTGAATATTAAATCTGTAGCCATTAATGATGAGCTATTTATACTCACGTACGGTACGATTATGGACCATTGAAAGAGCACGTACTTCAGAGCTCACATCACTGAGCGGCAATCTTCACACCTAATTAAAAAGATGATACCTAATTAGTAAACATGTTCCAATAAATTATACCAAGCAAGAATATTTAATCACTTACATGATCTTTGAATCATTCAGAAAATTCGTTGCTACGCATTTTCTCTTTCTCCCGCATACTTAGAGCATCATATTTTACTCTTATGACCTCCTTGTATTTGCTGCATGCACAAAGAAAAAATTTAGATATAATTGAGTATTTTTTTTAATTATTATAAAATAAATAATGCTGAGTGACTTACCTTATGTACGACTCAATGATATCACAGTTGAAAAGCACGTAGCGGTGTGACTTATCCCTTTTCTCAATGCTCAAATCAGTGAGGCAGTATGAAGTGGAAAGTCCATCTGACTGTGGAATGAACTCAAATGCAGGCTTAATTGGCTCATACTAATCATCCTAATTTCTCATTAGTCGATTACGACGTATCTCGAGCTTGTTTAAGTATATGGTACAAAAATCCATCCTCTTGACCTAAATAACCTTCTACTATAGATCCCTCCAGGCGATTCATATTTCTTACATAAGATTTCAAAGTTTGAATATTTCTCTTAGTAGGATACATCTATCGACAAAACACTGGGCCTCTAAGTGCAACTTTTTTCGCAAGGTGCATGGTGAGATGCATCATAATCATGAAAAATTATGGTAGAAATATCTTCTCTAGATCACATAATATAGTCACCGTCTTTGCCTTCATTTTCTTCACGTCTTTCTTAAGCAACCTCATTGTACAAATATCTCTGTAAAAGTTGCAAAGATGAATAACCATCATTCTAACATTTTTTGGCAACACGCGACGAATAGCTATTGGGATCAATTCCTGCATCAGTACATGATAATCATAAATCTTCAATCCCCCAAGTTTGACATCCTTACTATTCACATGTTTTGATATGTTGCTTGAGTATCTATTTGGGATCTTTATGTTCTCCAACACATGAAGAAATATGGTCCATTCGGAGGCATTCATAACATAGCGTGCATGAGGAAGCCTCCACTGTTCTCCTCCTACTGGCTCTGGATGGAGTGATCTTCTAATATCCCATTCTTTCAAGTCAAGTGAGAATTCAAGTCATCCTTGGTCTTATCCTTGATATTCAAGATTATTGTCAAAAGAAGCTCACACACATTCTTTTCAATATGCATTACATCTAAGCAGTGGTGCAAGAAGTTTGTCTCCCAATATGGCAAGTCAAAGAAGATGCTCTTTTTCCTCCAATTAAAGTATGTGTCATCTTTCTTTGATCGATGCTTTCTTTTTTTACCATCAATCGGATCATCTTTTCCAAATTCAATATTGAGACCATCCAACTCTCTAAGTACTTCACTCCCAGACATCTGACCAGGCACCTCATCTTCTTCAATAGTGCCATCGAAGGAGCGTGCATCCCTTCTGTATGGATGGTTTTGATGGAGGAAACGTTGATGCCCCATATAGCTAAAGCTCCTTCGATGTGTCAACCTTCTGGACCGGAT
Organism: Cocos nucifera; assembly: GCA_006176705.1. Lineage (NCBI taxonomy): Eukaryota > Viridiplantae > Streptophyta > Magnoliopsida > Arecales > Arecaceae > Cocos > Cocos nucifera. Next base: position 40,180 of record QRFJ01001329.1, on the reverse strand, counting down.
GTTTCTTCCACAGACCGAATGTTTCTTCCACAGATCGAACATGCTAGCTCACCTTTGGTGCTCCAACCCGATATTAGGGTATAGGTTGGAAAGTCATTTATTATCCACAAAAGCGCTGCGCGCATGGAGAATGACTCATTCAGCAAAGCATCGAAAGTTGGAACATCTTGAATGCTCCATAATTATTTTAGCTCAATAATAAGAGGCTGCAAATAAACATCAATGTCATTACGTACCTCCATCGGTCCAAGGATGAGCACTATCATGAAAGTAAAGGATTTTTTCATACACATCCATGGTGAGAGGTTGTAAACATGAATAAATATTGACCATATACCATGGGCAGTATTCATATGCTTGAACGGATTGAAACCGTCACACGACAAGCCCAACCTCACATTACGTATCTCTTGTGCGAAGTCGGGATGTAATTCATTAAACTTCTGCTATGCCTCTCCATTGGCTGGATGTCTTAATGCATCATCTTTTGTTCGGTCCTCTTCATGCCATTTCATATCTTTCGATGTCTTTGCCGACATAAAAAATTTTTATAGTCTTGAAATAAAAAAAAAGTGCCACATCAACTTTTAAGGTACACGAGTCGATGTGCTATCTTTATTCTATTTTCATCTTAATACACCGTACCTTATGCACTCATTGCGGTTGACATTCCTCTTCCAATAGAGCATGCAATCATTGGGACACGCATGTATCTTGATATAAATAAAGCCCAACTATTCAATAATCTTCGATGCCTCATATTTATTCTTTGAAATTCATGTATCATTCGGGAGAATGTCCTCCAAAAGCTCTAGTATGCAGTTTACTCCATTATTACTGAACCTGTTGGAGCATTTCGCATGATATAATCAGATTAAGAACTCAAGCTTTGCCATTTTTTCACATTCGGGATGCAACGAAATATTAGCATCCTCCATCAACTTACAGACCTTCTCCACATTCTCACTATTTATCATTCAACCAATCATAAGATCAGATATGGACGTAGATGCATCGTTATTGTGGCCAATAAATGAAAAAATATCACGAACCATTTGTTCCACTCCTCCTTCAAGTTGATCTCCTCCTTGCGGTCTGCCCTCACCATGTTGGTCCCAACAAATTTCATAATCAGCTTTAAAGCCATAAATAGTGAGATGATCATTGACATCTTGATGAGGTAGCCATGGCCCATCCATACACTTTTTGTAAGAACATTGGATCAGTCCATGGTTCCCAAATTTTTCTATAGCATAATCAAAAAATTTTTAAAGTTCAGCCTTATATTCTGGCGAGAGCCTACTAAACTTCATCCACCCCTTATCCATTTTAAAAATGAAGATACTGCAAGTAAATTATGTGTGGAACTTAGATTAAATATCATTTTTAGATATGCAATAAATGCACCCTATCACCAACTAATAAAAAAAGATAGGTCCTATCCCATTCAAAAATTATATTAATTTTATAGGTTTATTATAGTAATTAAATGATATGCAACATGGATCGAATGAAATTTTGACAGCATTTCTCCTTAGTTCTCCCATATAGGGAGAACAAAAGGAAAATATTGTCTAAAATTTCATTCAAAATCCTTAGCATACTATTTAATTATTGCAATTATCTATAGAATTATCTATAATTTCTAAATTATCTATATTAAATAATCAATTGATCATTGTATATAATTCTCTAATTTGTATAATTACATATAATTATATGGATGCTGGAGATTATGTATGCTAATCAATTGACAAGTCTATCATTATGTAATGCAATAAATAAAAGCAATAAGATATAAACATCCAGAAAATGTTATGCAATAAATTCTATAATATTATTTACATTCATAATTAATTAAGGATGAGCAACAGTCGTAGATTCGATCTTTTGTGCGAACCTTGGTGTTAATCCAGAAATCTGAAAGAAGAACAAAGTAGATGATCGTGGCACCTTAGGACTTAAAGTTGGAACCTTAGAGAGATATATCAAATTTTATTCACTCAGAATTTCGAACTTGAAAGAAGAACCTTAGTCCGACCTTCCAAGATCCATTAGGGTCCGAGTCGGGTACTTCAAGTATAGACCTGTCGGATATTTAGATTCAAATTTGATACTAATAATTAAAATTGGACCCAAATCTAAATATCCAAGTTTCGATCCGAACTCAATCCGTTGATAGATCTAGTCTACAACCACCGATATAGCATAGCCCAAGGCTATCACCACGGCATGGCCCAAAAATTATGGCATACAGATAATTATAATATTTATAATAAATATTTATAATATTTATTATAAATATTCTATAAATTATTATAAATATATATGATTAATAAATAATACTATAAAATTAAAAAAAATTATACCTATGACTATAGAGAGCGGATCGCACTAAAAGCTCCAAGGGTCGCCGGTGACGATGCTAGAGGAGGACGACGATACTAGAGGTAACCTATGAAACAAAAGCAAGATAGTGAGATAGAGAAGAGAGAGAAAAGAGGAGAGAGAGAGAGAGCAGGGGTGGCTGAGGATGGAGGGCCAAGGGGAGGGGGCATAGTGACGAGGAGGCCCGGAGGCATAGTGACGGGGTCGACGACGGAAGGAGTTGAGGGTTGGGGTGGGGGGGGTGGTAGGGGCGAGGGAGGAGGGCTGGGGTGACGGGGGGCGACCGGGGAGGGGGAGGGGCGGCGGGGGAGGGTGGGCAGGGTGGGGTGGCAGGGAGGGCAACGGGGGAAGGGCTGGAGGGGGAGGGGAAAGGAGGGCGGTCGGAGATGTGGGAGAAGGAAGGGGCGCCGAAAGGGGAGGGGTGGCGGGGAGGGGGGGCCGGGGGTGGGGGGGGGGGGGTGGGGGGCGGAGGGCAGCCGGGGATGGGGGCCAGAGGGGGAGAGGGAAGGAGGGGCGATGCAGGCCGAGGGGGAAGGAGGGCTGTCGGGGGTGGGGGGGGTGGTTGGCGCGTGGCGGGAGGGGCGGCTAGGATGGAAGGTGGAGGGGAGGGGGAAGGAGGGGCGGCGTCGATCGACGGGGAAGGAGGGGCAGCTCAGGCCAAGGGGGAAGAAGCCTCACTAATGATGGAGAGGAGGGGGAGAGAGAGAGATCGAGCGCGCATGAAAGAAAAGCAAAAAAAATTTAAAAATTTTTAACCTAACCTATGACAGCGATTATCGAATCGCTGCCCTAGATCTATGGTAATAGTTATCCAAAATCGCTGCCATAGATCTACGGCAGCGGTTCTATGACCGCTACTATAGATTTATAGCAGCGGTTTTTAATAACCATTACCGTAGGTTGGAAATAATTTTTTTCTTATTTTTTTTAAAATATTATATAATTTTAAAATTTAATGTCCATCTTCACCGTTCATTATCTAAATAATTATCATTAGAGTGTCATCGCAAAAGATCACCTCGATCCAATGATCCTAGCTTCATCGGTCAAAAATATTTGATTTCGATGATCACGAACGACGATACGATGATCTGATAGATTGAGACCTTCGATGGATTCAAAAATCTACAACAATGATCTCGATGATGTTTGTAGCATACTATCAAAGTTCCACTTTAATCGAATATCATTATCATACATCAATTTAGTACGGAATGATTTCGATCATTAAATTAGAAACAAGCGATCAAAGGGTTAAACAATATTCGATTATGAGATAATTTTTTAATTAAATAATCTTTATTATAATTTTAAATATTTTATATGATAATGTAGTAAAATTTAAATTATTTTCGTATAAACTATTCATGTTAAGCAAATATTGCAAAAGCACAAGCATAACAACTAGTGAAGTTTCAGAATGGTTATCAGGAGACGTATAGTTTTAGGTCGTTCTTCATCTTATGAGTTTAATTTTATAATCACTATCATAAAAAATAATTAAAGTAGTAGCCAAGATCATTTATAAAAAAAATTATCTCATAATCGGATACCATTTGGTTCTTTGATCACTCATTTATCATTTAACGACCGAAACTAACCTATGCTAGATTGACCAAAATAACGATATCTGATTGAAGTAAAATTTTAATAGTACACTACAAACATCACTGAGATCATCGTTGAAGGTTTTTGAATCCATCAAAAATCTTCATCTATCAGATCATCACATCATCGTTCGTAGTCGTCGAAATTAAATTTTTCTGATCGACGAAGTTTGGGCCATCGAATCGAGGCGATCTTTTGCGATGATACTTTAATGATAATTATTTAGATAATGAATGGTGAAGATGAACATTAAATTTTAAAATTATATAATATTTAAAAAAAATATGGCAGTGGTTACAATTAACCACTGCCATAAATAAACTTATAGCAGTGGTTCTTACTAACCGCTGCTATAGGTCGACCTATGATAGCGGTTTTTTATAACCGCTGCTATAGGTCTGACCTATAGCAGCTGTTATAACGAACTACTACTATAGGTCGACCTATGGCAGCGGTTTCTTATAACCGCTGCTATAGGTCCGACCTATGGCAGCGGTTTTCGAAATCGTTGCTATAGGTTTGACCTATGGCAGTTATTAACAAAAACCACTGCCGTAGGTTTTATGGCAGTGATTTCAAAAATTGCTGCCATAGTATGTGCTGCCATAGTATGCGCTGCCATAGGCCTTTTTTATAGTAGTGAATATAAAAATTATAATAATCTCCAAGTGTAGATAATAAGTTTTCTTTTGTTCCTCTGGGATTTTTTTCTATCTTCCTATACCATGAAAAAGTGCACATGTCTTAACAATAAATCCAACTTCTCTTGTAAAGTCGGCATAATTATTCAATGATATACGTTTTCCTTCACCAAATTCAATCCTCATCTTATGCACAAGCTGTAAAGTTAAATCAAAATTTAATTATTATAGAATCTAAAAATATAAATATAATCAATATCAAGCATGCATATAATTATTATATAAGTATAAAATTATATTTACAAACTATAATATTTTAAATAGATATAATCATTCACACACACATATATATACTCACTTTCATTACTCCTTAAAGTAGGAGGATTGAGATCTCTTCTAGGAGTATTTGTAATAGGGGAAGTCTCACTACTATTTGATAATATAGGCAAGGGAAGTCTCTCTTTTAGGAGTATTTTATTATTAGGACAAAATAATCACCCTTATTCAACTAATTATTGGTTTTGATTGATTATCATCTATTGAACAATGGTCATGCTTCAGTTTTCCTATTATTATATCACAAATTACTTAGATGAACGATTTATTTACTTATTTTCTTTAAAAGAGTGTATTTTAAGAATAAAAAATTAGAGACAACATTTATTGCCAAATGGATGACAATCAAACAAATGAGTCATTACTTGAGGTATAATGACTCTTTTTCCTAATAATCCAAAAGAAGGTGTTACATGTAATTTTAGTAAAAATGGGGGCCATTTTGGGATTGGGTTGGAGAAAGAGGACTAACATGTCAAAATCCCTTATAACTAGGCAACTAAGAAGGGCATGGGCAGGTCCATGACTGCCATTACAAACTAAGCTCCAGCCACCTCCAGTCACCACTTAATCAGAGTTTAATTTACCATTAACTGCTTAGAAGCTTGCCAGGCAAGCTTTATGTCTGCTATCCTAAGATCTCAAGTTTAAGACAGACCTTCCTATCTGATAAGAACCCATGACCATCGGCCACAACATCAATTGAGAAAACTCACCTTGTGCTGACGTCTCATGATTGTTGTTATCAATAGTTTGTCAGCAATTATCTGCCTCAACCTTTTAACCAGGTCAATCCTGCTTATCTTTCTTTTCTGGTCAAAACAAAGAAATATAAGTTATTGAAGATGTCAAAGTACCATGAAAAAAAAAAAAAAAGCAGTTTATCGATAGAAATTTTAGACGTTGAATTCTTCATAGTGAGTATTAACCAAGTCCATATCTTGTGGAGACACTTTAGTTGAAATTGCAGCAAACAGCATTGAAAAAGGCATCCAGGGTGATGTGGGAGTTTTTGGAGCTCTACCAAAGATTGGCGCTTGAGATTGATCTGCCAAGGCTAGAGGTGGCTGCGGATTCCTATCCTGATGATCACAAAACATAATAAAATCAATTAAAAAAAATTAATTATTTCATGTTGCAGAATGCAACAAGGTTTGCAATTATGATTATGGGGATTTGAAGATCGCTCTCAAAGAAATTGCACAATACAGAGTTGAACTTCCTTTTCCTCGTATTTTTCAGCTATTTGTGCATATATATGGAACAGCTTATAAGACAATTTCTCAATTTCACTGCAACCACATAATCAATGATAAATCTATCTGTTACCCCAAGAATTGATTTTGATGATTACAAAGCATTTAAGAAGATTACTAATGATTTGGATGAAAAAAAGATTTTTTGTATTTTAGAGACAAAATCATAATTTTATTAAATTTTGATTTGAGAGCCTTAAGAGCAAGTATAAAAGATTTCTAATCCTTTAGAGGCAATCCCATGATTTTTGGATGCTTATTTTGGGTGAAAATTAAGTTTGAAGCGAAAGGATCAACCTCTAGATCATTCCCTACTGAAAAGGGCTGTTTGGCATGCTGTCTCTGTGCCAAAGATCGATCCCAAGATCGACCGCTACTGTTCCCAAGACTAAAAATACAGAACGGCTATTTTTCTGAATTTTATCTCAGAGGTCGACCTCGAGGTTGTCCCCTGTGCCATGAGTCGATCCATGAGTCAACCCCTGCAACGAAAATTTTTCTGCAATGACTATTTTTTTCTTATTTTGATAGTTTTTAATGGTTTCTTTAATATCTCTAATGGCTAGAAATCTTGCCTAGGAATCTCTCCTCCACCTATAGAAAATTTAGAAGGCTTTAAATAGGAAAAAATATAAGAGATTGGTGTGATTCAATTTCAGCCCTAAGCAAAAGTCATTTTCAAGCAAAGAAGCCTTCGTTTCAAGTTCACCTACCTCTCAAGAGCTCTTTCAAATCTCCAACAATCTTAAAAAAAATTAGAGAAGCTTTCTCTATTATTGTGAAAAGCGTTCTTAAAATTTTATTTGCTCATAAAAGGAGCTAAACTTGTATTTGATTGTCATTAAATCTTTTACTCTGCTTTACTACTTTGATTCAAATTTTGGAGGAATTCCAAAACTTAGGAAGGTTGATCCTAACATTGAATAGAATTGTATTGGTTTTGCTTGTAGCCAAAAAATAAGTGTTCTAGCTTGGAATAGCTAGGGTTGGAGGTTTCTAATGGTGTATTCAGTTTGAATACGATTAGTGGATTTTAATTTTCAAGTAGAAGCTTAGAGAGTGGATATAGGTGCAAGAAAATCATCGAACCACTATAAATCTTGCTTATTTGTAGTGTGCTTACTATCTTTCTTTCCTTAGTTTGTTAAATTCTTGGTCTCTAATCCTTTATATTTTTTCTCTAACCTAAATCGCTTCACACACACATCTTGCATATCATCATTCAATCTTAATATCTTTAAATTAGCTTTAAAATTTTAAAAACCCAATTCACCTCCCCCTTGGGTTGCATAGTTGGACAACAAGTGGTATTAGAGTTCGGTGCTCTAGTCCTACTTTGATCTAACCATCAAAGAGCCAAAGATCTATGGCAATCCAAGTTAGTATTTCTCTAGCTGAGGGGTAGTCCACAAACCGACCTTCACTTTTCAATAGGATAAACTATACCTATTGAAAAGCTCGGATGAAAATTTTCATACAAGCACTTGACTATGATATGTGAAGTATCATAGTTAATGGACCACACACACCTACTAAGATAATTAATGGTGAGAAATCAATCAAACTCGAAAAGAAATGGGATGAGATTGATAAAAAAATGGCTCAACTCAATACAAGAGCCATGAATATTTTATATTATGCTCTAGATGCTAATAAATTTAATCGTATTTCAATATACATGTTGGCTAAGAAAATACGGAATAGGTTAGAAGTAACTCATGAAGGCACTAATCAGATTAAGAAGTTAAAAATTAACATGCTTGTGCACAAATATGAACTTTTCAAAATGGAGCATGATGAGTCAATAATTATAATATTTACTAGATTTATGGATATTATAAATGGTCTTAAAAGTCTTGGTAAGTCTTATTCTAACAGTGACCTTATGAAGAAGATTCTTAGGTCTTTGCCAAGAACATAGGAGGTCAAAGTGACTGCAATCCAAAAAGCCAAAGATTTAAATATTTTATCCTTGGAGGAGCTTCTAGGATCACTAATGACGCACGAGCTAAGCATGAAACAATATTAAGAAGAAGATGTAAAAAAAAAGAAGATAATATCTCTTAAATCCATCACTCAATAAGATAAAAAATCCGATGAAACGAAAGATGAAGAACAAGATGAAGAAATAGCCCTCATCATAAGAAAATTCAAGAGATTTTTGAAGAAAAAAATAAAGGATGAGGAAGAGGCTACCTACCAAAGGGGAGCATAGCAAGAAAAAGGATAGAGAGCGGCCTCTTATTTGCTATGAATGTAAGAAGTCATGACACTTTAGATCTGAATGTCCTTAACTTAAAAAGATTTCCAAGAAATACAAGAAAAAGGCTATGGTGGCAACATGGAGTGATAGTGATGACTCAAGCTTTGAAGAGAAAGAAGCTCATGAACAAGCCAACTTATACCTTATGGTATATGAGAATGAGGTAAGTGCTGAAATCTCAAATGAATTTACATTCGAAGAACTTTAAGAAGCCCTCAATGATTTAGTAGATGATTTAAAGAAGTTAGGAATTAAAAATAAAGAACTAAAATTAAAAAATCAAGTTTTGCTAAAAGAAAATAAAACTATCCTAAGTGAAAAACTAGTCTTAACTCAAGAGAATCTAAATTTGAAAAATAAAATTAGCAATTTAAAATTGATAGTTGAAAAATTTATTTTGAGTTCAAATAAACTTCATATGATTCTTGAAAATCAAAAGACCATTTATAATAAGGCTGGTCTAGGCTATAACCCCCTAACCCCCTAAGAAATAAAAATTTTTGAAAGATATTTTTGTAAATTCATAAAGTAATAAATTTTTAAATATTACTTACTTTAAATATGGTAAACTATGACACAAATCTTATACACGCTTCTTTAACAATTCAAATATAAAGAAAATATGGGTTCCACAAAATACTATTATGACTAAACTTAAAGGATCCAAGAAAGCTTGGGTACCTAGAGTAAGGATTTGATTTTGCATGTATCCAAAGAAGAAAATCGAAGATGGCATCTTAACAGCGGATGTTCAAGAAATATGATCGGTGATGAGTCTCAATTCATCACATTTGATGCTAAAAATGGAGGGATGGTGACATTTGGAGATAATGACAAAGGAAAGATCATTGGTATAGGTTATGTCGGTATCACTCCCTTCAAGTATATTAAAAATATTTTATTAGTAGATGGTTTAAAACACAATCTCTTAAGTATTAGTCAACTTTGTGACCAGGGTTACAAAGTTGTTTATTCATTGTGCATTGTAATTAGTTCCAATGATGATGGCATTAAGTTTGTTGGTCATAGGCATGGTAATGCTTATATGGTAGATTTGAATGATCTTTCTATGATAAACATGCAATGTCTAGTAGCTATGAATATCAAAATTAATGAAACTAGTTGGTTTTGGCATCGTAGGCTTGCACACATTAGTATGCATTCACTTTCAAAGCTTATCAAAAAGAAATTAGTTATCGGTTTACCAAAATTGAACTTTGAAAAAGATAAAATTTATGATGCATGCTAACTAGGTAAACAAATAAGAGTTTCATTCAAATCTAAGAACATTGTTTCAACTTCTAGGCCATTAGAACTTTTGTACATAGATTTATTTGGTCCTATAAGAATAGCAAACTTAGGTGAAAAATATTATGGTTTTATAATTATCGATGACTACTCACGTTTTACATGGATTTTTTTTTTGGCACATAAAGATGAAACTTTTCATGTTTTCACAAAGTTTTATCGTAAAGTTATAAATGAAAAAGAATTTTTAATGCAAAGCATTCGAAGTGATCATGGAACCGAATTTGAAAATCAAAACTTTAAAAAATTTTGTGATGAAAAAGAAATTAGCCATAATTTTTTAGCACCTAGGACACCCCAATAAAATGTAGTAGAAAGAAAAAATAGAACTCTAGAAAGAAAAAATAGAACTCTAGAAGAAATAGCCCATACTATGCTATGTGAAAGCTATCTTCTAAGATACTTTTAGATGGAAGTAATTAACACAGCATGTTACATCTTAAACCATGCCCTAATCAGACTAATTTTAAAGAAAATATCTTATGAGCTTTGGAAAGGAAAAAAATCTAACATTGCATATTTTCATGTTTTTGATTATCGATGTTTTATTTTGAATAATGGTAAAGAAAAACTAGATAAATTTGATGCAAAATCCGATGAAGCTATTTTTCTTGGTTACTCCTCTTCTAGTAAAGCTTTTAGAGTTTTTAACAAAAGAATCTTAATAGTAGAGGAGTCAATACATGTTATTTTTTATGAGACTAATGATCTTGAAGAGTGAGGATATTGATGATGCAGATCCTCTTATAGAAGAATTGAAGGAAATCATCCTAAAGGATTCAATAATTCAAAATGAAAAGAATCATGAAGATAAGCAAGAAATTGAGAATGAAGAACAATAAGAACAACCTCAAGATACAAATGATCTTTTAAAAGAATGGAGGTATGTTCACAATCATCCCAAAAAACTAATTATTGGTGATCCTACATATGGGGTAAGAACTCGCTCTTCACTTAGAGATGCATACAATCATTTTATATTTATTTTTCATTTTGAATCCAAAACCATTGATGAAGCTGAAAAAGATTATAATTAGATAAATGCAATGCAAGAGAAACTTAATTAATTCGAAAGAAATAATGTATGGACCTTAGTATCAAAACCTAAAAATTATCCAATAATTGATACAAAATGGGTATATAGAAATAAATTAGATGAAAATAAAAATGCAATTAGGAATAAAGTAAGATTAGTTGCAAAGGGTTATAATCAAGAAGAGGGAATTGATTTTGATGAAATCTTTACACCTGTTGCTAAACTAGAAGCAATTAGACTTTTACTTACTTATGCATGTTTTATAAATTTCAAGCTATTTCAAATGAATGTTAAAAGTGCTTTTCTAAATGGATATATTACCAAAGAAGTTTATGTAGAACAATCCCCCGATTTTGAAAATCATGTTTTTCTAAATGATGTTTTTAGATTAAATAAAGCTTTATATGTTTTAAAACAAGCACCTAGGGCTTGGTATGAAAGACTAAGTAAATTCTTGCTTAATAATAAATTTTCAAGTGAAAATGTAGATACAACCCTTTCATTAAAAGAGATCATGATGACATCTTAGTAATACAAATATATGTTGATGACATTATATTTGGATCGATTAATAAAATTTTATGTTAAGATTTTGCTAAGCTTATGCAGGGAGAGTTCGAGATGAATATGATGGATGAACTAACATTTTTCCTTGGACTTCAAATCAAACAAACAAAAGAAGGGATCTTCATCACTCAAAGCAAGTACATAAGAGAACTACTCAAGAGATTTAGGATGGAGAGCTCCAAAGCAATTGGTACCCCTATGAGTCCATCATGTAATTTTGATAAGGATGAAGGAAGTAAAAGTATTGATCATAAATTTTATAGAGGCATGATTGGTTCTTTATTGTATTTAACTACTAGTAAACCAGATATCATGTTTAGTATTTGTTTATGTGCACGATTTCAATCTAATCCAAAAGAATTACATTTAAATACTATAAAAAGAATACTTATATACCAAAAAGGAACTCAATCCATAGGTTTATGGTACTCTAAAAATTCATCAATTGATTTAATTGGATATTCAGATGTAGACTTTGCTGGATGTAAATTTGACAGAAAAGTACTAGTGGAACTTATCAATTTTTAGAAGTTAACTCAATCTCTTGATTTAGCAAGAAGTAAAATTTGATAGCATTGTCTACGATCGAGACTGAATACATTGTAGCCGAAAGTCGCTGTGCACAAATCTTATGGATTAAACAACAACTTGAGAACTTTGGCATCAAACTAAACAAAACTTCCATAAGATGTGATAATATTAGTGCCATAAATCTAACTAAGAATCTAATCCAACACTATAGATCAAAACACATTGAAATAAGACATCATTTCATAAGAGATCATGTTCAAAATAATGACATAATTTTTGATTATATTTGTACTGAAAATTAATTGGCTGATATTTTTACTAAGGCCTTGAGTGAAGATAAATTTTATGAAATTATGAAAAAATTAAAAAATTTAGATTCTTTTGCTTAAATATCCTTCTTTTGATCTCAACTTATCCTCTACTAATATTTTTGGATCAATTCTTGAGACTTAATTTTATTGCTTTAAGTTAAAAATTATCCATCCTTCTTATTTTTTTCTTGACTATAAGAAGAAAAATTATTTTTAAACTTAATAAGAAAAATTATGGATAAACAATTATACTTTATTTATCTCATGAATTTATTTGAGCATTCTAATGATTTTGATTATTTGATTCATTTTAAGCAACTATTTATATTTTACACATTTTGATCATATTATTATTTTTTAAAAAAATTAATTAGTATAAACAAATTATTTTTTATCTTAAAAGAGGATTATTGATGAATATTCATGCCTTGTTCAGATTGATTAATTTAAAAAAAATAAATTTAAGAAAATACTCTTTTTAAGTTTTTTTGATATTGATGTCAAGCAAAATATTTTAAAGAAGCTATTAAAATCAAATATTCAAAGAAGACTTTAGTTTTTAATCAATTGATATCAGATAGCTTGACATTTATCTTATATTTTATTGATCTTAAAATATATATAATAATAAAAAAAGAATAGATGATCCCTAAAAAATTGATTATATCTTATAATTTGCTTTGAATGATCTATTTAGAATCTTTAATCTTTAAAATATTCCATCTCTCTTGAATCTTTGAAGTTCAAAATAATTTTGTTTAATGCATTTATATTATTCAAAAAGGAGAAGATGTGTTTTTAATTCATGTTGTTCATAAATAGAGTTTTCAAAAAGAAGAGAAAAGATATTCATTCTAAATTTATTGTGTTCTTTCAAAATGGGGAAGAAAAGCTAAAAGATAAATTTATCCAACAATAATTATGGAAAAAAGGAAAAGAAAATATTATGTGATGAATTTTCTAGATTTACTCTTAAAAAATAAGGTGAAAGATGTTTGTTTGTTAAATATTATCTAGTAAGCCTTGACTGAATATTCTAATTAATTTGAGTTAAGGATAATAAACTTTGATTGTTTTATGATCCTTTTAACTTAAGCCTTCATGTGATTATTCAGCTTAAATTCAATTGATTTGATTGTTAAATTATTTTTGATAAGTAATTAGAGTTAAAACTAATTTAAAATATATTCTCACTCCAAAAAATTAATTTTGATGCATACTTCTAATTTTGAAACTCATTTAAAAATATAAATATAATACAAAATTTTTAATGTACCTTTCGAAATCTTTGTAAAATCATTTTTGCTCTGGTACTATCTTTGTTTTGCTCGATACATTTATGATATATATCTTTTTTGAGTTTAATTGACTAAAATTTATTTAAGAAAAGAAAAGAATGAATAATGAATTAAATATTATGCTTGATTCTACTATTTAAATCTTTGAAAAGCTCTAATCCTCTTAAAGCTTAAAAGTACATACTTGAATGTTCATAGATCATATTCATTCAAAAAGGGGGAGAGCCTTTGATATTTGAGTTTAAGCTAATTTTTTGTAAAGAAAAAAATTTCAAATGATAAACTTTTAAAGGAAAGCTGATTCATTTGATTTGATTCAATTATTTGAATTTGATACATCTATCATTTGACACACCCCATTACATCTCTGATTCCTCATCTGATTCAGATGCTTTCAGCCGTGATCTCTACTAGATTTAGTTTAGTCATCTTTGTATTAGGTTATGATCTAGTATCTTTTAGTTGTTTCTATGAGTTATTGATCAAATCATAGTTGGTTATATTTTTTTTGTATCAAACTTATGACATTGGTACTATTGGCTGTTTGGGTCATGGATAGTTGTATCCATAAATTTTGTATGTTTTGATGGCCTAATTCTTATGAATACTTTTGATATCTTTATATTTTGTATGTTCAGCACTTATATATTTTGATGACTTGATGTTATGATAATCATTTGGATGTAAATATGTGATGATGTCATTTGAATGATGTAAAATAAAATCTTTATAAATTGGCTAAATTTTATTATGATCATTATGTTGTAAATTGAAAGTTTTATTATAAACTCTTGTTCTAACAGAAAAATATATGGAATAACTTAAGGAGAATGTTTTTTTATTTTTGAATTTTAAAATCCTTTAAGATCTTACTTGATGATGTCAAAAAGGGGGAGTAGAGCAAATAAACTTGGGCTATAAGCAAAATTGAAGTAAAATTGACAAAAGAAATAAAATAGAAGTAAAATTGATAAAAGAAATAAGTAAGTCAAATACTTTTGTAAATCATTTAAATGCCTAACTATAAGTAATCATCAAACTACTCTTGATGCCATATTGGTCAAATAATTGAATATAATATCCTAGTATATGATATAGCATATTCCTTCAAAATTTTTGAAACCCTCAATCAATGCTTCTACATACTTTATTTTTACTTATGCTCAAATATTTTATCATCATCAAAAAGGGGGAGATTGTTGCTCTAAGAATTGATTTTGATGATTACAAAGCATTTGAGGGGATTACTAATGAATTTGGCTTGGAAAAAGACTTTTTGTATTTCAGAGGCAAAATCATAATTTTATCAAATTTTGATCTAAGAGCCTCAAGAGAAAGTATAGAAGATTTTTAATCCTTTGGAGGCAGTCCCATGATTTTTGGATGCTTACTTTAGAAGAAAATCAAGTTTGAAGCGAAAAGATCGACCCCTAAGTCATTCCCTGCTGAAAAGAGTTGTTTGGCATGCTGTCTCTGTGCCAAGGGTCGATCCCAGGGTTGACCTCTGCTGTTTCGAAGGCTAAAAATATAGAACAATTATTTTTCTAGATTTTATCTCAGAGGTCGACCTCGACCTCTGCTATTTCGAAGGCTAAAAATATAGAATGGTTATTTTTCTGAATTTTGTCTCAGAGGTCGACCCCTATGCCATGAGTCGACCCTTGCAATGAAAATTTTCTGTAATAACTTTTTTTCTTATTTTGATAGATTTTAATAATTTTTTTAATGTCTCCAACGACTACAAATCTTGCCCAGGATTCTCTTCTCCACCTATAGAAGATTTAAAAGGCTTTAAATAGGAAAAAATACAAGAGATTGGTGTGATTCAATTTCAGCCCTAAGCAAAAGCCATCTTCAAGCAAAGAAGCCTTCGTTTCAAGTTCACCTACCTCTCAGAAGCTCTTTCAAATCTCCAACAATCTTGAGAAAAATCAGAGAAGCTTCCTCCATTATTATGAAAAGCGTTCTTAAGATTTTATTTGCTCACAAAGAAAGCTAAACTTGTATTTGATTGTCATTAAATCTTTTACTCTACTTTACTATTTTGATTCAAGTTTTGAGGGTTCCAAAACTTGGGAAGGTTGATCCTAACCTTGAATAAGATTGTATTGGGTTGGCTTGTACCCAAGAAATAAGTGTTTTAGCTTGGGATAGCTAGGGTTGGAGGTTTTCAACGATGTATTCAGTTTGAATACGATTAGTAAATTTTAATTCCCAAGTAGGAGCTTGGGAGTGGATATAGGTGCAAGAAAAGCACCGAACCACTATAAATCTTGCTTATTTATGGTGTACTTGCTATCTTTCTTTCCTTAGTTTGTTAAATTCTTGCTCTCTAATTTTTTATATTTTTTCTCTAATCTAAATCGCTTTACACACATGTCTTACATATCATCATTCAATCTTGATATCTTTAAATTAGCTTTAAAATTTTAAAAACCTAATTCACCCCCCCCCCCCCCCCTATTGGGTTGCATAGCTGGGCAACACTATCTCTAGGCATAGCTGATCTGATTGCTTATATATATATATCCATCCATTAACTTAGATATACTAATAAATTGAATTATAGTGCTACATTTCCATGTCATGTGGATCAGTTCAAATTAATTTAAATAACAATATATGAACACACCTGTAATAAGCTATGAGATGAAATTTGTGACTGCAGATGTGTTGGATACACTTTCTTTACCGACCAAACGTTCTGCAAGAATATCAAAAAGAACATCTTTTCAGAATCTTAATTGTCACTGAACAAACATGAATGAATCCACTAATTGATAGACTATTCCAAGGAAATCACCTCTGGCTCTGGAAGGCATGCATTTTAAAAGTCACGACATATTCTGGATAGATGTGAGTATTCACATGCATATCCCATATCACATAATGTTTTGACTTTTGAAGATTGTCCACGCCACTATCAAAATTTTCATTACCGGGCTGAGACTGTTTTGATCCAGGGTAGTGGCTTCCACATTTCCCATTATTACACGGCAAAGCATCATATGAACAACATCATTTTCGTCGACATCAGAATAACTAGCACTGTAGATAGTACTCTGTAAGTAAGGCATATTTCTTGAAAAAGGATATCAGCACGAACGATCAAGTAACAACACTAATAATATAGTGGAAACTAGTAGGTTAAAATTATAAATGTTGACAGTTCTAGCCAAAATTGAAAGATATTCAAATAGCCTAGCAAGAAAGCCAAAACAGAAGTTGAAATAAAGCCTCACCAGATATTGGAGCAATTAGCTGGTGCAAGATGAGTGTCAATACCGTACACAGGTCCATGCACAGGCTTCTTCATCTTCGTAACACCCTGCAACATCATGTCCTCTACGTCATCCCTGGAAGAAGCCAGCCAGGCATAACGGACATTTGCATTGCCACGGAAGTTCTTAGTCATCTCAACCTGCTTTTGGAAAAGATTAAAGCAGAGGGTGGGACGGGCAATGAAGGCTTTTATATATATATATATATATATATATATATATATATATATATATATATATATATATATATATATATATTATATATATCAGTGGCCAGACCATCCAGACCTGAAGCGGCTCGTCAGGCCTAAACCACCAGTAGGGAGGTTCTAGGCGATGCGCTGGGTGGTTGGGAGGTCAAGGGATGCGCGGAGGCCGACCACCAAGGGGACGTGGTGGAGGGTGGCAAGGGCGAGATGGGAGGCGCTTTAAGGGAGATGATGGCATGATTGAGAGGTCGAGGGAGGGGATGTAGCGGATGGTGGTGCGGGCGAGAGGGCATGGTCATCTAGAGAAAAATGATGGTATGATTGAGAGGTCGAGGGATGCACGGAGGTGGGGGAGGGAGATAGAATCAAGGAGAATGTAGAGAAGGTGATGGAGCATATTGATTTTGATGGCAGCGCAGATCTTGTCTTTCACTTCGCCAGAGCCCTTGTGAGGAAGAGGAGGGCGGTAGGATTTTGGGAGCGGTGGGGAGGAGAGATGGAGAGGTGGACTTATTTTGCCTTTCGGAGCACCAGGAGGTGGAAGAAGCGGGCGTGCATCCGAATGGGAACAGAAGGAGGAAAAAAGAATTAAAAAAATAAAGATTTTTTTTATTATTAAAGTAAAAATCTTGGTGGCTAAATTTTTTGAATACCATCTAAAGATTTAGGATTCAAATCTTATTACAAATATATTTTTTAAAAAAAATTTAAAAAATATATCTTAGATTTTATTTTTAAACTTATAACTCATAAAATCTATCTTTTTATCTACTTATTATAAATATATCTCAAATTTTATTTAAAGCTTAAAACATAAAAAAAATTAGGAGTCAAACATAAAAATAGATCCAATATTGGCCAAAATGGTGGAATTTGACCTTAAAATGATATCAACCAAGTTCTATCTTAATTGCCATGGTGTAAAACTAAGATAAATATATGAAAGCATATCTTGATCATTCCGAAACTAATTCAGATGTCACAGCAAACAGATATATGAATTTGAGGGATTGGATTCGAAAGAGTGCAAAATCAACCTGATCGCACTGATTCCTGCAGGATTCTGACACAGCCGAGCTAAAATGGCTATAACTTTGTCATACGATGTCAGAATTTTTATTATGATCCCATTCTAGAAATCTCTCTTCGAGCTCTACAGGCTTGGCTATTTCACTACCACTGCAAATTTTAGAGCCTAATTAAATTATCTAATAGGCTTATGGGAGTGCGCAAGATTACTAAGATTCTTAGTCCAATTGAGAGTCTAGTTTTTTATTTTGTTTTGGTTTGTTCTTTTTATTTTTGTTTAGGATTCCTTTTGCTTTTGAGTTAAGATTTCTATCCTATAAATAAGGCCCTTGGCCATCGATGTAGATAATTAATTCCGAGTTTATTGAATTAAAATTTGAGAGGACATTTTTTCCCTCTTTCTTTCATTTCTTTTATTTTATGCATCTTCCATCCATCTTCCCCAATGATCGCCATGCTATAGGCTGTGTCAGAAATACTACCATATGTAAAATTTATGGTTAGTCAAAGTTTGGTCAATACGATAATTCAATGATACACTCGCATAGATTTATTCCTATCTTATTTGGTATAGAACTCCTCAGCTAGATGTTCTATGTCATATGATAAATCGATGAATGTGATCTTAGTTGAACCACTAAAGATTTGTAGCATCTGATTTTCTGACAAAGTTTATTTCATCCTGTATAATTTATACCAAAAAATTTATAAAATTAAATTATATACATCTAAGATAGAAAGAGTATTATACTAAAAAATAATTTTAAATATTTTAACAATATTACATAAAGCAATACTATAATTTTCTTAACTTTTTTGGGATACTTATTTTAACATTTAAAAGATTTTCATAATTATTGAAAATAAACTTTTTAAAAAATAAAAAAATAATAATAATTTTTATGATAAAATATTTGTTGGAGATAAACTCCGCTCCTGTCGAAGTCCAGTTCGGTGCTCAGCTTAACGCGATCGGTAGCCATGGAAGAGCCTCAACAGTCGAGCTCCTTCGGACTTTCAGCGATCGGACCTTAGCCGAACCCCTTCAACTGGTCGAACTCCTCAATGGTCGAGCCCCTTCGTACTCCCAGCGGTCGGGCCTTAGCCAAACTCCTTCCGAGCTTCCTCTTTCGGTCGAACTCCTCCAGGAGTCCGAACTCCTTTGAAATTGGTAAATGTCCGAGTCCACCAAGCAACGCCTGCTTCCTCGAGCTACGGCTGTCGGACCCCGGCAGTATAGCCACCACTACCAGTTTGGCGGCATCTTTTCCTTCGTAACAAGCCCCATGCGGCCCATAATTGGATGACATGGCCACCACTACTGGCGACACCACTCTCTCCGTAACTAGCCCCATGCGATCCATGATCCATCAGTATGGCTGTCACTGTCTGCCTGACGATGCCTTCCTCTCTGTACCGAACTTCATGTGCCCCTGACGGCCCGCTATCAGGCGGTATGGCCGTCACCATCAATCAAGCTCCGCCTATAAAGAGGACCCTCCAGATACGCTAAGCTCTACGCTCTCTTCTCCTTCTCTAAGCTCTGCGGAACTCATTCTCGAGCACTCCATTTCTGTTGGCCAGAGCTGACTTGATCGTCGGAGGGTCCTACCGGAGCCACCCCCCACCAGCTCCAGACGTAACTTCATTTTGCAGGTCCCCGATGGCGACCTCGTCCTCCTCCGCTCCAATCGGATCCGATGATGACCAGTTTCTGCACCAACAGATTTGGCGCTAGAAGGAGGGTCCTCTGTTCTTGAGGTTTCCTTGATCTTAAGGAGTGCTCGGCGATGATCCCTCTCTCCCCACTGTAGAGATCTCCTTTCTTCCCCTCTAGAACTCTTTTTTAAGGAAAAATGCCACCCAGGATAGCTTCGATCCGACGGTCGGTGGCCTCCATGGCCCGATTCCATTCAGATCCATCCGCTCCCACTCCAGTCCGGATGGCCCAGGTTCCATCTGTGGCTGCGGTGGATGCAGAGTAGTTCAACTTGCTCATTCAGTAGGTTCATGGCCTCATGGAGAAGGTGCAGGCAGTGCAGGCCATACACCGATAGGCCCCGGTACTAGCTCAACCGACGTGGGACTCTCCAGAGCTATGTGGTCTGGTCCAGGAACGACCGACCTGGGCTACCCGACCTCCGATCCCTGGAAGGAGGAGGCAAAGAAGGGAGAGCCCCTGCTCGGACCGTGGCTTGACCCAGGGGGAAGCTTTGCACCCATTCTATCAGAAAATCTTGGAGATCAAAGATCGTGAAGATCTCTTAGATCAAAGACTCTTAGAAATGAGCTGGTGAATCGAGAAACTTCATCACACTCCCTCCTCATGTGGTAATGACATTTATACTGACCCTTCCTTTTTACAGAAAATTATGCAGAAACCAGTCCCACCGAACTTCAAGCTTCCACAGCTCGAGAGTTACGATTGGACCATCAATCTGATCGATCATCTGGAAGCCTTCTGAACAACGATGTTGCTCCATGATGCACCAGACGCCATCTTGTGTCGGACTTTACCCTCTACCTTTAAGGGAGCTGCCAGAAATTGGTACTCGGCGCTTAAGCCGGGTACCATCTTATCGTTTGACCAGATGAGCCAACAGTTCGTAGCCCACTTCATCAGTAGTCGGCGTCCACATCGAGGTTTGGATTTCTTAAAGACCATTAGGCAGAAGAAGGGGGAACCCATCCGGGCTTACGTCACCCAATTTAATATCGCCGCATTGGAGGTCCGAAATCTGGATCAGTCAGTTGCCATGGCCGCCCTCAAGGGCGGCCTTCAGAAGAATGACTTGCTGTTCTCTCTGAAAAAGAAGTATCCCAAGAATTTTGCTGACATGCTAGCTCGGGCTGAAAGTTATGCCCGGGCAGAGGAGGCCTTCGAGGCCAAGGACGATGAAGCCAATGGCAAGCAGCGAATCGACAGGCTAGGCAGGCCCATCTAAGAAGGAAAGTAGAATGAAGCTCGGCCACATTCCCAGACTCCTTCTGATCAAAGGCGAGCCCGAACTCTCCCTCGGGCTCGGAGGTAGGGAAGCCCCGATGGAAGGACACACCGAGGTTCTCCCCAGTGCCAAAGTTCTCCTCGATAATGATTTTACAACTACGCCCCGCTTAACGCCCCGAAAACTCAAGTGCTGATGGAGATCAGGGAACGACTTTTGAGATCGGAGAGAATGCATTCCCATCCTAGCAAGCACAATCCTAGCAAGTTCTGCCTTTACCATCATGACCACGATCACAACACTGAGGAGTGCATCCAACTCCAGGACGAGATCGAAGAGCTCGTCAGACGAGGTAGACTTGGCCGATTCCTACAGAGACGACCTAAAGAATGGAAAGATCGGCTGAGGGCATTACCGTCGAGTGGAGAAAATCAACAAGCAGATTGGCCGCCTCTCAGCGTCATCAACACTATCTCGGAGGGACTTCAACAAGGAGAGGCCAGCGGATCCGAGGGGCCAATGAAGAGGCGGAGAACCATGGAACCTATGACCTTTATCGAGGCAGATGGTCAGGGGATCCAATTTTTGCATAATAATGCAGTTGTAATTTTTTTGAACATTACTGACTATGATGTACGCCATATTTTGGTGGATAATGAAAGCTCGACTGACATATTATTTTACGATGCCTTCTCAAAAATGTCTCTACCCGATGACCGCTTGGGGCCTATGAATTCTCCGCTGGTAGGGTTCACTGGCAATGCCGTACCAGTCGAAGGCATAATAACTTTGGCTGTGATGGCAAGACAACATCCAAAACTGGCCAAAGTGCAGGTCGATTTTCAATCTATAGTTGTGGTTACATAAAATCACTGCCATAGGTCCAATCTATAACAGCAGTTACATAATACCGCTGCCAAAAATTCAACTTATTATAGCGGTTAATCAACTGCTGCTATATGTTCAATCAGTAAAAGTGGTAATGCTTAACTACTGTCATAGATTGAAACTATGGTAGCAGTTTTATATAATCGCTATCATAGATTGGACATATGGTAGCGATTTTTTGTAACCGCTGCCATAGGTGCATAATATAATTTTTTTCATATTTTTCACTAAATATAGTATAATTTTAGAATCTAAAGTTTATCTTCATTTTTTATTATCTAAATAATTATTGTTAGAATATCATCATAAAAGACCGCCTCAATTTGATAGCCCTAGCTATATCGATTGATAAAATTTGATTTCAACAGCCACAAACGATCGCATGATGATCTAATAGATAAAGACTATCGATTGATCCAAAAACTTGCAACGATCATTTTGATGATATTTGTAGCATACTATCAAAATCTTACTTTAATTAGACATCATTATTATAGTCAATCAGCATTGAATGATTTCAATCGTTAAATGAAAAATGAGTGATCAAAAGACCAAACAGCATCTGATCATAAGGTGATTTTCTAGATAAATAATCTTAGGTACTACTTTGATCGTTTGTATGATGGTGATCATAAAATTTAAACTGCATGTATATGAACGATCCAAAACTATATATCTCTTGATACTCTTTCTTAAAGATCTTATGTAAGTATGCTTGTACTTTTATAAGATATATTTAATATGGATAGTTCATATAGATATGGTTTGAATTTTATGATCACGACTGTATAAATAATTAAAGTAGCAGCAAACATCAATTATCTAAAAAATTATCTATTAATCAAACACTGTTTGGCCTTTTGATTACTTATTTTTTATATAACGATCAAAATCATCATCTATTAATCAGACACTATTTGGCTTTTTGATTACTTATTTTTTATATAACGGTCGAAATCATCCAATGCTAGATTAACCATGATAATGATATTTGATCAAAGTAAAATTTTGATAGTGTGCTACAAACATCACCGAGATCATCTTTGCAAATTTTTGGATCAATCGATGGTCTTTATCTATTAGATCATCATACGATCATTTATGACCATCGAAATCAAATTTTATCGATCGATATAGCTAGAACTATTAGATTGAGATGATCTTTTATGATGATACTCTAATGATAATTATTTAGATAATGAATGGTGAAGATGGGATTCAAAATTTAAAATTTTATCATATTTAGAAAAAATATGAAAAAAATCTATATTATGCATGTATAGCAGCAGTTGCAAAAATCATTGCTATAAATTAAATGGCAATGGTTTTATATATCCACTGTAATAAATCTATGGTAGCAGTTTCAAAAATCACTGTCATAAGTTAGGCTAAATTTTCGAGTTGTGCCCAATTTTCATCTTCTCTCTTGTTCACTCTCTCTCCTCTCTACGCGAGCCCTAGTTGCACTCCCCACCGCCAACCCGCCCCTCCATTGACTTGCCCTATCACCGATTGCCTCCCTCTAGCCCCCCTCCCTCTCTTTCTCTCTTCCTGCCTTGGCTACCTATGCCCTAACTACCCACCCCACTGTTGGCCCACCCGCCGTTGCCCCCTCCCTTGACCCCACCGTCAGCTCCGACCCCTGCTCCCTCAGCACTGGCCTCACCTTCCTTGGCCCCACCTCCCTCAGCCCTGCCTCCATCCCTATTGGCCCCACATTCCTCGGCCTTATTCCCTGCCGCTCCTTCCATCTAGCATCTCTATGGGCTCGCCACATCGTCGGCTTCAGCCCCCTCGGCCCCGGCCTCCTTTGGCCTACCCCTTCCCTGTAGCACCATCGTCGCCCGCCCCACTACCGTCGGCCCTCCCTTTACTGCCATCGCTAGTGATCTTCGCAGTCTGCATGACCCCCTTCTAGCATTGGTATAATTTTTTTATTTAATTTTATAATAATATTAATAATCAATTATAATATTTATAATAATATAAATATTTATTATAATATTTATTATATTATAAATATTATTATGAATATTACAATAAATATAATTATAATATTTATTATAATAATATTATAATAAACATCCTGCCAAATAATTATGTTATTTATAAAAAAAGAAGCTATGAAAAATTATTTTTAACATAAGTATTATTTATGTTATAAATAATACTTATCTTATATTATTTTTTATTTTATTATTTTTTGTAATATCCTATTTTGAAAAGTTAGTTTTTTTTCTTTTTTTTTATAAAGAGGCTGTGATAATTTTGGATGGAAAATTATTAATTCTTAGTATGATTTTAGTGATATGAGTTTTTTTTTCTTCTATAAATATATTAATAATTTTGAATGGCAAGATGATCTTGGATGGCCAACGATTATTTAGTAGGTAGCTATTCACAACCGATTTGGTTTAGTTGTAGTGGATACCAAAAGTATTTTTGTAATGCATGATTAAATGATGAATCTGACCTTCTTTTTATTTTTTTTTATTTTTTTATTTTTAATATTTAAAGAGAACCAATGTCGGTGGATTCTTAGTCGTGCCGATGGCTGTGGACCGTCCTAATGGGTTCTAAGCCGTGCCCCTATGGATGATGCCTGGTATGCGGTGCGGCTCCACTTGAAGGAGGAGGGAACCCTCCACATCATGTACTAAAATTTCTTGAATGTCTACAACGAGCTCAACCTATCCATGTAGACATATCAGAAAGGACAATCATCTAGATTAACTAAAATAAACTTATAACAAAGTCATAAATATTAACATTGATTTTTAATATAACAGTTTTTAGATATTGCTCGTTTCTCCTATTAGATACGTGCTTTGATAAGCAGCATTGTTATACAATGCCAAGCTCGGTATTGCGTACCCACTTGACCTTTTCTATCAACAAAGCATGATGTAAAAGTATGGTAAGATTTAAATAGACTCTAATTAGTTAGAATTTAAAATAAATATACCATAATGGCCTCTCATTTCAGGCAAGATAATAACCAGCAACTGGATATATTTTTTTTAGTGAGATAGTCTTTCCATAGATTGATCATAGGCCACTTTAAGGGCAGATTCCATATCAAACTAGTAGAAAAATGTAGATTGATCACAAATATAGAAACAAATAATATAGATATTATACTGAAAAAATAAATAGCAGAGAGATCCAACTGAAGCAGCAAAAATCATGCCTTAAAAATGAAAGAAGAATCTTCAAAAATTCTTAACATTGTTAATGTTCATTAAAGTTGCAGGTCACGATGGCACCAAAATACCATTAGCTTTCATCTCCATGTTGGGATCGATTGGGTAGAGTATTCCTGAGCGATGCATAGTAGATATAGTAATTATAGAAGAAAGAAGAAAAAAATAAAATCTCACAAGCTCAAGCATAAGGAATTCACATGGTTCGAAGTCCCTTGCTATCTCCAACATCCATGACTGCATAGAATAATTAATATCTTTACTAAAATTAAAAATTTTACAAGAGATAAAAAAAGAATCACTTTTTTTCTCTCTTCAGGATACAAGAATAGCCCCAAATAGGAAGAAGAAAATTCTATCTAGAGATGATTCACTTATCTGGTGATCCCCTAGATTATACACAAGAAGAATCCCTACCTTTTTACAAGAAGAATCCTTATCTTCTCTCTCTTTCTCTCTTTCTCTCTTCCTCTCTCTTTTTCTCTCTTGAAAAAGGCACTCTTCTCTTTGTTGGAAGAGCTCTCGAATGATCTGTGTGTTCTGCCCAATCCTAGGTGCCCCAAAACATAGCTTCAAATCACATCCAAAATGGAGATCCCAGTCCAAATCAAACTCTAATTGACACTATAAGAAAATTAAATATCAGCGACGGTATTAGCGACGATAAAAATTTTTATTGCTAATAAATATTTTTATTATTGCAACACCGACAAAAAAAAACCATCGCTAATACTATTAGCGATGGCAATAATACTATTAGTCATGGCAATCACCGTCTTTAGAAGTCTAAATTTTTTTTAAAATATTTAAACATAAAAAAATATTAGCAATGATAAATTTAAATTATTAGTGATAAAAAATATGCCATCACTAATAATTTACTATTAGCGACATCTTCATTATTATTAGCAATGGTGTAAGCCATCACTAAAATTATTTAAATTTTTTTATTTTTTTATAATATTTAAACATAAAATATATATTATCGATGGCAAATTTTGGCTATTAGCGATAAAAAATACACCATCGCTACTAATTTTTTAGATTAAAAAAATATTTAAAAATTTTATTGGTGATGAAATTAGCGATGGCATGTTTTCCATTTCTAATAATCTAAAACTTCCAATTCGAACCCGATTCAAATCTAATTCAAAATTTTGCCAAACCTAATTTAATTAGATTTTGAATCCAAGTCCTACTTAGATTATAAAATTTAATTAGTCTTAAATTAAATTAAAATTAATTTAATTTAATTTAATTTAAATTAATTAGAATAAATTAATTTTTAATTTAGATTCAATTCGAATCTAATTCAAAATTCTGTCAATCCTAATTCAGTTAGACTTTTAAATCAAGTCCTACTTGGATAATAAAATTTAATTATTTTTAAATTAAATCAAGTCTAATTAAATTTAAGTTGATTTAAATAATTAAAAAAATAATTTTAAATTTGGATTCGATTCGAATCCAATTCAAACTCGTTTCGAATCCAATTCAAAATTCTGTCAATCCTAATTTAATTAAACTTTTAATTCAAGTTTTAGTTAGATAGTAAAATTTAATTATCTTTAAATTAAATCAAGCATAATTAAATTTAAGCTGATTTAAATTAATTAAAACTTGAACCATAATTACATTCGAATCTAATTCAAATTTGATTTGAATCCAATTCAAAATCCTATCAAACCTAATTCAATTAGGCTTCGAATCAAAATCTTATATGAATTATAAAACTCAATTGATCTCAAATTAAGTCAACATTAATTAAATAAAAATTAATTTAAATTAATTTAAAAAATAATTTTTAATTTAGATTCAATTCGAATCTAATTCAAATTTGATTCGAATCCAATTAGAAAATCCATCAATCCTAATTCAATTAGACTTTAAAATTGAAGTCCTACTTAGATAGTAAAATCTAATTATCTTCATATTAAGTCAAGCCTAATTAAATTTAATTTGATTAAAATCAATTAGAAAAAATATTTTTAATTTATATTTGATCCGAATCTAATTGGAATCCGATTTGAATTTAATTCAAAATTCTATCTAACCTAATTCAATTAGACTTTGAATCCAAATCCTAATTAAATTATAAAATCCAATTACATTCAAATTAAATCAAATCTAATTAAATTTAATATGATTTAAATTAATTATAAAAAAATAATTTTTAATTTGGGTTCGATTCGAATGTAATTCGAACCCGATTCGAATCCAATTTAAAATCATGTGAAACCTAAGTCAAATAGACTTTGAATCTAAGTTTTACTTGAAATATTAAAATCAAATTAACCTCAAATTATTCAAATCTAATTAAATTAAATCTAATTTAAATTAATTAGGACTTGATCCATAAATTAATTAAGTTCAAAAATTTAATAAAATCAAATATTAATTTTTAACCATCCAAAAAAGAACTTAGAAGAAAAAAATTAATATTAAAAAATTTATATTAGCGGTGGCTTTAGCGATGGCAAAAACATCATCGCTAATAATTTAAAAAATATTATTTTAAAAATATAATTATTAGGGATGGAAATATTATTACCGATGGTATTTGTTATCGCCAATAATATTTTTCATATTAGTGATGGGAGAATATTATTAGCGATAAAAGTTGCCATTGCTAATAATCTTTCGATCCTCATTTATTTCTATCTCACCGTGCATCCTCATTTTTCCCCATGCCACCGCCCACCACCCCCTCATTTTTCTCCATCCCACTGTCCACCACCTCCTCGTTTTCTCACCAACCCACCTCTCTCGCATTTTTATCTTCCATCGCCTCCTTCCTCTCCCCCACCCTTCGGTCTCCCTGCCACCCCCTCTCTCCCCTTGCTGGTGGCTTCACCCCAGCTGCACCTGGCCTACCTTCCCGAGCCCCTTACCGCCTCTTGCCTCCCCAAGCCCCTGGCCGTCTCCCCCTAGTTGCACCCGGCCCACCTTCCCAAGCCTCCGACCGCAAGCTCCCAACCTCCAATCGTAAGCTCCCGACCTCCTTGAAACCTCGGCCCACCACCTCCCTCTCTCCCACCCTTCGATTCTCCTGCCAATCCCTCTTTCCCCCTAGCTGCACCCGACCTACCTCCTCGAACCCTCAACCACCTCCCACCTCCCCGAGACCTTGGGCACATGGTCAGGGCCTCCGGCCTATCCGAAACCTTAGCCCACCACCCCCCTCTCTCCTACCCTTCGGTTCCCCCACCATCCCCTCTATCCTTCAGTCAATGGCTTCCCCCAAGCCGTCTCCTCACGACTGCACCCAACCCACCTCCCTGAGCCCCCAGCCTCTTTCCGCCTCCTTGAAACCCAGGCTCGCCACCCCCTTCTCCCCAACCCTTAAGTCCCCCTGCCACTACCTCTCTCCCCCTGGTTGCCTCCCACCTTCTCGAGCCCCTAGGTGCAAGCTTTCGACCTTCCGCCTCCCTAAAATCCTAGCCTGCCACCCTCCTTTCCCTACTTTTTGGCCCCCTCACGACCCCCTCTCTCCCCCAACTGACGGCTACCCCTAGCTGCCTCCCTCTAGTTGTACCCGATCTGCCTCCTTGAGCCCTTGGTTATAAGCTCCCAGCCTCCTCCCACCTTCCTGAAATCCTGGCCTACCACCCCCTCGCTCCTGCCCTTCAGTCCCCCCGCCACCCCTTCTCTCCCTCGGCCAGTGGCTTCTCCTCGGCTGCACTCAGCTCGCCTCATCGAGCCCTCGGCCGCCTCTCACCTACCATCTCCTTGAGCTCTTGTTCGGAGCCACATCCCCGAGCCTCAGTTCCTGCTCGCTTGTGTCTCCTCGCATCTCAATTCCTACATGTTAGCCCATGCCTTAGTCCTGCATGGTAGCCTTCTTCTATTATGAGTATTAGCGACATCTAATATCATTATTAAAAATTATTTTTTATTTAAATTATATTAATTAAATATAATTAGATATTAAAATATTTATTTAATTAAGTATTAATTTATATGGGATTTAGATCCCAGCATGAAGAGCACTCGTATTGAGGAAAGGTTTGGGCAGCATTGCAAACATGGGATCGAGATGTGCCCTGAATGTTTCAGTCTCGGCATGCAGAGTGCTCGAATTGAGAGAAGGTTTGGACTGCAAACATGAGACCGAGACATGTCCTGTGCGCTTCAGTCTCGATATGCAGAGCACTCGAATCAAGAGAAGGTTTGGATAACATTGCAAATATGGAGCAGAGACGTGCCCTACATGCTCCAATCTCGGTATGCAGAGCACTCAAATTGAGAAAAGATTTGGACTGCAAATATGGGGTTGAGATATATCTTACACTCTCTGATCTCGGCATGCAGAGTGCTCAAATCGAGAAAAGATTCGGACAGCATTACAAACATAGGGCCAAGACGTGTCCTGTGTGCTCTGATCTCAGCATGCAGAGCGCTTGAACTGAGAGAAGGTTTGGACTGCAAACATGGGGCTGAGACGTATCCTACGTGCTCCAATCTCGACATGTAGAGCGCTCGAACCGAAGAACGGTTCGGGCAATATTGCAAACCATTTTCGTTTGCAATGATATTCCTTACTTCTATGATTATACTTTTGAAAATGCTGCACTCTTAGTTCAAGGACGGGCTCGTTGTCCTTGTAAGAAATGCGTTAACAGAGAAATATTTGATAAAAATTTATGTAGGAGTGGATTTATACCAAACTACAAGCATTGATACCTATATGGAGATCTAGACGTGGAAGACAATTGCAAGGGCTTCGGAGGCTCTATTTATCCAAGACCTTGCTGATGTGAAAGAGCTTAATGGTGTGGCTTGAGTAGATGATTAGCACATTTGGTGTTTGATCTAGCTATTGGTGGATGTTCATGTAATAATCTTTTAGATTGCAACCATTATAGTCATGATGGACATAAGGTTTCTATGATTATAGTCATGCTTATCTTCTATAAGGTTGCTATCCACTAGAGACTAAGCAAGGCTATAACTATAGCAACCCCTATAGTCCATCACGGCTATGGTGGTTTCTATCTAAAAGATTATTATATTGGTTTCCACTGATAATCAGATTAAATCCACCAAATGTGCTAATCATGTGCTCGAGTCTATCATTATTAAGCTCTTGCACATCAGTAAATGTATTGAATAGGTAGAACTTCCCATCCGCGCATATTGTCTCCCACATCTTTCTATTGCGGGTATCAACGCTTGTAGTTTGGTATAAATCCACTTCTATATGAATGTGCAACTATTATATCACTATCAAGCATTTCTCTATTTATACATCTTTTATAAAGACAACAAGCCCATCCTTGCTCGAAGAGTATAATATTCCCAAAAGCATAATCACAGAAGTAAAGAATATCATTGCAAACGAGGATGATCAAGACGTGCATCGCATGCATGCGGACTTGGAGCTTGCCAGATGACTAGGTTGTGCGAGTACATAAATTTTATTTTTAAGTTATACTTCTAGTTTGCAGCTCGAGGAGGCGGCTGCAAGCTCGAAAAAGCTATGATGACTGCCTGTGTGAGATGCGCCTAAATGGAGGTGATGCATTCTATTCTTATTGTTGTATGGTCAAGCTTGGATAGTCTGTTACATCGTAGACAACTGCTTGCAGCCATCTCACTGTACTTTAGTATAAAAGAACTTGCAATGCATGGCAAGCTTAGATGGTCTGTTACATCATAGACAACTGTTTGCAGCTACCTCATGATTAAAGGTGCAGAGGAACCTACAATGTCTTATTTTTCAATGGCAGATCTAAGCCTTCTTCACATTTTCATGTACTAGAGATTATCATGTACTGCTGAATGAGAATCAGACAATGCTTAAATTAGGAGATCAGCAGACCAACACATTATCATATATTGTTGGTATTTTAATTACATATAAATACATGCTTGCTTCTATTTTATAGGACTACTATCAATTCGAGACTTCCTAGGATGAGGAGGTTTGCCGTCAGATCTTCGAGGAGGTGACCACACGGAGGCTCCGAGATGGCTTCTATAGTCTCAGGCAGTCCGCCATCCAACACTCCGATTTTCAGTCACCATCGGACTAGAGATCCTTTATGGATCATTGGATGTGGGTGAATATATGGCAGGCCCTCTATGACCAGTGGAGTAGTGATGAGTACTCTGATAGACGATAGAGGGTTCGACAGAATTGGGCCACCCAGCAGGATTCGATCAGACATACAGGTGGCTCGGTCGGCACACATGTTATGACCGATAGATTGGTAAGAAATCAATATCAAAGCTCTTCACTAAAGTTGTAAAAACTCTTATATGCATGTTTTAATTAATTTAATTTTATTATTTACTTATTCTAGGCATGATAGCTAGATCATCCACCAGACTAACTATTATTGTGGCAAGCCACACACCAGTCTAGGAGGACCGGTGACTACTTAGATTCTATGTCACAATAGATCGCGGTAAGAACTTCAAATTTTATTTACTAATTAAGTTGTTACATGATCTAATTTTTATATTACAACTATTATATTTCTTAACTATGCAGATGCATTACGCGGCATACATTGCTGAGAGGTATGGTGATGACCCATCTTCTCAGTCCCCCTTAATCTTGAGGGATGGCTCAGTGCCACCGGAGGGTGAGTAGTAGCCGGGTCATAGGATTCGACCACAGCTTCGATCCTCTATCGCATCGATATCCTTCGACATCTTCATAGGCCTCAATATTCCAAACTTGGAGCGATGCGCACATGGAGGAGGTCATATAGAGGCTTTTGAGTTAGTGACTTTAGAGCCTCCTGGATGCCATCCATGATATGGTCGTGGAGCTTCTCCAGGACTCACAGCTACATGACCAACTAGGCTCGTTATCCCAACCATCACATCAGATAATTATGTTATTAAATTATTTTAATTATTTTAAATTTTTATTTATAGAAGCTTCATAAATTTAGGTTTGAGTCTAGAAAGAGGATCTAGGGGTTAAAAATTCAATCTAACCATTCAATCGATGGGTCGGGAGTGTCTATAGCTCTGTATTATCAAATGGAATATGTGAAAATAATCTATTTAAGAATCGAAAGAGTGTATTAAAAGATATACCTCCGCATCAAAAAATACACCTTCATATCAAAACTTATTAATATTATTTTATTTTTTCAGGATGTTGGAATATCCAGCTCTTATCCACCGGCTGATAGAAAGGAGCAGAAGGAGGAGGAGGCAGATGATGATGAGGATCGGATCTAATTTTTTTTATGTATTATATTTTTTGATACTGCTTGTACAAAGATTATATAATTTTTATTTTTAATATAATAAAATTAATTTTTAATTTTTGATTGTCATATTATCTTTGAATTTTAATTATAACATGTATTAGGACCATAATTTATTATGATTAATTAAAATAAATTTTTAAAAATATTACTATTAATTTTTTAAAAAAATAAAATTAACTATTACTATCGGTATTAGTGATGGTATTAGCAACGAATCTGCTATTGCTAATATTTTTTAAATTTTTTTAAAAATTTATTTTAAAAAATAATTAGCTATAGAATTATTCTGACTCTAAAACCATCACTAATTTTTTTATTAATAATGATAATTTTTGCCGTTGCTAATGATGCCAATTAGCGATAAAGATTTTTTAGATTGACTTTTACGATGGTATTAGCGACAACATCGCTATTAGCGATGGTAGATGGAGTATTAGCGATGGTATTTTATCATCGCTAATAGTCTGAATTCTTGTAGTGTGACTCCTGACCACCTAATCAAGCCCATCTGCGCCTCTCGCCCATTTGATCACGTGGTTGGTCTATAAAAGGCTTGTGGACCACGTGAAATGCTAGAGAAACATATTTTTGGTTCAGTGGACCATGTGAAACTAGAGAAAAACACCCTTGGTGCAGCTACCTGCCGCGGCCAGCCCACGCACGTGATTGTGCGCTCGCAAAGGGCCATAGCCCTACCGGGCTGCATGCGCCCACATGGGGCTTAGCAGGCTTGCTAGCACCTGGGCCGAGCCCGCCTAGCCCCCTTCTTTCTTTTTTTTTCTTTTTTTTTGGGCTTTTTTACTTTGAACTTTTTTTAGGGCTTTTTAGATTTTGGGCTCTTCTTATGGGTGGATTAGGCTCCATCATCTAACAACTCTCTCACTTGGAGACTAAGATACCTAAATATGCATCCACCTAAAATAGAAAAAATAAACAAACTTTCAAAATAGGTTAGTATTTTGTGCATTGCTAATAGTCTATATGCCATCACTAATAATCTTGCCGTCGCTAATACTATCACAAAATTCAATCTATAAAATTTTTATCACTAATTGTCATTATTAGCGATAACAACTATTATCGTCATTAATAACTAATTAGCGACAACATTAGCGATAAAGATGTCATCACTAAAAATTTTAATTTTTATTAATTAAACTGATAAAAATCAATTAGCGATAGTACTTTTATCGCTAATGCCATCGCTAATAATTTTTAATTTTTTTAAAAAAACTTTAAAAACTATTAGCGATGATAATTTTATCACTAATGCCATCGCTAATATTTTTTATTTATTTTAAATTTAAAAAAACTGTTAGTGACGACAGTCTACCATTGCTAATGCCATTGCTAATATTTTTTAATTTTTTTTAAAAAATTATAATTAAATAATTTAAAACCTGCTAATAAATAATAATATTTTTTAAAATTTATTAAAAATAAGATAATAACTATTTAGCATAATTATAAATATAAAATTAATTATATTATATTAAAAATTTAAATTATATAATTTTACATTGATATATTGCTTTATCAAGTATCAAAATTATATACAAATCAAAAAAAAAAATCAGGTAATGTCCTCCTCATCCTCGTTCTCTTACTCATCTTCAGTAGCTGGTGGATGATAGCCGGATATCCCAACATCCTAAAATGAAGAAAAATAAAATATTATTGATAAGTTTCGATATGGAGGCGTATCTTTCAATACGAAAGCGTATCTTTCGATACTCTCTTCCGATTTTCGAACAGATTATTTCTACATATTTCATTCTATGATACGGAACTAATGACACCTCCGGCCCATCAATTATATAGTTAGATTAAATTTTTAGCCCCTATATCCTCTTTTTCGACTCAAGCTTAGCCTAAATATGTAAAGCTTCTAAATATGAAAACTTAAAACAAGTAAAAGAGTTTATTAATAAAATTATCAGATGTTATGGTTGGGACAACGAATCCAGTTGGTCGCGCAGTCATGGATCTTGAAGAGCCTTCATGATGGCATCACGAATAACATCCCGAATGCTCTGAGTTTGGCTTAGAAGCCTCGCACAACCTCCCCTACATGGGCATCGCTCCAAATCTAGGATGTTAAAGCCTATGAGGATGCCAAAGAGGATCGCACCACTGAAGGATCGAAGCTGTGATTGAATTAGAAGTATAATCAGATGCATAGATACTTTATGGTATTAAAATAAAACCCACATTCCTGTATATATCAGTTATAGACAAGTATTTGAGCAGCCGGAGCAACAGCATCATCAGTTGGATCTAGCAATTATAATGTGCACTCATGAGTAAGAAGAAACATGTATACGAAGGGCCGGCTCCCATCAGTAAATAGAATAGGCCAAACATCATTTGGGAGACATCTGAAATAGCAATTCATGTCCCGTTTCAAATAAGAAGTAAGAGATAAAATACAGGGTCCATCAATTTGAACATCATCTGAACTCAGCAAAGGAGCATAAGCAACCTTCAATGGCAACAGAAAGCATCGAAAAGGTTCTTGCTAGATGCTAAATAAGAAGAATATATGCTAAATAAGAAGAATATAAGATCCAGCATGAGGAACCCTGGCCTTAGTTTAAATATCTGAGTATTTGAACTCTGTGTTTAAAGATGGATGTGTTGAGAAAGAAAACCCAAAAGCATCAGCTGACCCCACCTCCCATAGATAAAGTAAGATGTCAAGAACAGCTTAATCATAAGTTATATGACCATTCCCATCAGTATCTGCTTCTATTTGCACATCATTTGGAAAATAAAAAATTAAGGCAACAGAACCCATATAAGTATCATAAATTGAGAGAGATACAACCCAATTGCAATACCTGCAAAAGAGAATTGGGGCTGCATAGAGATTGCACCAAATAAAATATCCACTTGTATAAATGATGATGTACATGTGAAATGAGGGCCCGCTCCCATCAGTAAGTAAAAAATGAGATACATCCTTCAGGAAAAAGTTGAAGTGCCAGCCAACATCCCATTTGTTGTGGGATGAGTAAAGTAAATTACAGGTCCCATCAGTTTGAACATCATGTGGGTCAAAGGACAAGGAGATCAGCTGATGTTTAATCCACAGGTGTATAGGCAACCAATAACTTTTGAAAATCATAGTAGAAACATGATGGCAACATACACTGCTGATGCCCAAAGAACATAATCCAGCATCGGCCTCAGAGATGACTAGCGTGGGCCAGAAAGTGGGACGTATATAATAGAAGCACATATACATAGCAATAACAACAAATGTAGTAGGCAAACCAGGAAGAAAATCTTAGCTGAATTTCCATACGCCATGTAATTAATCTGCAATTTGACAAAGAACATGAGATTATGGAAGTATCGGACAGCAATGATTGCACAAGGATATAAAGACGAGCAAAGAACAAATTTCCCATGTAACAAACTGCAGCAATATATTGTCAGAACTTCCAATATGTTAGTCAATTGAGTAACTTCAGGAGGATCTATGAAATTGGATACCATAAGCATTTGCTTGTATAAGTGAGAATCCATGAGCATCGATATCAGTTAAAGAAGTCCATTGAAAATCACCTAAAATCACTCTTGATGCAACATAGTCTGCTACTTGATTTTCCTCATGAAATAATGGAAAATAGAGCACTGTGACATTGAAAACTTCCAATGACATAAATCTTTAAAAAGTGGAAGAGATTACTCAATTGCCTCCTCAGATTATCAGTGATATCACTATAGCTACCCCACAATGGCAGCAGGTGGCTATCTGCGTCGAGCCACCGCTTGTGTGGCCATGGTTCTCAGCCTTCGCCATAGTATAGGGAGGTGGCGGGGTGGAGACCACGGGTGGCGTAGAAGCCGGTGACGGCCCCCCAATCTAGCCTGGAAAAGGGTCCGGCGGGAATTCTACCAGTGCAATGGAGGCAGCTGGCCTTATTGCTACTACTTCCAATGGCACATGCACAGCATCTACCGCACGAAATGGAATGGTGGAGCAGCCGACGGCCATGGTGGCTATGGCCGCCATCCTCCTGCCCGTGGTGGTAGCGGAGGGAGGCGGTGGCAGCAGCGTTCCGGGCGGGGGCTAAG
Organism: Cocos nucifera; assembly: GCA_006176705.1. NCBI lineage: Eukaryota > Viridiplantae > Streptophyta > Magnoliopsida > Arecales > Arecaceae > Cocos > Cocos nucifera. The sequence continues at coordinate 3,767 of QRFJ01001329.1, read as the reverse complement.
GAAGCTTGGGGTGGTCGTTCGACCGCCTGTATGGGTGGGAGCTTGAAAGCTAGCCAGAGAGGAAGCTTAGATGATGGTGAGGGTTTTGTGTTGGGTTTTTCTTTTTTTTTTTTTTTCTTCTTATTCGGAGAGATCTATGGGAAGGAAAGCACCTGAGGGAGATCGGAGGAGAATCTGATTAGTAAGAGGTGGCGGAGATCAATGAGAAGGGTGTAGAAGAAGTACGCGTTCGCGATGGCTCAGGGGTGCAGAAAGGCAGCATGGGTCGGGGTCGTGGGGTCAGGCCAGCGGGGTAGGGCCATGGGCTGGGGGATGTGGGGCAGAGGCCATGGGGTTGGGTTGGCGACGTCGGGGCCAGGTGGGGTTAGGGTGGATGTGGGCATGGAGGGATATGGGCTCGAAGCGGTGAAAGTTGGGGCAGCCGCGGGGTCGGGTTAGGGATGTCAGGGGCCGGCATGGGGTCAGAGCTACCACTGGATGGTCAGAGGGATGGGGCGGGGAGGGAGGAAAGGAGGGTTGGAGGGTGAGAGGGGGTTTGGGTGCTGGCATGGCGAGAGGAGGATGAGGGGCGGGAACAAGGAGAGGATGAGTGCGAGAAGCAAAGTTTTTTTTTCGATTTTGAGGACTATTAGCGATGGCAAACTTGCCATCGCTAATATCGTCGATAAAATTATCGGCGATGGATCTCCGTCGTTGAAAAATAAAAATTCATCGCTAATACTTTTCTCAAAAAATTTTTTTTCATAATTTTTATTAACGATGATAAATTGGCCATCGCTAATACTGTCGGTATAAGTATTCATGATGGCGGCTCTGTCATTAAAAATAGAGAACGATCGCTAATACTAATAATTTTTAAAAAAATATTTTTTTAAATTTTTTGAATAATTTTTTTTCAAAATTATTAGTGAATGGCAAATAGAAGCCATCACTAATAGCCATCGATAATTAATTAATTTAATCATAATTATAATCAAATTTTTTTTAAAAAAATTAAATTTATTAGCGATGGCTTCTTTTATTACTAATAGTCAAAATCCATCGATAATATGACTATTAGTGATGGCAAGAATGCCGTGCAAACCACCCCCCCACCCCCACATCTCTCCCGACCTCTCACTGTGCCTCCTCCCCTCCCCTCCGCCCTCTCTCTCTCTCTTTCTTTTCTCTTTCTCTCTCTTCTCTATCTCACTATCTTACTTTTATTTCGTAGGTTACCTCTAGTGCCGTCGTCCTCCTCTAGCATCATCGTGACGACCCTCGGAGCTTTCGATGCGACCCGCTCTCTATAGCCATAGGTATAATTTTTTTAAAATTTTATAGTATTATTTATTAATCATGTATATTTATAATAATTTATAAAATATTTATAATAAATATTATAAATATTTATTATAAATATTATAATTATCTGCATGCCATAGTTTTTGGGCCGTGCCGTGGTAGGTAGCCTTGGGCTGTGCCATGTCGGTGGCTATGGACTAGATCTGTCAATGGATTGGGTTCGGATCAGAAATCTGGATATTCAGATCTGAACCTAATTTTAATTACTGATACCGAGATCCGAAATCCGAATATCCGACAGGTCTATACTTGAAGTACCAGACCCAGGACCCTAATGGATCTTGGAAGGTCGGATCCGATTTTGAGGATCCGAAACTAAGAAATGGAGAGACTGAGAGGGAAGACCGACAGATTGAGAGAGGGAGGGCGGTCGCTCGCTTGGCCGCTGGCAAGGGAGATCGAGAGTGGGAGGGAGGGAGGGAGGGGGTCCGGCCTCGCCGCCATTGTCGATGAGGGAGATCGAGAGAGGGAGAGAGGAAGGGAGGGATCCGACCTCCATCATTGGGAGGGAGGGGGTCCGACCTCGCCTCAGAGAGATCGAGAGAGTGAGTCGAGATGGGGTCCGGCCCGATCCGACCTCATCGACAAGGGAGATCGAGAGAGGGAGAGAGAAAGATCGAGAGATGAAAAAGCTGGGAGGGAGGGGTTCGGCCTCGCCACCGTCGTCGGTGAGAAAGATCAAGAGAGGGAGAGAGAAAGTGATCGAGGGGATGGCACACAGCCGAGCCAGCTCGGATATGCAATCGAGCTGGCTCAGATCATGATCGAGCTAGCTGGGGGAGGATCCGAGTTGGATGTCTCAGGCATGGAGTCGACTATCTCAGGCACAAAGCTGGCTCGGCTTCTGAGTGAATAGAATTTGATATGTCTCTCTAAGGTTCCAACTTTAAGCCCTAAGGTGCCACCATCATCTATTTTATTCTTCTTTCAAGTTTCTGAATTAACACCAAGGTTCGTGCAAGAAATCGGATCTACGACTGTTGCTCATCCTTAATTATTTATGAATGTAATTCATGTTGTAGAATTTATTGCATAACATTTTTTGGATGTTTATATTTTGTTGCTTTTATTTATTGCATTGCGTAATGATAGACCCGTCAATTGATTAATGTACATATTAGAGACTATTTATTGATGCCATACTAATATTATTGTTCAACATGTTATATTGATTAATATTCATTAACGTTGCAGATCATGATGGCCCGGATATCTTTGGGCCCCATGACCATCTATCTCAGGTCTTGGGGCCTGAGCACTCTGAGATGATCCGATGCAGATCCGGACACACGCTGATGAGCTACTAGTTCAAGACGAGCGTCTCCTCATAACTTTCAGTGTCATCAATTGGAAGGAGCTTGAGGAGGCATTGGCACGGGCAGATCATGTTGCGATGTGGGCAAATCGGGCTAAGGAGCATGCATCTCATCTGGAGGGCATCGTGAGAGACATGATGTCGACGCTTAACGTGCATTTTAGAGTCACGGGCTTTGAGGATATGTTGGCCCGCATTCTAGCTCTAGCTCTAGCTCCGGCTTCGACTCCAGTACCAGCTCCGACTCTGGCTCCCGATGACGATGACGATGATGTAGATTTAGGAACTTTTGATGTATTTTATTTTTTTTAAAAATATTACAATAAATTTTATTCGATAATAAAATTTTAGTATTTTAGAATAACTTTTATATTTATTATATTTTTTTATGTTATATATCTATATTTATCAGATAAAATATATAAAAAAATAAAAATTTTAATATTTTTAATTATTCAAGATCTATGATAGTGATTTTATAATCACTGCCATATCCATGCCAATCACTGTCATAGATTTTTGATATAAACGGTGTCAATCGCTGCATTAGACCTATGACAGCGGTTAAGAAATTACTGCTATAGATTATCTATAGCAGTGGTTATGTAACCGCTGCTATAGTAACATATGGTAGCGATTACATAACCGCTACTATAAATCGATCTATTGCAGCGATTTATAAATCATTACAATAGGCTATCTATGACAGCGGTTCAAACAATCACTGCAATAACTACTGCTATAGAGCTACAGCAATGGCTGTAGTAGCAGCAGTTAAAGAACTATTATCATAGCATATGACAATGATTTTTTGGGCTACGGCAGTAGTTATGAACCGCTGCCCTAGCCCTTTTCTGTAGTAGTGATGATCACCACCGTACAAATGATTACAATAGTAGCAAAGATCATTTATCTAAAAAAATATTTTATAATCAGATGCTATTTGATTTTTTGATCACTCATTTTTTATTTAATGGTTCAAATCATTTCATGCTAAATTGACCATAATAACGATGTCTAATTAACGTAAAATTTTAATAGTATGCTATAAATATCACCAAGATGATCATTATAAGTTTTTGAATCTATCGGTGATCTCTATCTATCA
>QRFJ01001328.1:269193-315065 GCA_006176705.1 Cocos nucifera | reverse complement strand
CTCTAAAATAGTACCTAAGTACCTTTCAGGAGGACAAAAAATCCTAGTTGATTTTCATGATGGAGAAGGTACTGTATGAACTGACTCTAATTGATTGGATTCCTCAAGTTTCCTAGCTTGTTGCTCTTAGGAGACTTTCTCCTCGAGTCTAATCTATTTTTTGATGCCACCATCTTGAATAAACTATTTTTCAAAAAAAATAGCACGTCGACTCACAATCACATTGTGGTCTTCCAAAAGATAGAAATAATATCCTAATGACTCTTTAGGATATCCTATGAACCGAGCTCTAAAGAACCTAGACTCTAAATTGTCCATTTGCTATCTTTTGACATGAGCTGGACAATCCCAAATTTTAAGGTGATTCAGACTTGATTTCTCACCATGCCATATCTCATACGGTGTGGTAAGAAAGGTTTTATAGAAAATCCTATTTAATAAATAAATTATAGTCATTAGACTATGTCTCCAAAGAAAATTGGAAAGATTTGTGAAGTTCATCATAGATCGGACCATATCTAATAGGATCTGATTTCTCCATTTTGAAATTTCATTAAGTTGAGGCATTCTAGATGAAGTCCATTGAGAGATTATGTCATTTTCTTTAAGATAGTTTAGAAATTTTTGACTAAGGTATTCACCTCCTCGATCTGATCGAAGAATCTTAATGAATTTTTTGATTTGCTTTTCTACTTCATGTCTGAATTTTTTAAAGACTTCAAACTTATGTTGCATCAAATATACATACCCGTATCAAGATAAATCATCGATAAAGATGATGAAATAGACATAATTACCTCTAGCTGCCATATCAAATGGATCGCACACATCTATATGTACCAAGGCAAATAGGTCGTGGTCCTTTCCCCATGTCCTATAAAAGAAAGCTTGGTTATTTTGCCATGAAGGCATAATTGACAAATCGGATATGACTTGAAAGTCAACATACTCAATAGCTCGAATTTCTTTAATTTGTTAACCCTATCTTTCGCTATATGACCTAGCCTAAGATGCCATAGATACCTATCCTTTAGACTATCCCTAGGTCACTTTGATCCTATGGCATTCATGTTTTGCTCGATATTGAAAATATGGCATTCATGTTTTGCTCGATATTGAAAATAAGAACATCAATATGTAACTGATAGAGACCATTAATCAGAAAATCACTTGCAATTTTATTTCTTTCAAAAAGAATATTACAATGGTCCCTAGGAAAACTAATTACATAGCCTTCTTATGCTAAACAAGAAACATAAATCAAATTTCTACTTGTTGCAAGCACAAAATAATAGTCCCTAAGTACTAGATCTAATCCTGATGGTAGTCGAAGAGGATAGGTTTTCATGGCTACAGCAATAACTCTTACTCCATTTTTTATGCGTAGGATCATCTCACCATCCCTCAACCTCCTGCTCTTCTTAAGATCCTGCATAGAAGTACACAAGTGAGCACTAGAATCAGAGTCAAGCACCCAACTGGATGCAAAAGAAATCATAAGATTAGATTCTATAACGAGCATACCTCCAGAAGGACCTGCCTCCTTTTTATTCTTCAGACTGGCCAGGTATAAAGGGTAGTTTCACTTCCAATGGCCATCTATATTGCAATAGAAATACTTTCCTTTATCGATGGCCTTCTTCTTCGGCTCTCCCTTCTTCTTTTTCCCTCCATCTATCTTCTATTTCTTCGTAGACTTCTTCTTTTCAAAAGATTTTCTTTGGGAGGAAGTCTGCTTCACAGTAAGCACTAAGCCCTTTGAATCTTTCATAGAAAGCTCAGCAGTAATCAGAATATTCATCAATTCAACTAAGGTACATTGCAACTTATGCATGTGAAAGTTCATGATAAACTATCCATACGCATCAGTCAAGGACTGCAAGATCACATCAATTTGCAAGTCCCTATCTAACTTGACACCTAGCTTCTCAAGCTCTTCTATGTCTTTGATCATCATCAGATAATAATCTTGGACTGACTATCCATCATGCATTTGAGCCTTAAAAAGTCTTCTAGTGACTTGATACTTAGCTACGCGACTCTCTTCACCAAACAACTCTTATAGGTGGGCCATCATTTAGTGAGCAGTCTTGATGTCCTCATGTTGACGCAGGAGCTCATCAGACATCGAGCCCAATATGTAGTACCTAGCTTTATTATCTTTATCCATCTATTTTTTCAGAGATGCTCTTTGATCAATGGATGGACGTGCTGGTAAGGTGGAGGGTCTTGGTCTAATACATGAGTTAGCTTTTCAAAATTCAAAATAATTTTATAGTTTCAGAGCCAATCCTTGTAATTGAGTTCGATCAATCAGTGGGTGTCTAGGATTCTAGCTAGTGGGTTGGACATAGACATTTTTCTATAGAAAGTCAAAGTTTTGAATTAGATTTTATAATTAGACTTGATAAATTTGTTTAAAAATTTTATGCTCCCACTATTTTTTTGGATCCCTATACTTTCTTAGCAGAGATGCAAAAATCTCTGCGATCGTTGATTTCTAGTGGATGGTGTGGTCCCATCGATTGGCTCCCCACCTCACCTAATAGTTATTGATGATGGGTCAGCCAATGAGTGGATAACTCTTATTCAATAATTTTCTAATCATGGTGCACTCAAATCTGATCTCTAATTTATGGATCTTACCATGTCCAGAATATTGATCCACTCCTTAGTTAAGTCTGATCCATCATTTGCATAAATTGGATTCTTGATTAGATCTCTCATCATATTCAAAATATTGAGTCCAACCCATCCTCCAACTCATAGCATCCAATGCCTAATAGACATGGTTGATCTTTTTGGTGCAACTAAACCACTGTAACTAGTCGAGAACAATCAACCCAAAGAAGAGCCCACACATCTACAATAATGGAAGATCTATGACTTAATATTTTCTTAGAAAGATTTGATTTAGATCTCTTAGACTTGACTTGACTTAGTCATAACAATTATGACTAACCTAGTGGCATGGATTAGCTCAAATTGTTAGCAACCTCAAATCAGAATTGGATCAATCCAAATGGCTAGGTAAGTGAGACCGATGGAAGGAATATGCCATTAACTCGATAAGAACGCATTCAGATCGAGTAGCTTTCAATTTAAAACCAATCGATCGTATCTGCCAAACTTACCTTAGACACCAAATTATCAAACCAGAACCAATCATATTAGCTTATAATCCAAGCTCAAATCGTAGAGCCAAATTAGGTCTTGAGTTAATCGACCATATGTGATTGTGAGTTGATCTTGATCCAAACTTAATCCTATTAGGCTAGTCAATTCTAAGCATTCTTGATCCCACCTAACCAACTCTTGATTTGATTTGATCAACCACTAGACCTAATTGAGCTACCCAAGTCCGAACTCAAATTTATGAAAGTATCTTAGATCTAAAAATTCATAATCTTTAGAGCTAATTGATTTCATAATCTTAATTCTTAATTAAGTTTGGGTTCATAAATTGAAACATGTAAAAATCCTAGGGTTTTAGAATCTAAGATTTTGCAGAAATTAAGCTTTTAAATTTTTTATTAGAGACAAACACGCAACACCCCTACACACCATAAGAGCACCCCATCAAATGGAAAGAGAGGGCCTTTAAATCCATCTTACTCTTATGATTGGATGGCCAAGGGGAATGCTCTAATCAGAAATAATAACTATACTACAAAACAATAAGATCTATCACATATAAAATCATAGATCTAATTATGCATGTTCTGTATACATCTTATGTATCAAACATTAAACTAAATATGCATGTTTTCAGATCTGATAAATCTTATGAATCATCAAAAAAATAAAATTTTAAATGATCTAATCATATGAAATCCTATTCTAGACAATCATAGAATAATTCTGTAACTAGTATAGACATGCATGTATCATAACTCATATGATAAATTTAAATTTTTAATTTTCTTTTTTTAGATCTAATTATAATATTTATAACATCAAAAAATAGAAATAAAAAGGATCTAAAAATGCATTTAATCTTATCAAAATAATGATTACATTAGACTATACATAGAACTATTCTACAATCTAGTCTAGTCATGCATCTCATACATCATTGATCTATAATAATAAAATTTTTAATTTTTTGATTTTAGATATAATCATATATAATGTGACATCTAAAATCATTAATATAAAATAAATTAAAATTAAATTAGATTTAATTTTTGTACCTGATTGGGTAATCTGATTATCCTACCGATGATCTACTGCACCCAAAGTTCTGGTCAAGCCAAGCACGCACCTAGCCTCTACCAGTATCGACTCAGGCTGATTTTGGAAGTCTTCTTCTTCTAAATCTAATTTCCAAAAATTAGATCTGGATTTGATCTATAGATCCTTCAACATGACTGCTGAAGGTTACACGTTCATCTCATGAACACCGTCGCGTAGAGCCTGATCTTCACGCCAATTTCCATAGATCTTCCTTGCTATTTGTGCCCAACTTTTGGGCATGGAGAAAGGGGAGAAAAGGATGAGAAGGCATGGAGAGGTGTTAGGGGCATCAGCACCTTGGCGTGGAGATAGGTTCAAGCATAATAACTTTAGGCGCAGGCAGGGATTTAAATAAACCTGTTGCACCATGCAGTGCCACACAGGTCTAACCAATCAAATTGCTTGGATTAATTAGATCTATATCTGATTGGTGGTGCCAATACATCTGCTCCAATCAAATGAGAGTCTCCATAAAACATCCATAGAGGGCGCTAACAAAGGATAAGAATGAAGTCTTAGCGCCCAAAACTTCATTCTCGTCAAGCAACCCTAGAGTCCCATCTATATGGGATTCCTTCCTTTTTCACATGTGCGCATGCCAACTAGGGGTGTGCACACACATCTATGCATGAAGACCAAGGGGACACATGCCCCTAGGAGATCTCTATGGGGGACGCACGTCCATCCCCTTTAATTCCTACATATGGGTCAACTATTGACCCGATGTCCTGATAGTGATAAGAATTGGCAGGTCTTATCCTGTCGAATACAGGAATTGGCAAGTGTTGTCCAAATCCCATTTGATGGTTTAGGATAATATTTTTCTGATTAGGACAAAGCCATATAGGATCCCTAGGTAAGCCCAAACCAATTTGGCTCAGCTGAGATGAACCAAAAAGACTACAGAAAGAGAATGTTAGAATCAATCGTGTGCTAGCATGATTTTCTTGAATCTAATTGGATCTAATCCAATCAAACTAAATTAGCTTAATTGATGACATCCAAATCCAAATCCTTGTTTGTGTGATCCAGTTAGATTCAATTTCATATGGTAATGAGATATATCGCGATCTCCATCATTGACATCATCAAAATATCTTTCGATGGACTAGAACTTTTTTTATTCACATAATTAGAATGATCGATCATCAAGATCATTCTAATTGCTCCCAAAATCCACTAGTGACATCTAGCAGTATATGGTGACAATCCATCGAAATCAAAAATGAACCTCTCGATGCAGCTACCTGTGTGATTGGGTTCTTTTATCTTGAGCCTCGATAGGATTAGGGTTAAGGTGAACTCATCAAACCCAACATCTGTCATATGAGTTAATCATTTGATTCAAGTTTGATACGAAACCCTAATAGAAACTCTTTCTATCATCTTCACATTGCCATGGCCATGGACTTATGGACTCAATCTCATGATCATCATAGGGCTACTCCTCATCTACCAAGCTAGATAGATCTCTTATTGGTGCAATCCAATTTCTACAATGAACATGCTATAGCCAACATCCACCTTAGAATTTTGAATGGCCAGGAGATCAAGTTATAGTGTAGTCAAACTATAACACCCTCAAGATGAACTACCAATGCACCTTAGGTCAAAGAATCAGACACACCACTGCAGCATCGAGCTAATCATCGATAAGAAGGTAGACTTCCTTATGACTGCTCAAGGTGGTCACGCTCAGTGCCCTCGTTCTCTAATAAGCATCTATACTATCGCTCCGGTATCTCTACACCATAGACTCAAGACTCACTATCTTAAGAAAGCGATCGTACCCTAATCTTTTGGATCAATCATCATCCTCATGATGATCCTTTGGTCAGGAGCAGTTTATGAACTAATTATGAAAATTCTTATCTTAAATTTTCAACTCTTAAAAATTTGAATTATTATTACCATTAACTCAAAGAATGTATCACAGATACTTTAAATACACACTATGATAGAAAATAATCTTTTTATTAATTTATAGTCAAAATTATAAAATTATCCCTAGAAGTGTATTACAAGTGTCAGTCAATCTGGCTTCTAGGGTATACATCTAACATTAACTACTGACAATAGATGCCAGTTCGCAGGAGAAAAATTTATTGAGTTCTATGAAGATTTGAATATTTTACTTCATTTTATATCTATAGCCCATCCTCAAGCAAATGGTAAAGCCAAACTAACTAACAGAACTCTACTACAACAGATAAAAGCAAGACTCAAACGGATAAAAGGAACATGGATGGACAAACTCTATCATGTGCTCTGGGCTTACAAAATCACTTAAAGATTACTAACTGGGGAGACTCCATTTGCTTTGCCTTCTGGGATAGAGGTCGTCATTCCAATCGAACTTGGGCTTCCATCGGTACGAGTTGAATGCTTCAATAAATAGAATAACTCACAGGATCTCAAGGCTAATCTTGATTTGTTGGAGAAAAAATGGGAGAAGGTCCAAATTTGGATGTTAGCTTATAAGCAAAAGATGGCTCACTACTATAATTCTAGAGTCAAAAGTAAAATCTTCAAAGTTGGAGATTTGGTGCTACGTCGAGCAAATATTTCTCAACCACAAAATTAAGATAAGCTTGCTCTGAAGTGGGAAGACCCCTATGAGGTCGTGAAAATTATTCGATCGAAAACCTACTACCTGAAGGAGCTTGAAGAGGCTACACTCCCATGACCCTGGAACTCAAAAAATTTACGAATGTATTATCAATAACCCCACTTCAAATAAATTTTTCTTATTTTGACATCCTTGTTTTGGTGCAAATTATGCGATGGCAGAAAATTGCTCAACCGAACTTTGTTCTTAAAAGAAGTGGAAGGTCTCTAGTTCTTAAACAGGAGGTTAACCTTGTCTTAATGAGGGTGAAGGCCTTCGATTCTTAAATAGAAGTTAACCTCATCTTAACAAGGGTGAAGTCCTTCGATTCTTAAATAAGAGATAATGGGAAGAGGCCCTCTCAATGGTCCTTTTATATCCTGGTAATCTTATTAGGAACAGGAGGTGGATCTTATCCTAATAAGAATAGAAGCCAACCACGTCAAGGATAGGAGGTGGACCTCGTCCTGATGTGGATGAAGATCTTTATGAGAGAGTGAAGGCCTTCGATTCCTAAACAGAAGATAATAGGGAGAAGCCCTCTCAATGGTCCTTTTGTGCCCTGGCAATCTTGTTAAGAATAGGAGGTGAACCTTATCCTAATAAGGATAGAAGCCAACCATGTTAGGAATAAGAGATGAACCTCATCCCAACATGGATGAAGATCCTTACGAGAGAGTGAAGGTCTCCGATTCTTAAATAGAAGGTAATGGTGAGAGTCCCTCTCAATGACCCTTTTGTGTCTCGATAATCTTATTAGCAATAGGAGGTGGACCTCATCCTAATAAGGGTAAAAGCCAACCACATCAAGAATAGGAGGTGGACCTCATCCTGATGTGGATAAAAATTCTTATAAGGGAGTGAAGGCCTTCGATTCTTAAACAGGAGGTAATGGAAAGAAGTCCCCTCAATGGCCCTTTTGTGCTCTGGCAATCTTATTAGGAATAGGAGGTGAGTCTCATCCTAACAAGGATAGAAGCCAACTACGTCAGAAACAGGAGGTAGACCTCGTCCTAACATAGATGAAGACCCTTATGAGGGAGTGAAGGCTTTTGATTCTTAAACAGGAGGTGATGGAGAGAGGCCCTCTCAACAGCCCCTTTGTGCCTCAGCAAACTTGTTAGGAATAGGAGGTAGATCTCATCCTAATAAGGATAGAAGCCAACCACATCAGAAATAGGAGGTGAATCTCATCATGATATGGACGAAGATCCTTACAAGGGAGTGAAGGCCTCCAGTTCCTAAACAGGAGGTAATAAAAAGAGGCCCTCTCAATGGCCCTTTTGTGTCTTGATAATTTTGTTAGGAATAGAAGATAGATCTCATTCTAATAAGGGTAGAAGCCAACCACATTAGGAATAGGAGGTGGATCTCATCCTGACGTGGATAAAGATCCTTACTAGGGAGTGAAGGCCTCCAATTCTTAAATAGGAGGTAATGAAGAGAGACCCTCTCAACAATCCTTTTGTATCCCAACAATCTTGTTAGGAATAGAAGGTGGACCTCATCCTAACAAGGATAGAAGCCAACCACATCAATTACCGAAGGTGGACCTTATCTTGACATGGATGAAGATCCTTACGAGGGAATGAAGGCCTCCGATTCTTAAATAGAAGGTAATGAAAAGAGACCCTCTCAACAGCCTTTTTGTACCCTAGCAATCTTGTTAGGAACAAGAGGTGGACCTTGTCCTGACAAGGGTAGAAGCCAACCATGTCAAGAACAGGAGGTGGACCTCATCCTGACATGGATGAAAATCCTTACGAGAGAGTGAAGGCCTTCGGCTCTTAAACAGAAGTTAATGAGGAGAGACCCTCTCAACAATCCTTTTGTGCCCTGGTAATTTTATTAGGAATAGGAGATAGATCTCATCCTAGTAAGGATAAAAGCCAACCACATCAGAAATAAGAGATGGACCTCATCCTGACGTAGGTGAAGACCTCTATGAAGGATGTGAAAGCCCCTAGTTTCTAAACTAGAAGAAGGGCTAATGTCTAAACTAGATTCAAAGATCCTTGTTCATAAACAAGGAGGACAGTCCTACGAAACGTTAGATCGAGATCGTTGCTAACATCAGAAACATAACACAGAGCAAGAAACTCTACAAGTATTAAATTGAAGCAAGACAGTGAAGAATGAATAAAAGGAGTATCATGTCATCAGAATGAGGTTTAGTACAAATGGTCTTCAGGAGCGATTACAAAAAAAAAAAGAAGAAGAATGAAGTCCTAGTCGGACTTTGGGCTATCGGCTCCGGCCATCACAAGGGAGTGTTTTAAGTCATTTACTTTCTCTTCAAGATCTTGCCTTGCTGCCAAGCTCTTGCCAACTAACTTTTGGGATCTCTGGAAGTCATCCTCTGCTTCTCTCAGTCTCTTCCTCAAAATGATAGATTCGACTTTAGTATCCTTCACCATATTTTCCTAATAGGCCATTTGAAACTTGAGTTGGAGCAGCTCGGCCTTGTTCTTTTCATAAGCTTCTTAAAGACCTCCCAAAGTTCTCTTTAGAGAAACAACTTTCTCTGAATCTCTACTCGAGCTAACTTGAGCCCTGTCTGCTAGCTACTTCTGAAGTTGAGCTATCTTCTCATCAGCCTTTCGAAGTTTTTGTTTAATTTTGGCAACTTGATTGCACTAATCATTCCTATAAGTATTGTATGAGTCCTCGGCCACCTTCAATTAACTCTGAAGCTTAGAGAATTTTTTAGATTAGTCTTAGTCATACTCCTCTCAATCAATAGACCATGCCAAAGTCCTCTCCAATAGCAGAATTTTCTCCTTCCTCGTTCTAAGCTTGACTTCAAGGGAACTAACTTTCGCGATCAAAGTCCAAGACTTCTCACTGGCATGCTTTTTGGTCTCTTCAAGTTCTTCACTTAAATGATACTTTTTGGTAGTGTATTCTTTGAAAAAATATTTAGATGACTGGCGAAGGCGATTAATCTCAATTGCGGCCTCAGCATAATTTTTCTTGGATTTTTGGAGCTCATCTTCAGTTTTCTTGAACATTTTGCTGACCTAACGAACTTCTCTCCTCAAATTCTTGATGACGGCCTTCAAAGGAATAGCTCGGGGTTGTGGTTCAGCCTCAACATATGATTGCATTCCATGGCAATGTTCGCAAGTAGAATTCTAAGTAACAAGCAAACCACAATATATAAAAGGTATGAAAAGAAGAGATTCAATTCAACTTCATTGATTGAAAATATTTAAGTACATTATATATAAAAAAAGAAAAAGTATAATTAGTTGAGGTCATCGATCTCTGGAGGGGGAACAGCAGAAGAGTTCAATATAGCCTCAGCAGAGGTTGGCTCCTTAGCGGGTGCAGCAACAAGCTCGACGGTTGGAAGTTCGGCATTAGCAGCTGAAGGTTTCGCCTCGTCGTCAGAACCCTCTACCAGAAAGTCAAGGTCCATCTCCAAAAACTTCTCCATGATCAACTCTCCTCCGGCAGAGCTCATATCCCTTGAGGAAGGCCTCCTGAGCAAAAGCTATCTTAATATCCTCCATTGCCTTTAAAGATTTGAAGGACTCAATGGCCCACTCCTTCTCCATGCTAACCTCAGCTTTGGCCTTCTTCCTCTTGTTCTTTCCAAAATCATGGTGGCTTTCAACCCCGCCGATGCTTGCTCTTCTATTTAGAGTGCCTCCTAAAGACGCCCAACCTTGGTGGAGTGGGCTTCCCTCAAGTGCTCAATCTCAGCTTTAGTACTCTTGGCCTCTGCTTGGGCCTCCTAGATGGCCCTTGAAGCCTCGATTTTGTGGAGGTTCATCACCTCCGCATTAGTGAACAAATGATGCCCTAGCTGCAAATGGTAAGTTACGAGTTATAACTATGAGGTCAGTTTATATCCAACCAAATGTAGAAGAAAAAGCTGATTACCTCGAGGAAGGGTGCTTAAGAGTCTTTTACCTTCTCTTTGTCATCTATTTGGAGCATCCTCTCGATTATATATGGAAGGACGCAGCCCTCCATTATAGGCTGGACAACCTCCTAGTTGTCCAGGAACCTTGGTCCAGGTCGAAATTATTGCTGCCAAATTCTCTAGCATTTCATCAAACTTTCTTGGCAACAGCTTTCTTCTTTCTCTTCTCCACCACCATCCCCTGCTCGGATGGCATGGAGGTGGCAGTTTCATTGGGCGAGGTCGAGCTCGGTGCAACTACGATGACCTCTAAGATGGGAGCAGTTTGGGCTAGAGGAGTCGAACTCAGATCTCCAACCCTCACTTGCTTTGACAAATCCCCCAAGGAACTATCCTTTCTTTTGTGAGCCCTGATCCCCTTGGTCAATCGGTTCAGTGAAAGAAAAAATCTAGGATTTCATGTAGATATTTTGAAGCTTTTTTCAAAATAAATCAGTGAAAGCAATAAATTAATCATATTAATTTATTAAAATATATAAATAAATCTTAGATCTAGGATCTAATAACATGATCTATGCATACAAATTAATCTAAAATTAAATATTAAATAAAAATAATGATGTTGATCATATCAACATCAAACCAAGACTAGATTTAATCTAGTGGAAGAAAGAGATCAAATCTCTTTTACCTTTTTGCAAGTCGGTAACTCTACTTGCTGATCCAAGGTCTCGCTTTGAGCTGCACATATATCCAATCTCTATAAGAAATCTACATAAAGCCTCAATCGTTGATCTAAAATCCAGCGACTGGAAATTAGCACACTATGCTAGTACTGTACTGATCCTTCTTTAATGGTTGATGGCAAAACTCTTCCTTTGATCAACTTGGACCTTCTAAAGCACCAAAGGAGAGATGGGAGGATCTAAAAGTACTCCTTTTTTCAACTTTTTCTTCAAAAAGATTTTGGAAAAGGATCTAAGGGAAATCCTAGAGAAGACCTCTATTTTCTCTTTCTTTTCTCTCACCAAGACACGATGGTTTGTGCCTTTACAAAACCTAACACCCAAAGACCCTTAGCACCCAAGCTTCCCACGCCCAAGCTCTCCCTCTCAGTTCTAAAACCTATAGAAATCTCATGTCCTAACTCCCTTTAAATAGAGAGTTATGATAGAATCCTTATCTAGATCAAAAACCTAGAAAGGCATGTCCAAATTGGGCAAGGATTGGGATGTCCAACTCTTGGGTGCCCCCTCCTATTTCTTTGGCATGAAAACCAGGAAAGTGCTGCACCAAATCCTCCTTTCCCACCTAAAATATCAGAGAAAATTAAGGAGAGATGGGTGACATACATGGGAAGAGATTTAGGTTGCAACAAACTCCATCAAATAGAGTTTGAATTCAAAATAATTAACTTATTTTGACTTGGTCAACAATCAAATACCATGTAAGAAAGATATGAGGCATGGGATTACACATCCTCTCTCTAGGCATGAGAGGTTTCATGCAAAAACCAAATAAATTGGCTTGGGAAAGGGCGTGGAATGCTAGTTGGCGCAAGGTGGAAGAGTCCTAGTCACACTAGAACTTCTAGTTTTGACTTGGTGCAAATAGTTTTTTGAACTCAATTAAATCAAAACTAATACTATCCAATTAGAGGTGATCTTAGTCCAACTAAGAACTAAATTAAATTAGATTAAATTAAATTTAAATATAATTTAATTTTTAATCAAATTAAAAATTAAGTACACATAAGTCCTAATTGAACAAAGACTTGTTCTCCCTTGCAATTAGCTTATCCAATAAACTAATTGAACTTGATCCAATCAAGCCCAAACTAAATCTAATTAAATTTTATTCAATTAGACTTGATCTCAGTCCTTTGGTTTAATCAAATTAAGTTAATTAGCAATCCTATTATTAATCGATCCTCCTACAATACTTGCACTAGGTCAAACATCAATTATATTGAATGTTTAACCCTAAAACGATCCTTAATCATTGATCAATCATCCGATCAGATCAAGATCTCTAATGTATGTGACCTCATTGGTTCGAAACTAAGCCGATAGTATAGAAATAAATTTTTATACCAATCAAAATGACCATCTAGCAATGGTACCCAATGACTGGATAGGTTGAATGTATAAAGCAACACTCTTAGAACCCATATGGATATGATTTTTGTATAATTCATTCCCTTGATCTAAATGCTCATAGAATAACTCAGGATTTAACTGTCAACCCTAAATAGGTCATCCATATTATATTTCAAAATATCAAATCCATCATATGGGTTATCCTAGCCAAGGTTTTGCTAAATTGAAATATAGTGATACATTATCTCCAAACTCTTGGAGTGGTCAATCCCATCTTAATCATTTACCGACTTTGTAAGTACTTGACTATGCTTAGAAACCTTCCATCACTGAATTAAAAATTTAGATGGTCAAGTACCAAAGCATAATAAGTTGCTTGCAAGCCACTGTGGCAATCTCAGGTCTAAAGGATACATATCCATATCCCATCAGAGCAATTCTCGATAACAAAATGCTTCAGTATTAGTCACGTTCAGTAATGATGTACTCTTTACACCTCATCTATCTGCCATAGCAGTATCTCTACACTTCTTGGTTAAGAAGACAATCAACCTATATGGCACACAATAAACTACACTCGATAAACATTGTCGTTCTAGTTAACAACGTATCATTTGATCATAAATAGTTTAAGGATTAATCAATAAATCCTCTCTTTATCGAAACTAAATAGTCCTAAGAACTTCATCACAATAAAGAAAATCATTAGAAGATGTAGACTTTATGATGAAAATACTAGAATATAATTTTATTCAATAATAAATTATTTATAATTATAAAATAGCACAACCATCAATTGGCTGATAATTGGCTTTGGGACATAATTTTCATCAACTCCCACTTGTCTTAAAGCCACTCGGTATAGTATCTAATATCCATCTTTGACTTATGGTTGTCAAACTTCTTTACCACCAGGGCTTTAGTGAAGGAGTCGCCAGGCTCTTCTTTCCATTGATCTTTTGAAGGTCGACATTACCACGATCCATGATCTTTCGGACCAGATGGTAACAATACAGTATGTGCTTTGTCCTCTAGTGTACCTTTGATTTCTTCGCCTGAGCAATGGCATCAATACTATCGCAGTAGAGTAGGATCGGACCATCAAGAAAGGATGCTACTTCGAGCTTGATGATAAACTTCCTCAGCCACATAGCTTTCTTTGTAGCATTGGATGCCGTGACATACTCTGCCTCACATATAGAGTCTAGCACAATATGCTACTTAGAACTCTTCTAGTAGATGGCTCCGCCATTTAGGATAAAGATATAGCCTGACATACTTCTGCTGTCATCATGGTCAGATTGAAAGCTAGAGTCTGTAAATTCCATAAGTTTCAAATCTGACTCACCATAAATGAGCCACTGATCCTTAGTATTTCTTAAATACTTAAGAATGATTTTCACCACTTTTCATTGGATCTCTCCTGGATCAATTGGTATCTACTCACTACTCTTAGTGAGTATGCCACATCTGGTCTCGTACATATTATGGCATACATGATAAATCCCACTATTGAAGCATATGAGATTCTACTCATACACTCTCTCTCTCTCTCTTTAGGAGTTATCGAACAATGCTTCTTAGAGAGAAATTTCTTAGCTTATTGGAAGATAGCCCTTCTTGGAATTCTCTATGCTGAACCTCTTCAGCACAAATTCTATGTACGTGGACTAAGATAACCCAAGCATCCTCTTAGATCTATTCCTATAGATCTATCAAAAATATGTGCTCTTCCTACATGGATTAGTGTGGCCATCAATGATTAGCCAAGCAACAAGAAAGTACTTCTCAGAGATTTAATGCAGAAGCATGATCAAACAATTCAAGAAATAGAAAAGAAGAGAGGAAGAGATTTTCAGAAGAAAAGAGCTTTTATTCAGTATATTTCAGCACTCTTTACAACCTTGACCTATTTTCAATATATATACTTTACAAAGGGTCAAGTCCAAGCTCATAAAAAACTTTCCAAACCCAAACAACCCACATACATAAAATAATAACCCACAAAAACTGAGCCAACCTAATTTCAGACTGAGCCAGCTAACCTACGACTGGATCAACTCAGTCCCAGACTGAGCCGACCCAGTTATGTACCTGCCAACAGTCCAAAAATACTGCTTTCTATATGAACTTTTCTCTAAGATCTAGCTAACCCAGTCCTAGATTGAGCTGGCCCAATTCTCAACTAAGTCGACTCAGTCTCAGGGTGAGCCAGCCTAGTTTCTAAACTTTGCTATTGAGGCCGATTCTTCTTCCGACTCACTTTCGTCTTTTCATGACCTATCTTCTCATATTTTCAAGACTTGAAAGTGCCACTTCTAAGCTCACATTCTCTATCTTGGTGCTTTCAAGTCCTTGTGAACTCATCTCTTCTCAACAGACCCATCCATGCCACACATCTCTAAAAGCTGTCACTGGAGAGTACCTTCGTGAGTGCATCAAACTGATTCTCCTTAGTATGGACCTTCATCAATTCCATTTCATCTTCCTCCATTAGCTCTCTGATCCTGTGGTACCTCACGTCTATATGCTTTGTGCACGCATGATAAACTAGGTTCTATGCCAACAGTAGAGCACTCTGACTATCACTGAACAGTGTAACCTTGCTCTGCTCCACCCCCAACTCATCAATCAGCCTTCTAAGCCAAAGGGTTTTTTTTGCAGCCTCCATTATTCCAATGTACTCAGCCTCTGTGGTAGACAAGGTCATGATTGGCTGAAGGGTTCCACTATATACGTAGAAGAGGTATCTAGTAGTAGACCTTCTTATATCAAGATTACCAGCATAATTTGCATAAACAAACCTTTTCAGAGGACCTGAACCTTCACACATCTTCATAGATTATTCTCCAAATCCTCTTGGCTGCCCACCAAACACCAAACCATAATACATTGTTCCATGCAGATATCTTAATATCCATTTTAATGCTTTCTAGTGTTCCTTCCTAGGGTTAGCCATATATCTACTAACCATGCTCACTACATGTGCTATATCCGGTCTATAGCACACCATAGTGTACATCACACTGCCTACAATATTTGCATAAGGGACTCATTTCATGTACTCTCTCTCTCCTCTTCTGATTGAGGGCTCTATAACTTGGAGAGAGACATATGGCTCGGCAATGGCATCTCTGCAAGTTTGGCCTTCTCCATCCCAAACCTCTTTAGAACCTTCTGGACATACTTTTTTTGTGACAAATGGAGTACTCCTTTGCACCTATCTCTGCAAATCTCCATTCCAAAGATTTTCTCAACTGGATCCAAATCCTTCATCTCAAACTCAGATGATAATGCTCTTTTCAATCTTTTCACAGCATCCATGCTTCTACTGGCTATGAGCATATCATCTATATATAATAACATGTACAGGGCATCCTCCTCATCTACATTCTTGACGTAGATACAACAATCATGTTCACATCTGCTGATATCCAGGCTCAAGACAAAGCTATCAAACCTTTAATACCATTGATGAGGGGATTGTTTCAAGCCATACAAAGACTTTCTGAGTAAACACACCTTTTCTTCCTGTCTTATCTCCATGAAACAATCTGGCTGCTTCATGTAAATTCTTTCCTCCAAAGTCCCATGAAGGAAGGCTATCTTCACGTCTATCTGTTCCAATTTTATGTTATGTTGTGCCACCAGTGATAGCAAAACTTGAATAGATGTATAACGCACCATAAGAGAGAAAATTTCTATGTAGTCAATCCCTTCCTTTTGTGAGTATCCCTTTGCTACCAGTCTTGCTTTGAATCTGACTCCACCTTGTTCTGAAGGTGTTTTTTTCTTTGTGAACATCCACTTTGAGCCAATAGGTCGAGCACCCTCTGGAAAATCCACTAGCTAGCATGTCTGATTCTTCTCAATGATTCCATCTCTTCCATCATGGCATGTATCCATGAATCATGATCCTCACTATCCATGGCTTCTGCATAATTCTTTGAATCTCCATTAGTAGTGATGAGTGCATAGGAGATAACCTCATCAATGCCATATCTAATTAGTCTCCTAATAGTACGCTGGGCTTGTGCAAAGCCACTCCCACTAGCACATCTCTACTTGATGTCTGTGGCTGCTCCTACATATCTATCTGAACTACCGATCCTCCATGCTGATTTTCAATCTGAGACAATACTTTTCTGCCCAGCTCCACCTCAATAGGAACACTCCTATAAGTGGATATAACCTGCATGCCATTATTCTCTGACTGACCACCACTGTTCACCTCTATTTTCTCAGTTCCATCTATCCCAGACTTCCTCAAGATGCTCTTCTCATCAAAGATAACATCCCTGCTGATCACTGACTTTTGTGCCTGAGAGTCCCACAGTAGGTACCCCTTGACTCCTTATGGATATCCTATGAATATCATCTTTTGATATTTCGGATCTAATTTGCTCCTCTCGATTGCCTCCACATGTGCATAGGCTATGCAACTGAAGACTTTCAGATGGCCAAGATCCACCTTCTTTCCACTCCAGACCTCTTCTGAAATACCTCCATTCAGCTTATAATGAGGGAACCTGTTCACAAGAAAATAAGAAAAAGTTGGAGCATCACCCCAAAATAACTTTAGGAGTGATGTCTGCAGCCTCAAACTCCATGCCTTCTCAGTCAGTATCCGGTTCATCCTATCCACGATACCATTCTACTGGGGAGTCATCCTCACTGTGTAATAGCATTTGATGCTATTTTTCTCATAGTACCTCTTGAACTCCAGGCTAATATAATCTCCTCCATTGTCCGACCTCAGACACTTTACCTATCTCCCTAACTCCTTCTCTATTTTAGCTCTCCAAGCTCTGAATCGGACAAACACCCCTGATTTTTCTCTGATCAACTAAACCCATACCTTCCTTGAGAAATCATCAATGAAAGTAACAAAGTATTTTGCCCCACTTCTAGCTGATACAAGAGCTGGTCTCCACACATCCGAGTGCACTAAATCCAACACTCCCTCGCTGCAATTAGTACTTCTGGCAAACTTCATCCTATGTTATTTGCCAAAAATATACAGCTCATAAAGATCTGTGCCCTCCTTCTTTAGAGCTAGGATCATACCTTTTCTGCTTAGTTCTATGAGCCCACGATCACTCATATGATCCATCCAATAGTACCATACTCGATATAAAATCTGCTTCTTCTGTGCTGCTACTAGCACCTCTACACTATCATTTACCACTGAGCCTTCGATTCTATAAAGATTGTTGCTCAGTCTTCTATCTCTCATCACCACCAAAGCTTCCTTGGAAATTTTCAGACATCCACTCCTAGTCTGGCTACTAAAAGCATAATCCTACTCCTCCAAGTAGCCTAAAGAAATCAAATTCTTTTTCAACTCCGTACATGCATGATATTTGATAATGTACGAATGATCCCGTCGTACATCCTCATCCTAATAGAGCCAATTCCAACTACTTTGCATGGGTGATCATCTTCAAGGCTGATACTTCCACCATCGACCTTCTGGTAAATAGCAAACCACTCTCGATGAGAAGTATAGTGGTGCGAGCATGCTGAATCTAATATCCATATAGTATCGCACTTTGTGGATTCATCTGATACAACTAGCAAGTCTTCTTCACTGCTCACAGAAGCTGTATCATCTTTCTTACTGGCCTTCCCTTTTTCTGATCTCAAAAGGGGACAATCTCTTCTTAGGTATGCAGGCTGATGACATTTATAATATTTCAATGTCATCTTCCTCTGATCGTGAGACTTTAACCTGTCCTTGGATTTTCCTCTTATCTTCTCATTTGATCTTCCCTGTCTTTTGTTCACAGCTAAGATCTTAGACTTAGGGTCTCCCTTGCAGATCTTCTCTCTTTGCTCATTTGATCTAAGCATACCAACAACCTCTTCATAGTTTAGGGTCTTCTTCCTATAAACTAGAGTTGTTATGAGACCATCATACAAACCTGGGAGAAAACATAATAGCAGCAATGTCCGATCCTCCTCGACAATCTTCACATCCAAATTCATCACCTCAGAACACACCTGATTGAACCTTTGGATATGTGCAATAAGATCTCTGCCTTCGAGCATCCTCAGACTATACAGTTATTTCTTCAACTACAGCTTGTTCATCATGTTCTTTCCCATGTATGTGTTCTCCAGTCTCTCCCAGAGCCCCTTTGCCATAGTCTCTACATAAATCTCGAGTAAAATCTGATCGGCCAAGCACATTCAGATTGTACTAAAAGCAATTTCCTCCAACTCTTTCCAATCCTCAGCACTGATCTTTTTCGGCTTTTCTTTTATCAAGACCTTGTAGATCCTCTGCTGAACCAACAAGTCCTTTAATCTTTACTGCCATAGAGTAAAGTTTTCCTTACCGTCGAACTTCTCAAAATCCATCTTGAATCCACTTGATCCCATGACTTCAAACAAGTCAAGAACAGATTCCTAACATCCTTCATAGAAAATCTAACTAGCCCTAGATCCTCTTTCCAAGCTTCTATATCATCATTCCTCCATGTAAACAATCTCCACGTTAATTTAGAGACAACCATGAAGCAAACTAGAAGTTTTAGAATAAAACCTGGTGCAACAGATCTTGGATGTAGTAAACTCTAGGTATCTTCCTTCCTTCCATGCAACACCGCTCTGATACCAAATATCGAAAATGCGCACTCTTCCCACATGGATCAACATGGCCGTCGGTGATTAGCCAAGCAATAAAAAAGTACTTCTTAGAGATTTAATGCAGAAGCACGATCAAATAATTCAAAAAATAGAGAAGAAGAGAGGAAGAGATTTTTAGAAGAAAAGAGCTTTTATTCAGTATGTTTCAACACTCTTTACAATCTTGACCTATTTTCAGTATATATACTTTACAAAGGATCAAGTCCAAGCTCATAGAAAAACTTTCTAAATCCAAACAACCCACGTACATAAAATAATAATCCATAAAAATTGAGCCGGCCTAGTTTCAGACTGTGCTGGCTAACCTACAATTGGATCGACTCAGTTTCAGACTGAGCCGACCCAGTTGTGTACCATGCCAATAGTCTAAAAATGTTACTTTCTATCTAGATTTTTCTCTGAGATCTAGCCAACCCAGTTCTGGACTGAGCCGGCCCAGTTCTCAACTGAGCTGGCTCGGTCTTAGGGTGAGCCAGCCCAATTTCTAAATATTGCTATTGAGGTTGATTCTTCTTTCGACTCGCTCCCATCTTTCCATGACCTGTCTTCTCATGTTTTCAAAAATTGGGAGTGCCACTTCTGCGCTCACAAGATCTTCATTCTTAGGATGTAGGACGCTTCACCTATGTCCTTCATGGAGAACTGAGATGATAGACCACCCAATTAACGATCCACCATCTCCTGGACAAGGTTTATGATAATATGATAATTTGGTCGTGCTTTCTAATGGTGTCCTTCAGGAATTATCATTCATAATATGATAATTTGGTCGTATCTTTCTAATGGTGGTCAGGTTGGCCGACAAAAGTCGAGCCTAATCATTTATTGGTCTGATGCACTAAATGTAATCATATTAATGGTTGGACCTAACTGGATCTTTTCAGTGGAGACTAAAGCCTATTGATTAGATTTTTGGTATAAAATTAAAATTATTATAAAATATTTAGAGAAATAATTGGTTGTAAATCTATCCATAGATGCACATGGGTTAACCAATCAAAGTTGGACTCGTGTGCAGTCTGTGTGGATTCTAGTACCCACTAAAAAATTAGAGTAATTTCTTGAATTAGAGGTAGAGGTGGATCGACCCCTACATCTACGATCTTCCAAGTCCTTCAGTCAAACTTTCACCCAATTAATGACCACCGATCATAAATTGCCAAACTTATCTTAGGCACCAATTAGTTAATTAGTTTCGATTGGATCAACCTAACAGTTTGGACTAGATCACATAGCCAAGAATCAAGTCCATTTTGATTCTCGTTAAAGATATGGACTTGACCAATTACAACTATTATAATTGATCTAGAGAATCCTTGACCTAATCTAAGATAATATTTGATTAAATTTAGTCAATTCTCTAATTAAGTCCATTCTTTAATCTAACCTTAGGTTTGTCCCAATTAATGGACCTAATTCTCTCTAACCCATTAACCTAAGTGTAATAATTTTTGTCTTAGGATCTTCAATTCACAATCCTAGATCCTAAATAAATAACTCTTAATTCTTAATTAAGCTTTGGGCTAAGGATTGGTGTTCGGCATTTCGAAAATGATTTTCATGTTGGTAAAATATTTTTATGATATGGTTCTACCAACCAGTTGCATGTTTGATTCATATGCAAATAATCTAAACTTGAATCTACTTTAGATCTAATCTAAACATATTCATGTAATTCAAATTAAAATAATTTCAATTCTAATCAATCATAAATCATCTTAGATCAAATCTAACATGATCATAAAAACTAGATTGAAATACTTTCAATTAAATCATAAAATTTTTTAGATTAAATCAAAAATTTTATGATTAGAATTTTAGATCAGCACATACTAGGACAATCTTTATACTGTAAGGGATAAACCTTATAACAGGATAACCTTATAAGATCAATCCATGCAATCTAAAATATTTATTTTTATATATAAATAATTTTAAATCTAATAAATTATAAATTAATCTGGATCATATCTAATAAATTTATGATTAACTTTAGATCTACACGAACTAAGATAATCTTTACATGGTAAGGGATAAACCTTACAGTAGGACAACCTTATAAATCAATCCGTGCGATATTTAATTTAATTTTAGATTTAAATATCATATTATAATTTAGATCTAATCTAAATAAATAATCTAAACATGCCTAAAAATCATGTCATAAAAGTGTTAGGCTCTAATACCAATTAAAAAAAAATCTAGGATTTCATATTGATATTTTGAAACTTTTTTTCAAAATAGATCAACAAAAGTAATAAATTAATCATATTAATTTATTAAAATATATAAATAAATTCTAGATCTAGGATCTAATAATATGATCTATGCATATAAATTAATCTAAAATTAAATATTAAATAAAGATAATGACGTTGATCATATCAACATCAAACCAAGACTATATGTAATCTAATGGGAGAAACAGATCAAATCCCTTTTACCTTTTTGCAAGTCGAAAACTCCACTTGCTGATCCAAGACTGAGGTTGTCACTTTGAGCCGCACATATATCCGGCCTCTATAGAAAATCCACACGAAAGCTCGATTGTTGATCTGAAGTCCAACGACTAGAAATCAGCACAGTATGCTAGTACTGTGCTGATCCTTCTTCGACAGTTGATGATAAAACTCTTTCTTTGATCAACTTGGACCTTCCAAAGCACCAAAGGAGAGATAGGAGGATCTAAAAGTACTCCTTTTCTTGAACTTTTTCTCTCAAAAAGATTTTGAAAAAGGATCTAAGAGAAATCCTAGAGAAGACCTCTCTTCTCTCTTTCTTTCCTCTCACCAAGACACAACGGTTTGTGCCTTTATAGAACCCAACGCCCAAAGATCCTTAGCACTCAAGCTTCCCACACCCAAGCTCTCTCTCTCAGCTCTAAAACCTATACAAATCTCATGCCTTAACTTTTTTTAAATAGAGAGTTATGATAAACTCCTTATCTAGGTCAAAAACCTAGAAAAACATGTCCAAATTGGGCAAGGATTGGGGTGCCCAACTCTTAAAAAAAGAACCATAGAGTTACTTACTCTGGTGCATTCAAATGTCTATGCCCCATTCGATGTACCGACTAGAAGAGATTTTCTCTACTTCATTATCTTTATCGATGATTTTTCTTGGTATAGGTATGTGTACTTTATGTATCACAAATCTGAGACCTTTGAAAAGTTTAAAAAATTTAGACATGAAGTAGAAAAATAGATTGAAAATTTTCTTAAGATTCTTCAATCAGATCGAGGAGGCAAATATCTTAGTAAGAAATTTTTGGACTATCTCAAGGAACATGGCATAGTCTCATAGTGGACTCTGTCTAGAACATCTCAACTCAACGGAATTTTAGAATGAAGAAATTGAATCCTATTAGATATGATCCATTCCATAACGCTTCACAGATATTTTGGTATGGACACCAGAGCCACCAGAAGTTGGCAACATAATTTCGATTCAATTTGGATTGAAGAAGCCATATCAGAATAACTCTACTTCAGTTATTTTGTTCTAATCCTTTTGATTTAATCAATTAGTTCTTTTGATGCATTTAGTTTTAGGTTCATAGGACCATACTTGGATTTATTTTAGATTGAGCCTTATCTGCAAAGAGACCATCATAAAGAAGCAAGCTTGGTCCACATCATCTTTGGAGCCACCACCCTCCACACGCTCAGGGAAGAAATACACATGCCAGCATGTGCCATGCCCAAGGATCCTCATGCCAAGTTGTGCCAGGCATCAAGCACCCATATGGAGTTCCTTTGCTTCCCTAAGATTTCTTAAGAGTTCTTGATTTCTTACTTATTTTGTTAAAAGGCTGGTTTCTTCCATATGGTTCCATAAAAGATAGATATGATATATTATTGTATTTGGAAACCATACATAATGTTTTACTTTTTTGTTGGGAGGGTTGATTTTTTTTTCTTATAAAGAGAATATGATTCCTAAATAAATAGGACCCTTAGGGTCCTATATAAACTCATGTATCTTTCATGAATGAGATAATGAATGAATGAATCACTTTATAATTTCCACAAATACTTATGTTGGTCGCTCCGAGAGGGAGAGGGTGTGAGATCCAAAATCATCCCACAAGGGGAGGGTGTGAGGCCCACCTTTTTCTATCTCTTTAATCTTTATTTTCTTGAGATCCAATGTTCCTACGATCTCGATTCATCTTCACTATCTACCTACATAAGCCTATTCCACCAAAAGAAGATCTATCTCCTCCAAGATTTTCATCTATCATACAGAGAGAGAAAGAGTAATCTATTATTCTATAGATCAAATGTTGACAAAGACCTTCGTTCCTTCTCAACTGATCTTTGATTTTTACTTATTTTTTTCAGATTTGATGTTGGTAAAGATCTAGTTCTTTATCGATAGATCTGCTTGGTTAAAAGATTAAGAGCCCTAATTAGGGTAGTTTCTTAACTACCACGATCTGGATTCTTCTTATCTTTTTTGGATTTTCTTATGGGCTTAATTTCTTGCTATCCTTCAATCCATTTATATATTTTTTTTGCAATTATTTATGAGCATGTTTAATTTCTGCTATTTATCTATTTACTTTATTATTGCTAGTTATTTTCTAATATCTAAAATGGCATTCATCACATCATTTAGATTGATCGTGCTTTGGTCTCATGTCAATCAGTCGCGCCTCCTGACCAAAGTATAGGCAACTATACTGTCTGTCCTGAGAATAATATGCCATAACCAAACATAATTTATTGTTGACAAACGGAAGGAAGCTTGGTCTTTTCTCTTTTTTTTCTTTTTTTTAGGCTGTCCCACATCAATTTGGTATAAGAGCCAGATTAGTTAGGGCTTTAGTTTAAATTTTGTAATTTAAAATTTCTGTAAGTTAAATTTTCATAATTTACTTTTCAGTATTTTTTTTTACTACATCCTGGACTTGCATGACCACTAGATTAGGTACCCAGTACCAACATCCTACTTTCCCACCCAGTATCAACATGATTTCCAATACAGTAGCCATCATTAATACCCTGACTGAGAAGTTTGATGATATAAAAGATTTTATAAAAATCATAAGTGAAAAAATAATAGTACTAAAAGAAGCTAGGTAAAGATTATCTGAATCTGAGTCTCCCCAACTACCTATAGGATAGAGAAGAAGGAATCTCGACCTAGATCGACCTATAGCAGCACGGCTCCATCATAACCAGTTCAATCAGGATGAGCATGTCCTTAGAAATATGAAGATAGAAGTCCCAAGTTTTGATGGTTGTCTAGATCCGAGAGAGTACCTAGATTGAAAATCAAGTATGGACCACTATTTTGGATGGTACGAAATATCTGAAGTGAGAAAAGTTAGGTTTTCTAGGATGAAGTTAATTAGGCAAGCCCGACTTTATTGAAAAAGTGTTGAACATCTTCTCAACCAGAGAAGACAAGATTCAATATAAATCTGGGATGAAATGAAGGAGAAACTCAGAAAAAATACCTCCCTAGCTCCTACCAGCAAAGACTTTTAGATCAGTGGCAGAGATTTACTTAAGAAAATAGATCAGTCATAGAGTACATCATGAGATTTGATGAGTACCTCATGAGATGTGGAGTAACTGAAGATAGGGTTGTTACTTTATCTAGATTTAGAGCTGGATTATGAGAAGATATCCAGCGTGAGCTCTTTTTGCGAGAGGTAACCACGTTAGAACAAGCTTATCAACTTATCTTAGACTTTGAAAGATTTTTTAGGTATTCGACCATCCATCATCTTGAACCTAGCCGAGTAACCCCTTCTGGATCAAGACCCAATACTACCCAGACTCCTAGTAATGGACCTCCACCTATAAATTCTATTATGAGAAAAGAAGATAAAGAAAAAAGAGTTGTAGGAGAGTTATCCAAGAAAAGTAGTTCTCAATCCTACTGCTTCAAGTGCCATGGTTACAGTCATTTTGCTGCACAATGTTCCAACCAATCATTATTTATGGAAGAATTAGAAGAGAAAACTCTAGAAAATATTGAGGAGAAAGTTTATGAAGCTAATCCAGACTTAGCTGAGCAATTTGAGAATACTGAGGAAATTCTAAGTTTTGTTGCATCAAAGTCAGACCTTAGGCTTGGAGTCGTTAGGTATGTTCTAACACAGACTAAGGAGAGTGAAGACTGGTGTAGGACCTCTATTTTTCATACCTTCATAAATTTAGTGATAAAATTTATAAGATAATCATTGATAGTGGTAGCTGTATCAATACCATCTCCATCGACATGGTTAAGCGATTAGAATTATCTCCTATAGATCATCCCAGTCCATACCGTGTATCTTGGATAGATTTCTCCTCTATTTTCATCAAACTTAGATATCGTATTTCCATCCAGCTCCATTCTTATCAGAATCATGTTTGGTGCGATGTCTTATCCATGAAAGTCGGAAGTATCATATTAGATCGGCCTTGGCTGTTTGACAATGATGTTATGATTTATGGCCAAACCAACTCCTATAGTTTCACTCATAAGGATAAGAAGATCATGATTAATTCTTTCCCACCTAAGGTTACCAATAGAAAGATAGGCAATGGATCAAAAGAAAATATCAAAAAGAAAAACCTCTATCTAATAGGTGCCAAGGAATTAGAGATGACCGTGAGTAAAGGATCACCAGTTTAGATGCTTGCTACGAGAGAAGTTCGTGAGGATCCTAAGATAGATCATCCCAAGAAAGTGGTCAATAGGAGTCTTGAAAATTTGTTGCGTTGCTTGATTGGGGAACATATGGATAATTGGAATCTTTTATTGTCTCGAGCTAAATTTGCACGTAATAGCTCTATTAATAGGTTCATTTGCATGAGTCCTTTTGAAGTAGTTCATGGATATTAACCTAAAAAACTAATAGACCTTATCCCACTGCCCATGCATGCTAGAATTTTTGAATCTATAGAGTCATTTGTATAGCATATCAAGAGTTTACATAAAGAGATCAGTAAAAAAAATAGTATTAGTAATAAAGTTTATAAATAGAATGCAGATTCTCATCGACGTATCCAAGAGTTTGCGAAAGAAGACTATGTGATGGTTCGAATAAGGCCTAAATGATACCCACCAGGAACCATCAAGAAGTTACATGCTTGAGGAGCGGGTCCATTTAAGATTTTAAAGAAGTTTGGACTAAATGCGTATGTTGTGGACTTACCTTTTGATTTTAGGATTAGCTCTACTTTTAACGTTGTAGATCTCGTCGCCTATAAAGAGCCAACTTGAATACCTAGTGAGCCATTTGAGCCTGAACCAACCTTTAAGAGAGAGCCTATTCCTAAATGTCCACCAGCCAAAATGTCAAAGCATGATCAGATTGAAAGAATTTTGGATGAGTAGATCATCTCCACCTAGAGTCGAGTCTATCAGCAGTACTTAGTTAGATGGCGAGGTCGACCGGAGTCCGAGGATACCTAGATCACTCGAGAAAAGCTGCAGCATATTGATCCTGATTTGCTTAAGCGTCATCAGAGCAGAATCAACCCCCACTCGATAGGGTCGAGTTCTCCCCATCCTGAGAAAATTGGTGCGGACACCAGAGCCATCAGAAGTCGGCAACATAATTTAGATTCAATTTGGATTGAAGAAGCCATATTAGAATAACTCTACTTCAGTTATTTTGTTCTAGTCCTTTTGATTTAATCAATTAGTTCTTTTGATGCATTTAGTTTTGGGTCCATAGGACCATACTTGGGTTTATTTTGGATTAAGCCTTATTTGGAAAGAGGCCATTATAAAGAAGCAAGCTTGGTCCACGTCATCTTTGGAGCCACCATCCTCCACACACCTAGGAAAAAAAATACACACACCAGCATGTGCCATGCCTAAGGATCCTCATGCCAAGTTGTGTCAGGCATCAAGCACCCACATGAAGTTCCTTTTCTTCCCTAGGATTTCTTAAGAGTTCTTGATTTCTTACTTATTTTGTTAAAAGATTGATTTCTTCCCTATGGTTCCATAAAAGATAGATATGATATATTATTGTATTTGAAAACCATACATAATGTTTTACTTTTTTGTTGAGAGGATTGATTTTTTTCTTGTAAAGGGAATAAGATTCCTAAAGGAATAGGATCCCTAGGGTCCTATATAAACCCATGTATCTTTCATGAATGAGACAATGAATGAATGAATCACTTTATAATTTTCATAAATACTTGTGTTGGTCATGCCGAGAGGGAGAGGGTGTGAGATCCAAAATTGCCCCACGAGGGAAGGGTGTGAGGCTTATCTTTTTCTATCTCTTTAACCTTCATTTTCTTGAGATTCGATGTTCCTACGACCTCAATTCGTCTTCACCATCTACCTACATAAGCATATTCCATCAAAAGAAGATCCGTCTTCTTCAAGATTTTCATCTATCATATAGAGAGAGAAAGAGTGATCTATTATTTTATAGATCAAACGTTGAGAAGAACCTTCATTCCTTCTCAACTGATCTTTGATTTTTACTTATTTTTTTAGATCCGATGTTGGTAAAGATCCAGTTCTTTATCGATAGATCTGCTTGGTTAAAAGATTAAGAGCCCTAATCAGGATAGTTTCTTAACTACCATGATCCGAATTCTTCTTTTTTTTTTGAATTTTTTTGCAGGCTTAATTTCTTGCAATCCTTCATTCTATTTATATTTTTTTATAATTATTCATGAGCATGTTTAATTTTTTCTATTTATCTATTTACTTTATTATTGCTAGTTATTTACTGATATCTAAAATGACATTCATCAGCATCATTTAGATTGATCATGCTTTGGTCCCGTGTCAATCAGTCACGCCTCCTAAGCAGAGTATAGACAACTATACTATCTGTCTTGAGAATAATGTGCCACGATCGGACGTGATTTATTATTGACGAACGGAAGAAAGCTTGGTCTTTTCTTCTTTTTTTTTAGGCTGTCCACATCACCTTTTCATTTTTCTTTGGAGACATAGTCTTTTAATAGCAATTTATTTATTGAATAGGGTTTCTTCTAAAATTATTCCTACCACACCATATGAGATGTGGCATGGTAAGAAATCAAGTCTAAGTTATCTCAAGATTTGAGATTGTTCGACCTATGTCAAAAGACAATAGGTGGACAAGTTAGAATCTAGGTCCCTTAGAGATCGATTTATTGGATATCCTAAAGAGTCATTAGAATACTATTTCTATCTTCTAGAGGATCACAATATGATGGTAAGTCAACATGCTATCTTTCTTGAAAAATAGTATATTCAAGATAGAGGCATGGGAAGATAGATCAAGCTAGAGGAGAATATCTCTAAAGAGCAACGAGCCAAGGAACCTATGAAACCAATTTAGTCTGAGCCAATCCAAACACTTTCTCCTCCACCTTGTAAGTTAAGTAGAATTTTTTGTCCTCCTGAGAGGTACTTAGATAATATCTTACAGAATGTAGAGAAAATATTTCTCATAAAAAATGGGATTCATAGAGATGACCCCAAAATCTATGATGAGATGATATTAGATTTCAACTTTGAGAAATGGTTAGAGGGAATGAAGTCAGAAATTAACTCAATGCACTTGAACCAAATCTGAATCTTGGTAGATCCACCTGAAGATATTATACCTATTAGGTATAAATGGATCTTCAAGAGAAAGATTGATGCAGATGGAAATATAGAGACATTCAAAGCTAGGCTTATAAAAAAAGAGTATAGTCAATGCGAAGGCATTAACTACCATGATACTTTTTTGTCAGTGGCTATGCTTAAATCCATCCGCACGCTGCTTGTCATTGTAGAATATTTTGATTATGAAATATTGCAAATGAATGTGAAAATGGCATTTCTGAATGAATATCTTAAGAAAGATATCTATATAGAACAATCACTTGGTTTCACCTCCAGTGATAGTGATCATAAAATCTACAAACTGCAAAGGTCCATCTATGAACTTAAGCAAGCATCTCAGAGCTGGAATGCTTGTTTTAATGATGTGATCAAATTATTTGATTTCATTAAGAATGGGGAGGAGCTATGTATTTTCAAAAAAGTCAGTGGGAGCGCTGTTATCTTTCTTGTATTGTACATGGATGACATCCTCCTAATTGAAAATAATATTTTCATATTGACCTCGATCAAAATTTGGTTGTCTAAGGAGTTTTCTATGAAAGACTTAGGTGAGGTATCTTTTATTTTAGAGATCAAGATCTGTAGAGATAGATCTAGGAGAATGCTAAGTTTGTCATAGAAGATATACATTGAAAAGGTGCTAAAGAGGTTCAGCATAGAGAACTCCAAGAAGGGTCTTGTACCCTTCAAACATGAAATTCATTTCTCCAAGAAGATGTGTCCCAACACATTGAAAGAGATTGAATACTATTGACCCTAAGATTGATTTTGATGATTCTAAAATATTGAGTATAAATGATACTAATCACGTATTTCAAGAATGTATATAGGACTTTTCAAGTGCTTAAAATGAAGAAATTATCCATAGAAGAAATTTTCTCATAAGAAGAAAAGTCGAAGAAAAGAATGATTTCAAATGCTCAAATAAAGCTCAAACAAGAAGTTTTGGAAGCCTTAATGGTGGAAAAGATCATAAAAATCAAGATGAAAGAAGCCCTCAAAAGTTGAAGACAAAAAGTCACTTATGCAGAAATATATGCAGAATTATTGAAGGCTAAGAACTGAGATGACCCATTGAAAAACTGAGCTGGCACAGTACTTAGTCGACTCAGTGAAAAACTTAATCGACTCAGTATTAAAAAATAGAAAGATAGAAAGCTGATTTTTAAAATTTACTAATACTGAGCCGACCAAGTTGAAAACTAAGCCGATCTAGTGACTGTAATAGCTAGTTTTTCAAAGCATCAACTTTTTATCCACAACGACTTCCAACGGCTATTCCAAGGGTTCCAATGGTCAAAACTCATTCTCTAGTCACTTTCAAGCATATAAAAGACTAGAGACTCAATAAAAAAAGCAAGAAAGTGGATTAAAGAGAGAATCTTCAAACTAAGAGAGGGTTATTCAATATCATTGAGAAAGAAAAAAAGAGAGGGATAGAGTGTACGGAATTAAAAGCTTTCTAAGAGTGATCTTCTCCAACATTCTCTCAAGCATTGATTGAAGAGAAGTTATGCTTCAAAAGATCAATCATTCAGCTTCTTCTCCATGCTTCAAAAGAGTTTTTATTTTTTATTTATTTTATGCTGAAATTATATTTTATTTTCTTTATAAGTTTCTTTGGAGAAAAGAAACTTGGGATAAAGGCCGATCCAAGCCCATAATTGGATGTTGTATTGGTTTGATTGGTGAGCCAAAATTAAAACCAATCGGGATTGATTGTTAGTCTAGAAAAATAATCACTGTATGGTTATGGTTGGTGAGCCAAGGTTAAAATCAACTAGGTTGTTAGTGAATCTGAAAAACTAACGGTGTAAGATTTTGGTTGGTCTCCTATTGAAAACCAACTGAGTTTGTTTATGAGCCTAAAAAAATAAACACACTGTAATCAAAAAAGAATTACAGTGGAATTCTCAAGAAAAACTTGAGAAGTGGACGTAGAAGCGAGTTACTCCGAACCACTATAAATTCTTGTGTGTTTATGTTGTGCCTCGTCTAGCTTATCTTTCTTATATTCAATTCTTGCTTTATTATTTGCTTGGATTAGTCTTTAAATTCCAGCATAGCATTTGTATATCTTTAATCCGCTGCTACTCATATTGTACTCATCTCAATCACACTACTTAGGTTAAAATTAAAGTACATACTTGTTTAGATTCTAGATTTGTCTAAAATTTTATAAGTACCCAATTCATCCCTCCTTGGGTAGCCATCCTTGGGCAACAAATGCATGAGCAAGTTTTTTTATGCTTCAGTAATAGAGAGCCTCATGTATGCCATGCTTTGTACATGATCTGATATTGTCCATGCTTTGAGTGTCACAAGCAGATATCAGTCAAATCCAGATGCAGAGCACTGGACTTCTGTGAAATGTATTCTTAAGTACTAGAGAAGGATTAAGCATATATTTTTGGTCTTTGGTAATGGAGAGCTCCAAGTATAGGGATATTCTAATTCAGACTTTATATCTGATATTGATGATTGAAAGTTGACATTAGAAAGCATGTTCTTCCGCAATGGTGGCACTGTGAGCTGGAAGAGTTTCAAGCAGATAGTGATTGTATACTCCACCATGGAAGCAGAGTACATTGCTGCCTCGAAAGCTACGAAGGAGGCATTCTGATTCAAAAAGTTTGTTGTGGAGTAGGAGTGATGCCATCCAATGTCGTTTCTCTCTACTGCGATAACAACGATGCCATAGCCCTAGCTAAGGAGCCGAGATCTCATCAAAAATCTAAGCATTTTAAGTGGCAATTCCACCTCATTCGCAATTACCTCGAGAAGGGATACATCGAGGTGAAGAGAGTCAACATCGTGGATAATGTGGCTGATCCACTAACAAAGTCTTTGAGCCAACAAAAAATTGAAATCCATCTTGAGAAGATGGAACTTAGATTTGTAGCCAATTGGCTTTTAGTCAAATGAGAGTTTGTTAGATTTATATCCTAGAAGCTAAATTGGCCGACATATATAATACTTTCTAAGGGCATAATTTATAATTTTGAGTTACAAATAAAATTTAGATTATTTTTTCAATCACATTTATGTTAATTATGTCTGTGATTCATCCATTGGGTTAATGGGTATGATAACATATATTCTCAAAAGTTGAGAATTTAAGACATGTGTTATCATAATTAACTCATAAATTGCTTTCAATCATAGGACCATCATGAGAATGGTAATCGATCCGAAAGATTGGTATACGATTGCTTTCTTATAGTAGATGAATCTTAAATCTACGGTGTAGAATTACCGAAGTAAAAGTATAGATGCTTGTTAAGAACAAGGATACTGAGCATGACCAACTTCGAGCAGTCATAAAAAAGTCTATCTTCTCATCAATGACTCGCTCGTTGCTGCAGTAGTGTGTCTAGTTCTCTGATCTGAGGTGCATCGATAGTTTATCTTGAGGATGTTATAGTTTAAATATACCATAACTCAGTCTCCTAGTCATATAGAACCCTGAGGTATATGTTGACTATAGCATGTTTATTGTAGAAATTGGATTGCACCAAGTTGGGATCTATTAACCTCGATAAAGGAGGAGTCGTCCTATGGTGATCATGAGATTGAGTCCTAAAGCCCATGGCCATGGTAGTATGAAATAATTGAAAGAAGTTTCTATTAGAATTTCACATCGGACTTGAATCGATTGATTCAATCATATGATGGGTATGAGGTTTGATGAGTCAACCATAATCTAGATCCTATCAAAACTGATGATAGAAGAACCGAATCAAACAATAACTACATCGAGAGATTCTTATTCAGTTCTGATGGATTGCTACCACATACTGCTAGGTGTGACTGATGGATTATGGGATCGATTAGAATTATCTTGATAATCAATAATTCTAATTAGCTGAATCAGAAAGAGTTCTGATCTATCGAAAGATGTTTCGATGATGTCGATGATAGAGATCATGATACATTCCATTGATATATAGAATTGAACCTATGGGATCACACAAACATGAATTTGGCTTTGGATGTTTTCAATTGGGCTCATACAATCTGATTGATTTGGATTTGATCCAATTAGGTTCAAGAAAATCATGCTAGCACATGATTAAACCTAATTTCTTCTACATTAGATTTTCTATTGGTTTGGACTAAGTCAAATTGGATTTGGCTTGTCTAGACATCCTGAATTGGCCTTGTCCTAATTAGATTAGGACCTTATCTTGATCTCCTAAGAGGATAAGCATGAGGGGGTGCCAAGTGTTGGCGCCCCCCATATTTGACTTGGTCTTCATGCGCAAGGGGAGAGGGGTGAATGCCTCTTAGAATTTCTCTAGGGGCATGCACCCTCAAATATCTAAGAGAGAAGGGGGTGCATGACCCTCCCTTCCTACCTGGCGTGTGCCCCTTGGAGATAAGGATAAGAGAAGGTTTGTTTCATTTAAACTGAGTTTGAATGAGTCAAAGCGTTTGATTTAGTTCAAACTCAAGGGGAGATTTTATCTGGGCACCAACCACTCCTATCTGATGAGAGTGGAACATGCCTGGAATGATTTTTGTTTAACAAAAATCACATAGAATAGAGAGGGGTGCCACATCTGCTTCCAGAGAGTCTTTCTGCTTTAAGTATTTGACTCGATCAAATACTTAAAGCCCTAGGACTCTTGGTTTCCTATTTCTATAAAGAGGGGACCATGCTAAAGGGTTTAGCATTGCATTTTCCAAGTGTGAAGCCCTACCTCTCTAACTCAATGCCTCCTTCCTCCTCTCCAGATCCTCTCTCTCTCCCTCTCTCTCGCACACCCAAGGGTTGGGCTTATCCAAGTACTTGAAGGTCAAAGTACTACCCACACAGGAAGAAGAAGATCCAATCATGTGTCGATCGAAGTATTGCTGGCGATCCAATTGAAGGCAAATCTAGAAGATCCAAATCTGACTTGCCAAAGCCAGATCAAGCCGAAGAAGACGTCTAGATTTGAATTTGAGTGGATACTAATAGAGGCCGGGCATGTGCGTGGCTTGAAGGTAAACCTCGATCAAATTTTAGATCATCAGATCATAGAGATCATCTACCTGCATAAGGTAACATGATCACCAACCCTTTGCATGCTTTTATTTTTAGTTTTGTAATCAAATCTATGAATCCTTAATTGGATCAGATCCAAAAAAAATTTAAATTTTGTTGCATCTGATCCGATCCGATCCTACCATTAAAAAAATTTCTTTAGAGGCTTCCCAGCTTTAATTATCTTGCGCGCATCCTCCCATATGTGCTTCTTCTTGCTAAGGGTCCATCCCTCTTCTTGCCGATGCACCATGCGCCCTTTCTTGGCTTGCATGTACTTGCAGGCCTAAGTGAGGAGATCAGCATAGTCTCTTGGATATTTCTTATCGAGGGAGAAGATAAGGTGCTCATTGCAGAGGCCTCATTTCAGGGCCGACATAGCAATGGCCTCGTCTAGATTGTGCACCTCCAATATGGCCGCATTGAAGTGGGCCACGTAGTCATGCATGGACTCTCCCTCTTTCAGATGGAGGGAGAGCAAGTTATCCGAAGTTCTTGGTTGGACTTGGTTGTTTTTTAAATTAGTGAACAGGCATCCGAGCTGCTCAAAGGAGGAGATGGATCCTGGTTGAAGCCTAAAATACCATGTTTGTGCCACCTTCTTCAAAGTGGGGGGGGAGACTAGGCAAAAAAAGGCATCTGAAGTGCCCTGGAGCATCATGAGATCCCTGTACCCTTTTAGATGGTCTAGAGGATCGAAGGAGCCACGTACGGCTCCACCGTAGGCATCTTGAATCAGCGAGGAATCAGTTCCCTGAGGATTGAGTGGATAAAGGTGGTCATGAACTAAAGCCGAAGGCCTCTTCATTTTCTCTACCATCGATCTAGATCTGGCTTAGTCTACACTCAATCTCATGGACCTTTTGTCTGAGGTCCTCCTCACAGTGAGACTTCTTAGAGCGAGGGGTGTGCCCCTCCATCGAGTCTCCATCGAAGGGGGTGGGAGACCTTCAACGTTGCCCTTTGTGGGTAGACCGATGATGAGATAATGATTGCTAATCTGTTGGGCCTGACCAGTGCTTCCTGCACGATGGACTCTCTAGGTCCATGGATGGATCTCGACAATTATGGCAAGATGAAACCATCAAGGGAGCAGGCTTAGGAGGTGGCTACTGCTCCACTACTTACTGTAGGTGTTGGACGGCATATGTGAAGAACTAGACTTATCATACCAGATCATCGAATTACTTAGGGTCTAGGACCATAGGCGATTGCATCTACTCCACTATCCTATTGGAACCAGAGGGCTAAGAGGCTCGACCTCGACTCTGGTGGGTCGACTGTCAATGGGAGGCGACGGAGTGATTTCAGCATGGCATTCCTCCTCTTACTCGGTTGGGGTGCTTACGCCCTTCCTCTAGTGTCAAACTATTGTGTCAAGGCTCTAGGAGGCTGATGTGGCTGATGGGCGGACATCAAAATACGGTGGAGACTACGACATTGAGGACACCTGCAAAAGAAAGTCCTCGCACCGAGAATTCTTCGATGGAGGATCCTCCGATGCTTAAGTTAGCTGGAGCTTTGAGCATAGTGGAGGAAAGAGATGGAAAGAGCCAGATGGAGTGAAGTTGCCTATTTTCTTCTTACCTTCGGGGGTTCCCTTGTTTACCTCTTTACATAGGAGATCGTTGGAGTTTGTCATATCCTTAACCCGTAGGCTGTTGAAATAGATGGCATGATTTCTTGGTCGTGGGCATCTATTGGGTGGGCACCTGTCAAGTTTGTTAGTCATGGGTGACCGCCTGACGGGCACTTATTAGATTTATTAGTCATGGGCATCTGCCAGCCGATGCCTCTATGATATATAAGAAGATTCAGTGAAGGCCCACATTGTTGGGAATGGTGTCTTAAAGCTAATCGTCAGCTTATTAATAGTTGTGCTTATTCTTATATTTATATATAAATTATAAATAAATAAAAGTTATTTTGATATTTTTCATCATAGATTCCTTCATCTTCTAATGATCTTCTATGTTGTCGTGAAGTTCTTAGAACTATTTAGAATCGACAAAGAAGAATTTGTCGTTTAGTCCTTAAATTTATTCATGATCAAATGATACGTTGTTACCTAGGACGATAATATTTATCGAGTATAGGTCATTGTGTGCCATATAGGTTGGTTGTCCTCTTAACCAAAGAATGTATAGACACTAGTATGGCATGCAAGCAAGATATATGGATACATCTGCACTGAATGTGATCAATTTTGGAGCTTTTTTGCTATCAAGATTTGCTCTAATAGAATATGGGTATAAGTGTCCCTCCGATCTGAGATCATCATAGTGATTTTCAAGCAACTCTCTATACTTTGATGCCATACTATCTGAATTTCTAATGCAGTGATGAAAGATTTCTGGGCAGAGTCAAGTACTTGAGGAGTCGGTGTGTGAGTCAAGATGGGATTGATCACTCCGGTTCAGGAGTCGTGTTCAATTATATTTCAATTTAGTAAAGACCTTGGCCAGGATAGTCCTAGTGAGGAGTCACGGGACTAATTATTTTGAGACATGATTTAGATGTATTTATCAGAGTTGACAGTTTAACTCTGAATCATCCTAAACACAGAGATCAGAGGGATGAATTATACGATAATCATATTCACGTAGGTTCCAAATCTTGTGATTGCGACTATTCGACCTATGCAGATGTTGGGTACCATTGCTAGATGGTCACTTTGATTGGTATAGAAAATGGTTTCTATGTTACCAGCTTAGGTTCGAACCTGCGAAGTCACATACACTAGAGGTTCCTATCCGATCTGATGGCTGGTGAAGAGTCCCACTGGACTGAAACTCTTTGACTAAGAGTCCTACTGGGTTGAAACTCTAAGTCTTACCTATCTGAAACTCTATGATCAAGAGTCTGGATTCTGTGATCATAAGTTCTACTCATTTTGGGATACTGGGGTCAAGAGTTCCATCGGTTTGGGACTCTTCGATCAGGGTTTCATATTGATGGACTTTGTTGCTCGATTACGCACCAAATTTAGATTTTATATTTATGAGAGATTTAATTAGTGATTTGATCACTAATTAACTTAATTTGATAGAGTATTAATTTTGGTTTCAAGTCTAATTGAATTGGATTCAGTTGGATTTAACCAGATTAGATTATGAGATGACCTAATCGCCGAAAAGATTTGATCTCTGATTTGTTCAGGGGTTATGCTTGATCAATTTTTAATTTATTAAAATTTAATTAAGTTTAATTAAATCTAAATTAGTTATATTTAATTTAGTCTAATTGGGCCTAACCAATTTTGATTGGAATGAGTTCAATTGGATAAAGTTTAAACTCAAACCAGTTTGACTGGTCTTCCTCTTCCTGCACCCATTTAAATTCACGAGAAAGGTTCTCATGAGTTTTTCTCCCATGCACAAAGAGGTCTCACGCCCCCTTTCTCAACACCCAAAATGGATAAGGGTTGGTGGTTGGTGATTCAAATTTGAATGAGATTCAAATTTGAACCAACATCCTTATCTCCCCTTGCACCACACTCTTTTTGTGCACCACATTTTTTACACGAGATAAAGGTTTCTCATGGGATTTCTTCATGCTGATGAGAGGGTGCACATTCTTCTTTCCCATGCCCATTGGATTAGGATGGATTGGTTACTGTTTGAATTCAAAAGTAGTTTGAATTCAAATGGATAACAACCACCCTATCTCATCCTCTCATGCGTAGAAGACTGTCTTGCATGAAATAAAATGCAAATCCTTCTGGGCGTGTGCACATCTTTCTGAGAGAGAAAAGGAGTGCATGAGCTAACCCTTCTGCATGGAAAAATTCAAAAATGTATCATGAAAAATATATAGAGAGAGAAGTGGGCGCAGAGTTTTCTGAGTGCATAACCTAGGATTTCATCCTAGGGTTCGGGAAGAGAGTTGGTGAGCTATGAGTGTTGTGAGCCCACCAAAATTCTAGGAGTGCCTCCTCTACCTCTCTACTATGTCTACTAGTGATCTAGAGCATCCAAAGAGTCTGTAGATGAAGATCAAAGTAGTTCGATCAAAATTAGCCATCGAAGCTTTCGGACGGTGAGCTAGCACTCGAGATGAGCCGATCAGGATCAAAAACCTCGTGTGGATGATCCATATAGGCCAGACATACTATGTGGCTGCATTGTGATAAGTGGACCACTCCAACAATGATCGAATTGTGGTGATCAACTATCCAATAAGATATCATGTTCTGAACACAACTGTAATAGTAAATAGTTACTATTACCGATCTAGCTTTTCAAATTCAAAGCATGTACATCATATTTAGATCCTATGTGTAGGATTTTCTAATATGATCAGTAGCTTATAATTAATTAGATTAATTATATTATCCATTGCATTAAATTTAAAAAAAAAAAATGAAAATAAGGCTAGAAACCCTGCATTGAAAATCAATAGTGGTATCAAAGCAAGGTTTGTTAAATATGATTTATATGCTTCAGAATTTAAAAATTTATGCATGTTAGATATGTACTTTATTCAAGTAGGCTAGTAATCGAGCTTAAATAAGCTACCAAGCCATCCGATCATAAGGGATA
The DNA here is from genome assembly GCA_006176705.1 of Cocos nucifera. Classification (NCBI taxonomy): domain Eukaryota; kingdom Viridiplantae; phylum Streptophyta; class Magnoliopsida; order Arecales; family Arecaceae; genus Cocos; species Cocos nucifera. The sequence continues at coordinate 276,457 of QRFJ01001328.1, read as the reverse complement.
AGCATGGTTTAAAGGCCATCTCCTCTCATTCAATGGGGATCCCTTATAGCGGTAGGGATGCCACCATGAACTCATTCTTGGAGATAAATGGTGAAAGAATTTTTCAAATTGATTTTATCTAAATTTTAATCATGAATGTGTTAGATTAGATCTAAATTTAGATTCATGATTATTTTTTATGTAGTGTACATAAAATCAATAACTAGTACTATTTGTGAAATGAGCTGACTCAATTTTTAAATAAGTTGACCCATTTAGTGAACAGGGCTATGCTGTGTAGAATCTTTCAAAATTTTAAAAAATATTTTTGAAATGCCGAACCCCTACTCTCAGTCTAAAAACTTAATCAAGAATTAAGTAAAATAAATTAGAATCTAGAATTATGAATTAAAGATCCTAAGTCATTAATCATAAAATATGGTTATTGGATTAGATGAATTAGGTCCATTAAATGGGTTAGACCTAAGGTTAGTTAAAGAATGGACTAAATTAGAGTAATTAATCAAATCTAACCAAATGTTGAATTAGATTAGGTTAAGGACTATTAGATTAGGTTAAGGTCCATTAAATGGGTTATTCTTGAGTTTAAAACAAAAAAAATTATACACTCTCTATTTTCTTACAAATTTTTAATTATTTTTTTATTTCTTTTTATTTTCTTAAATCTTATAAATCGATCTTCTAAATAAAGTTTAGGAAAGAATATTTTCAGTACTTATTTTTCAATCATCTAGGAATGATACTCTACTTACTTTATTATTTGATCGACTGGTGCATTTGCCATAGCTATAGATTAGCACGCATCAAGTTTTTGGCACCGTTGTCGAGAATTATGTCTAAAATAATATTGAAATTTTGATCCTAGCTTTACTTTAGAATTTTATTTTTAATTTTTATTCTTACTTTATTTTTTGATTTGTTCGGTGCATAATATGTATTGGACATAGCGACTTACTACCTTTAGATCTAGAAATTGAAAGGACCATCAGAAGACTACAATAAGAAAGGAACATGGTAGCTGAAGATCCTAACGACATCAATCTAGGATTGGATATGGCGATCGAGGGATGGCAAGAAGCTATTCGAGTGGCACATTATCCATTAAATGATTACATCACACCATCTATAGCCGATGCAGCTTCGAGCATCAGAAGACCGCCTGTGCGAGCAAACAACTTCGAAATAAAATCGACGATGATCCAGATGATTCAATCAACTATCCAATTCAGTGGACATGTGCATGATGATCCGAATGCCCACATTTCTAACTTTCTTGAACTTTGTGATACTTTTAAAATTAATGGGGTGTTGGATAATGCTATTAGATTAAGGTTATTTTCTTTCTCTTTATGGGATAAAGTTAAAAGTTGGCTTCATTCTCTTCCTGTAGGATCTATCATAACTTGAGATGTCCTAGCCCAAAAATTCTTAGCCAAGTACTTTCCACCTTCCAAGATACATAATGATATCACTTCTTTTATGCAGATGGACATGGAGACACTATATGAGGCTTGGGAGCATTTTAAGGAACTACTGAAGAGATGTCCACATCATCAACTATCCATATGGCTTCAAGTACAAACTTTCTATAATGGTTTATCTCCTATTAATCATTCTATGATTGATGCAGTAGCAGGAGGAACCATTAATCAAAAAATAGAGGAAGAAGCCTTTGATCTGATTGATGAGATGGAATCAAATAGCTATCAGTGGCAAATAGAATGCATGATGCTGAGAAGACCAGCAGTTGTGCAGGGAGTAGATTGCGTGCCAACCTTACTAGCTGAAATCGGAGCCCTTAGAGTCAAAGTCAACAACTTGAAGAAAATAGCTATGCATGTTCAGAGCATTACTTATGACCTGTGTGGAGGACACGATATGAGCAACTGCTAGACAGATAATTCTTTTGCTAAAGCTACTGATACAGCTAATTATGCTGATATTTTTTTCAGAATGCAACAAAATAATCTCTACTCCAACACATATAATCAAGGGTGGAGGCAGCATCCAAATTTTTCGTGGAGCAATCAAAATGCAGCACAACAGCCATCCCCAGGGTTCTAAATACCTGAAAAGAAGTCCAACATGGAGGATCTTATAGTCAAATTCATGCAAAACCAAGAAGCAACTATAAAAAATTTGGAAGCCAAGCTTAGGCAGGATCAAGCAGCAGCAATTCGAAACTTGGAGATGCAAATAGGTCAAATGGCTAAGATAATCTCCAAGAGACCTCAGGGATCGTTGCCTAGCAACACGGAGACCAATCCAAGGGAGCAAGTCAATGCTATCATCCTAAGAAGTGATAAAAAGCTAGAGGAGCCACATCAAAAGAAAGAGACTAAAGAGCCAACTATAAATAAGGAATCATCAACTAAAATTTATCAGTCACCAAAACAACCAGCAGATGGATAGTCTCCAGGTATAAAGTTTGCCAATCCAAATGTGAAGCCCTATATGCCGCCACTACCATTCCTAGAGAGACAAATACAACATCCAAATAAAAAATTTTCTAACTTTTTCAAAATTTTAAAAAATTTATATTTTAATATTTCTTTTATAGATGCTATCACTTAAATGCCCAGGTATGCCAAGTTTCTCAAAGAAATTCTAATAAATAAGAAAAAGCTGAAGGAGCATGAGAGAATAAATTTGAATGAAGAATGCTCAGCAATACTTCAAAACAAATTACCATAGAAGCTAAAAGATCTAGAAAGTTTAACTATCCCTTCCATTATTGGTGATTGTAGTTTTGTTAAAGTTTTATGTGATTTAGGAGCAAGTATTAATCTCATATCTTTTTCTATTTTTAAAAAGCTGGATCTAGGAGAATTGAATCCTACCACTATTACTCTTCAATTAGCTGATAGATCCATCAAATATCCAAAATGTATAGTGGAGGATGTCTTGGTAAAGGTAAACAAGTTTATTTTCCCTATTGATTTTATTATTCTTGATATGAAAAAAGATTATAATATACCCCTTATCTTAGGAAGAACCTTTTTAGCTACTGAAGGAGCTTTAATAGATGTTCAATAAGAAAAATTAATTCTTAGAGTCCAAGATGAACAAGTTATTTTTAATGTTTTTAAGGATATTAAACATCTTGATGATAATCAAACTTATTTTCGAATTGATGTTATTGACAAATCAATATATGAGAATTCTATAGAAAATAAGTTTGAGACTATGAAAGCTAGCAATATCCAATTGAAAGAAGGTTAGACCAAATATGAAAGTATTTTGATTGAAGTGGCACCAGATTGATTCAGTCCAAAACTCCAAGAAAGTTAAGCTAAAAACTATAAATCAGAACTACTAGATAGGTTGTTTCTTTTCTTTTTAGTTTTGATCATTTATCTTTTCTTTTATTTTTTAGTAATTTATTATTGCTCTTTTACTATTTTGGTGTGTATTTTCAATTTTGCAGAGAAAAATCAATGAGAGCTCTAAAGAAAAATCCTGATTTTTTGGATCAGGTTCGTTCAGATCTGATTGGATCAAGAGAGATATTTCAAAAATTTTTCTTATGAATCCAAATCAGATCTAAAATATTTTGGATCTAATTTTATAGATCTAATAAATAAAAATAAAAATAAATTAATCTAATTTAATTTATACCTTGATGTTGGATAATCAGATTATCCTTTGATGATCTTGTTGTTTGCCTGAGATTCTGGATCTAGCTATGCAAGCACCTGGCCTCTACCGGTATCCACTCAGGCTAGATCTAAAGATCTTCTCCTTCTTATCACCTCTCTAAAATTAGATTTAGATCTAATTTGGAGGATCTTCAAAACTTCTTTTGAAGATCTGCAGTCGTCTCTGCAGCAGTGCTACCTTCTTTCTTTCTTGTCACCTTTCTTTTGCCTGGATCGCACCAAATTGGAGCCCAAAATTCCTTGGGCGTGGAGAGAAGAGAGAGGACCAGAAGTTGGCATGGAGGAGGGAGAGGGGCAGCCTTGGGGTGTGGGCTAAGAGAGAACTCTTTTTAAAGTTAGGTGCAGACAGGATTTATATAGACCCAGTTGCGCCATGCAATGCCACATCATCCCGATCAATCACGTCGCTTCGTGCAATCAAATCTAAATCTGATTGATGGGATGACATCACCTGATCCAATCAGATGAGAGCTTCTTCAATTCATCCTTAGATGGTGCCTAAGACTGGTCAAAGTCTATTCCTAAGCGCCACTTAAGTAGAATCCAAGAAGCAACCTAGAGTCCCATCCGTATGGGACTCCAAGCATCCCTATCCATGGGCGCACGCCTCCCTAGGCATGCACCCCCTTTTTTCTAATTTCTAGCAAGGGGACAAGTCCCTATCTACTCTCCTATAGGTGCATGACACATGGGTAGATGTCTAAGTGTCAAAGGTCAATGTTTGACCAAAGTCAAAAGACAAGAATTAGCAGGTGACAGAAAATGGCAGGTGTTGTCTCAAATTTATCTCATAAATTAAGACAACCCTTTTCTGGCCTGGACAAGCTCTAGTCAAACCAAGTAAAGGTACCTAAGTAAGCACAAACACATTTGGCTCAGTCGAGATAATTTTTAATGATAGTAGAAAGAGAACGTTAGGCTCAATCATGTGCTAGCATGATTTCCTTGAACCTAATTGAACCTTATTCAAATTAATTGAACCGGATTAGTCTAATTAATGATATCCATATCCAAACCCTTGTTTGTGTGATCCAATTAAGTTCAGTTCTGTATGATAATGGGATATATCGCGATCTCTATTATCAACATTATCAAAACTTCTTTCGATGGATCAGAACTCTTTTGATTCAGATAACTTAGAATGATCGATCATCTAAATCATTCTAATTGCTCCCAAAATCCATCAGTGACACCTAGCAGTATATGGTGGCAACCCATTAAAACTAAAAATGAACCTCTCAGTGCAGCTACCTATGTGATTAAGTTCTTCTATCCTGAGCCTCGATCAGATTAGGGTTAAGGTGAACTCGTCAAACCCTAATTTCGGTCATATGATTTAACCATTCGATTCAAGTCCAATGTGAAAACCTTAATAAAAACTCTTTCTATTATTTCACTCTACCATGGCCATGGGCTTATTAACTTGATTCTCATGATCCTCATAGGATTGCTGCTCCTCATACCACCGAGGTAGATAGATTCCCATCTTGGTGCAATCTAATTCCTATAATGAACATGCTATAGCCAACATACACCTCAGGATTCCATATGGCTAGGAGACCGAGTCAATGGTGTAGTCAAACTATAACACTCCTTAAGGTGAACTGCTCGATGCATCCTTAGGTCAAAGAACCAGACACACTACTGCAGCTTCGAGTCAGTCATCGACGAGAAGGTAGACTTCCTTAATGACTACTCGAGGTGGTCACGCTCAGTGCCCTCGTTCTCTAATGAAGTATCCTGTACTCTTCGCTCCGGTGTCTCCACACTGTAGACTCAAGACTCATCTATTATAAGAGAAGCGATTGTACACCAACCTTTCCGGATCAATCACCATCCTCATGATGATCCTATGGTTGGGAAGCATCTTTATGAGTTAATAATGAAAATTCATGTCTTAAATTTTCAACTCTTGAAAATATGAATTATCATTATCATTAACTCAAGGGATGTATCACAGACACTAAATACACATTTATGATAGTAAATAATCTATTTTATTATTTATAGTCAAAATTATAATTTTGTCCTTAGAAGTGTATTACAAGTATCAGCCAATTTTGGCTTCTAGGGCACACATATCTAACAAACTCCCACTTGACCTAAAGCCAATTGGCTACAAATCTATGTCCCATCTTCTCAAGGTGGGCTTCGATCTTCTGCTGGCCCAATAGCTTTGTAAGTGGATCTGCCGCATTGTCTATGGAGTCGACTCTGTTGACCTCGACTTAACCCTTCTCGATGTAATCGTGGATGAGATGGTATCGCCACTCGACGTGCTTGAATTTTTTATGAGACCTCAATTCTTTAGCTAAAACTATGGTGCCATTGTTATCGCAGTATAGAGAAATGACATCTGATGGCATCACTCCAATTTTTGTGGCAAACTTTTTGTACCAGAATGCCTCCTTCGTAGCTTCTGATGCAGTAATATATTCTACTTCCATGGTTGAATCTGCTATCATAGTTTGCTTGAAACTCTTCCAACTGACAGCTCCACCATTGCACACAAACAGACTTCCTAGATGTCGACTTTCGATCATCTACATCAGGACATAAAATCTGAGTCTGTATATCCTTGGACTTGGAGTTCTTCATTACCAAAGACCAACAACATATCCTTAGTTCTTCTTAAGTGCTTAAGGATACATTTCACAGAAGTCCAGTGTTCTTCACCTGGATTTGACTGATATCTGCTCGTGACACTCACAGCATGGGCTATATCAGGATCGTGTACATAAACATGGCATACATGAGGCTCCCTATTGCAGAAGCATAAGGGATCTTGCTTATGATGTTCTATTTCCTCAGGTGTGCTAGGGGCACATCTTCTTGGAAAGATGAATACCATATCTGAAGGGTACTTAATCCTCCTCTTAGAGTTCTTCCATGCTAAATCTCTTTAGCACTTTCTCTATGTACATCTTCTATGAAAGTCCTAGCATCTTATTCGGTCTATCTCTATAGACCTTAATTCCTAGAATAAAGGATGCTTCACCTAGGTCTTTCATGGAGAATTCTTTGGATACCATATTTTAACTATGGTCAACATGGGAATATCATTCCCAAATAAGGAGGATATCATCCACGTACAATACGAGGAAGACAACAGTACTTCCACTAACCTTTTTGAAGATACATGGCTCCTCCTCATTTTTGATGAAATAAATAATTTGATTACATCATTAAAATGAGTGTTCCAGCTTCGAGATGCTTGCTTAAGTCCATATATGGACCTTTGCAGCTTGCAGAGAGATAAGAATTCAGAGGGCTTCCTTTGGGCACAACAGATAGGCCCAGATTTGATCTTCAAGGCTGATCCAAGGTCCAAATGAATTTGACTTGAATTTGGATTTTTTAAAACACATTCATTTTTGAAAGTGGTTTTTGGCCCATTTGATCACAACATCCAACAGTCAGAAATTGATCCAGGGCTCTTATTGAGTTATTTTGAGAGTTTTAAATCTAATTTCAATGGGATTTTCGATCTAAGACCATCCGGATTAGCCTATTGTTAAAAGCCTACTGCCTGCTATTCGCCGATGTTGAGGAATCAAGGCGGAGGAACATTAGAAACAAAGAGCTTGGGAATCGTTTTAGGGAAA
>QRFJ01001328.1:234778-268686 GCA_006176705.1 Cocos nucifera | reverse complement strand
TGAGAGTTTTAAATCTAATTTCAATGGGATTTCGATCTAAGACCATCCGGATTAGCCTATTTAAAGGCCTACTGCCTGCTATTGCCGAGGAGAACAGGCGGAGAACAAAACAAAGAGCTTGGGAATAGTTTTAGGGAACCTATAACAAAGAGTTGAAAACGGAGGAAGAGAGAGAGAGCTAAGGGAGCGTTTTAGAGAGTTTGAGGGAGAAAAACAGGACTGGAGAGAAGAGAGGGAAGAGTGCTTTAATTTTATTTTTCTTTTCTTTTCTTCTTTCTTTCTTTACGATTCTTCTTCTGATAAGCGACCAGTATACGAAGCTACTCTTTTTCTTCATCGAGTTCTCTACATCAAGAGCCACAATCAATTTCAATGAACAAACAGTCTAATCTCTTTATACTTTTTATTTTATTTGATATTTTTGATCTTGTTATCATGAACTAAATTTTATTTTATTAAAGCTAAGGTGTACCCACTCTTTTTGATACAATATTTAGTATGATTTATTTTTAATTTTAAATTTTATTTATAAGAAGTATATAGATCTGATCTTAATGCTTTTAGATTACTTATCATCTTCTAATTGATCAGATGAACATAGATAATATAGACCAAGTACGTCTATGTTATTGCTTCTTGATTTATATACCTTGTATTATGAATCGATTTAGAATTCATATGCATGCAGAAATTTTAGTGCTCTTTAGACGCAGCGTATTTTAATTAGAGAATTTCACAAAACTTAGTGCATCAATATTTATTTAAATTACACCTGGACCAAAGGATAGTTAATAAATGTTGATAGTTTTGCTATGCCTGGACCAAAAGATAGTGAATAATCTAGAAGACTCCACCGTCACATAAAATAAAATTAACCTAATAATCTGAATATTGTATTGATTGAGTTGGTGAACCAATTGCCTTAGTAACCTATTATTCTTGAGTTTAAAACCCTAAAAATTATGCACTCTCTATTTTCTTATAAATTTTTAATTATTTTTTTATTTTTTTAAATTTTATAAATCAATCTTCTAAATAAAGTTTAGGAAAGAATATTTTCAGCACTTATTTTTCAATTCTCTATGGATGATACTCTACTCACTTACTTTATTACTTGATCGACTGGTGCACTTACCATAGCTATAGATTAGCATGCATCACAGGTTGGTCGACCAAAGTCGGGCCTGATCATTTGTTGGTTAGATGCACCAAATATGATCATGTTAATGGTTGGACCTAACTGGATCTTTTTAGTGGAGGCCAAAGCCTACTGATTAGGTTCTGGAATAAAATTAAATTAGTAGAAGTTATTTAGAAAAATAATTGATTATGAACCTATCCATAGATGCACATGAATTGACCAATCAAAGTTGGGCTCATGCATATGTTAGGATTACTGATGCTCCCAAGCCTTGGGAGGCCACTGGAGGAGTCAAGGTGTTGGCTTCAGGAGATTAGGATAAGTATAGTCCTAGAGCTAGGACCGATTTGGTTCTAGGATGGAGGTTCAGTCCTCCACAATCAAGAGACCCTAGTTTGGGTCTCATGGGGGCTACTTAGAGTTTGGACTAATTTTGGATTCATGGGATTGAGTGCATGATCAGACCATGGATGTACATAGATTTAGATGAGTGCATTCGGACTGGGTTAGCCCAGGAAGTTTTTTATGGATTAGGATTTTGGTCCATGTACAGGTATATATATATATGTATATTATAAATCCTAGGTGGTAAGAGAATAGAGATCATTGCAGCCATTTTTGCCCACATCTCTCTTTCTCTGGTTTTTTCACACGCTAAGGTAACCTAGGGGGCATGCCTCCAAGCTTGGAGAAAAGAGGCATGCCCCACTCTTCCTTCAGCCTCAACAATGTTAAGGATCCTTGCACAACAATTAGTATCAGAGCTAGATTAACGAGGAAGCATGAAGATCAAGATCCAATGCAAGAATAGAATTCAGATTCCATGGAAGAACAAAAAAAAATTATTTGGGAGGCCAGCAGGGCCCCCCTTTCTTCCTCCCGATTGGCGGCGGTCGATGATAGGCCGCCGATTGGAGTGGTCGAGTCCCATAAATTGGTCATTGATCCCGATATATGGCGGCCATTTTTCGACGATCAAGCATGTGGAGGTATTCCCATAGGTGGTCTGATGGCGATCATGTGCAAGATGGTCAAGATCTCGAGGGGGGCATCACGAGTCTTCTTCTCTAGTGGGAGCATCGTAGGATAGAGGCGGCACTCAAATTCGATGGTGGCTCCCAGATCCGGTGGTGGTGCGCGCATGCAAAAAAATGACAACCAAACCAATGGCGATGGCTGGTGGAACATGGCCGACAGGCATGCATGCAGTGGGAGCCAATCGAAGAGATGGAGAGAGCAGTGGGGAGATTAGGGTTCTCCCCTTTCGAGTGACGTCGGTGTCGATGCCGCTAATGGGGATGCGATGGTCATGCAGGGGCTCCATCTCCAAGGCTGCACCCTAGATCCGATGAAGTGGCATAGGTGATGGGGTTCAGTGGCTGTTGGGGCCATGACGGCATCAAATCTAGCGGCGTTGACTCGCATGCGGAGCGAAAATCAGGGAAGAATCCAGCATGGAGGTGCACGAATCTGGCACAGTGGAGCAGGGATCCAGTGAGGCAATGCCCAGATCTAGTGGTGGCGCATAGATTCGAGCCGATGGTGGTGGTGCTCGAACGTCTGACGGTGGGTGACGCCCAGATTCGATGATGGTGGGCCACGAATAGCAGTAGTGATGTCTCACGGTGGAGATCTGATGGTGGCGGCGCTCAAATCTGGCAGTCGCATAGGCAAAGGTGATCGATCAAGGGTCATGGCAGCAGGCGATTGGGCGGTCTAGTTTTATTTTTTGGATGGGAGGAGGAAGAAGCCAATGGAAGGAAGAAGGAGTCTAGAAGTTTCTAGTAAGAGAAAAAAAAAATCGAAGGGGGGTTTTTTGGGTTTTTTTTGTTTTCTTGATTTGTTTTTTCTCTTGGTTTGTGCTGCTCTTCTAGATGCAACTAAAGTATTAGTGATTTTATTTGGTATGTTAGAATAGAGATTACTTAAGGGCTCGGGATCGAGATAGAACTGAAGAAGTAACTATTCAGTCTTGTGGAAGGCTGTGAAAAGTAGTTAGGATGTATTCAGTAGTACGGTTGGTTGGAGCCTTAAGGGTGATAGAGTTGGATAATCTATGGAGGTTCAGCAGGTTAGGGTTGGACGGTTGTAGAGCGATGCAGAGACCAGCCAGAGAGCACAGGAGTGCTGCAGTAGTGCTACCCTAGAGGCATAGAAATTGCAAGAGGCTCGATAGTGTAGCAGCCAAAAAGAGTATCTCAGAGAGTGTCAGGGGCATCTCAGGAAGATCAAAAGCAAGTCTTAGGAAAGCCAGGGGTCTCAGGGAGCATCAAGAGGTCTCAAGCAGTCGGGAGTGTTCTAGAATAGGTTTCTTCTATAGGAGCATCAAGGAGAGTCATGGTTCAGTGGAGAATGGTTTGTGTATAGCAAGAGAGGACCCGATACCTATGAGGAGGCGGTATCGAGATGAGGTTGAGAGTACTGGAGTACTATAGTAGTGCTTTTCTGGAGGTACAAAGGCTGAGAGAGGCTCGAAGGTGCAGCAATCGAGGGAAGTATCTTAGTAGAGAGTATCAGAAGGCATCTTAAGAAGACCGAAAGTAGATCTTAGAAGAGTCAGGAGTCTCAGGAGCCTTGAGATGAGATAGGTAGGTCTGAGCTCAGGATAGGATTTGAGCTGTAGTTCCTTCAAGCACAACTGAAGCGATGGTTGGTGCAGGAGCAGAAGAGGAGAAGTGCTAGGATGGAATTTTCTAGGATTCAGTCGCTAGATTCACAGGAGTTGGATGAGCTCCTGTATGTTTTGGAGGTGTCCGCGGGTTGCGAAGGTATCCAAGATGGCTTCGGTGGGATTCGCAGAGTGCGAAGAGTTCGAAAGAGCAGTGATGGTAATCAAGGTGTAGTGGTAGGCTCAGCAGTGCAGCATTGAGTGGTTGACCTTGGGTGACTCGGTGATAAAGTCAGATTCTTCTAGTATATCAGATGGACTTCGGATCAGGTGGAGCTTCGAAGTGGTGGCTTCATAGATAAAGCTCTAGAGAGGTGGCTTCATAGGTGGAGCTCCAGAGAGGTGGCTTCATAAGTGGAGCTCTAGAGAGGTGGCTTCATAGGTGGAGAGAAAATTTGGCATGGGTTCAGAGCGGAGGGATGTAGGAGGATCGATATCCTAGTACCAGTGTCGATGATGCACAGTTTTAGATGGAGCGACATGTGCAGATGGACAGGCATGCTCTGAGGAGATCATGTCAGATGGTACAGCATGTGCTAGCGCAGGAATGCTGTAGATTCTCTACAAAAATTTAGGGATAGTGATGCAACTACCAAGTAGAAGGGATCCTACAATTTCAGAATGATGCAAAGGATCAAGCTAGGTCTTCAGCTGTGGAGGCGATCATTCCAAAGATCTCCAAGTATGCATAGCAGCTGAAGAGGATTGGCAGAGGCATTAAAGTTTGCATAGTGAGATGTCTAGGTGTGCTGTGGAGCACAGATTTGTATTGCAGCCATAGGATTAGACTAAGAGGACATCAGTTCAAGGCCAAGGAGTGTAGTGGAGCATGAGTCTTAGGGGCTATGGAGCACAGATCAGTGTTGTAGCTAAGGAGGCGAGGTGTCTTCGATAGGATGCTGTCAGCTCTGGAGGTAGTAGGATGGTACAGATAGTTCACGTGGGATTTGCCAAGGCTTGAAACACCAAGATGGAGATTGTTAGGATTAGTGGTGCTCCCAAGACTTGGCAGGCCACTAGAGGAGTCAAGATGTTGGCTCCGAAAGACTAGGACAGATATGGTCCTAGGGCTAGGACCGATTTGGTTCTAGGGTGGAGGTTCAGTCCTCCACGATCATAAGGCCCTAGTTTGGATCTCATGGGGGCTACTCAAAGTTTGGACCAGGTTTGGATTCATGGGATTGAGTGCATGATCAGACCATGGGTGTACATGGGTTTGGATTAGTGCATTTGGACTAGATTAGCCTAAGAAGTTTTTTACGGGTTAGGATTTCAGTCCATGTATAGGTATATATATATATGTATATTATAAACCCTAGGTGGTAAGAGAATAGAGATCATTGCAGCCATTTTCTCTCACATCTCTCCCTATCTCTGGTTTCTTCATATGCCAAGGTACCCTAGGGGGCGCACCTCCAAGCTTGGAGAAAGGAGACACACCTCACTTTTCCTTCAGCCTCAACAACATCAAGGCTCCTTGCACAATAGTATAGTGTGTGTGGATTCTAGTACCCACTAAGAAATTAAAGTAATTCTTCAAGTTGAAGGTAGAGGCTACGAGTTTGTATAAAATAGTGGAAGAACCTTTAGACTAAAGTCTAAGTTTTTAGGATAAATAATTCATATACTGATTAGGTTTAGTTTTTCTTTTTGTGCAGAAATGGCCACTACCCTGTCGCTTCGGTCATTATTGAACAATGACAAACTTATGGGACCTAACTTCGATAGTTGGTATCAAAAGTTAAAGATCGTCCTGGAGCATGAGTGGATCCTGTATATTTTGATGGATTCGGCACCTGAGGAGCCAGCTCTGAATGCTAGAGATGTGGTTCAAGATACTTATCAAAAGTGGCTCAATGATCGTACCACTGTTCGGTACATTATACTGGCGGCAATGAATGATGAGTTTAGCCACAGGTTTGAGACTGCCCAGCCATAGGAGATGCTTAAAAAGTAGAACAACTCTTTTGGTATGCCTGACGATGTTGAGAGGCACAAGACTAGTTGTATTATTTTTAACACTCGGATGAGGGATGGGGCATCAGTCATCGATCATGTATTGTACATGATCGAGATGATTGAGCGTCTGAATAAGCTGGGCTTTCTCCTGCATGAGCAGCTCGGCAAGGATGCGATCCTTAATTCTTTGCCCAAGTCCTTCCTCTCCTTACTCATTTTAGAATGACAAAGCCTGTAGTAAACTTTCATGGTTTATTGGGATTGCTGCAAAACTTTGAGAAGGATCACCAGCTCCATAAGGAGTTGATGAATGTAGTGGGAGGATCTTCTTCTGATCATCGATCCTTTAAGAAAGGAAAGAAGAATAAGAAGAAGAAGAATAAGAAGGTGCAGCCACATGCTAGGACATCTACATAGGATCAGACCAAGAAACACAAGCCTGACCAAAGCCAGGCGAAGTGCTTCTTTTGTAAGAAATAGGGGCACTAGAAGAGGAATTGTCCTTAGTACATTACTTTTCTAAACCCAAATAGGCCAAAGAAGAAGCAAGCAGTTGCTGGACAAGATAATTATATGATAACACCTAGCAACTTCTTGATATGTGATACTACTGCCTGGGTATTAGATATTGGAAGCTCTTTTCATATCTATAATTCAATGTAGGGTTTGCATGTCAGTAGGATATTTGGTGAAAGCGAGAGATTTCTGAACATTGGAGATGGAAAACAAGTTCCAGTTCTAGCTTTAGGAATCATGAACCTTATAATCAATTCTATTAATGTAATTCTTCGTGAATGTCATTATTGTCCAAGCTTTTTGTTGAATGTTATTTATGTAGGTCTTTTGGCCATGTATAGTTATGAATTTTCAATAAAAAAAATATTTGTCATGTCATTTTGAATGGTGTTACGATGTTTGTTGGGCACTTGAATAATGAAATTTACTTACTATCACAACCTATTAATGTGGTTCAGTTTTCTAGTAAATGCCTTAGAACTAGTGATGTGTCTGAAGTCTACCTTTGGCACTGTAAGCTAAGTCATATTAACAAGAACAAAATAAACAAGTTGGCTCAAGAAGGAATTCTTGAAGTCAGTGATTGTGAATCACTTCCAACTTATGAGTCCTATTTTCTTGGTAAAATGACCAAGTCTTCTTTTACTAGAAAAGGTGAGTGAGCCAGTGAACTCCTAAGTCTGGTACATTCAGATGTATATGGATCCATGAGCTCAAGTGCTAGAGATGGATATTTCTAGTTCATAACCTTCATAGACGATCTATCGAGGTATGGGTATGTCTATTTAATGAAGCATAAGTCAGAATCATTTGAAATGTTCAAACTATTCTGTAATAAGGTAGAAAAGCAAACTGGAAAGAGTATTAAAACTCTTCTGTCTGACCAAGGGGGTGAATATCTTTCCAATGAGTTTCTAATATATGTTGGGGAGAATGGGATTCTCTCCTAATGGACTCCTCCTAGAACACCACAGCATAATAGTGTATTTGAGAGAAGGAATCAGATCCTGTTGGACATGGTTCGATCCATGATGGGATTTACCAGTCTGCCAATCTTCTTATAGGGATATGCACTCGAGTCGGCTTGTTACATTCTAAATAGAGTTTTAAGTAAGTCTGTAGCCAAAATGCCATACGAGATATAGATAAGACATAAGCTAGTACTCTCACATCTTAGGATTTAGGGGTGTCCGGCTTATATCAAACGTTTAGTAATGGACAAGCTTGGACTTAAGTCTGATAAGTGTTATTTTATAGGATACCTAAAAGGGACCAAAGGATATTACTTCTACCAAGCTGATGAGCAAAAGGTGTTTGTCAGTCTTAAGGCAATCTTTTTGAAAAAAAAGTTCCTTGGTGAAGGAACTAATGCCTTGATAAGTGCTAAAAATATAATAATAAAAGTACTAAATTATAAAATAAATTAATTTAATTTTATAAAATTAATATTTTTATTGATCTTATGCAGAAAAGAAGGCTGTCAATAGGAAGAGCTTAATTTTTTAGTTCAAATAAAATAAATTTCAAGCAAAACGGAGTTCAATTGGCCCTGAAATTAATTTTCAAAGAAAAAAATTAAAATAAAAAAAGAGCCGGTCAGTCCAGTTCAAACCAGCTCAGTCGGCCTAACCGCTTGCTAAACTAACCACTGATGCCCCGCTGACACATCGCTGATGTCAAAAATTTTTGCGGCGTACAGTGGATCGCTACAATAACCAGGCAAGGGCACGATGGGAATTTCACATAGAGCGGCATGCGCTGATTCGCTGGCAAATTCGATGGTCCATGGTGAACCTGGCTTGTGACCGATCTACCCAGGTCTAGGGCGAGATCGATGGCTACTGTTCATTGGGATTTGATCCAACGATTGAGATTTTTGTGCTGATGGATGGCTGATCTTCCTCCCGATGCTGATCCAATGGTCGAGAAGGATTCCAGTTTTAAATAAGCTACAGGAGCTTCATTTTGCTCAATCCAATGGCCAAAAGTCAATCATCAGTGGAGATCGGATGGTCATGGTGAAATCCGACTGGATTTAGGATATTTTAAGGGGTTTTTGGGTGATTTTGTAATCGTTTGATGCTGTTTGATACTGATCTGAAGGCCAGAATTATCCAGACTTTACTTTCACTTGTTTTAGGAGTCTTAAACCCATTTCCTATAGGATTTTGACCAAAACTCTCCTTCAAAAGTCTATTTAATCCCTGCTGCTACTGAGAGAGCCAAGAGAGAGTCTGGGATAAAGAATAAACAAAGGAATGGAGAGAGCTAGAGAGAATAAGGAGAGAAAAAGAGGGAGAAACATAGAAGAGAGAGCTTTTTTCTTATTTTCTTTCTTCTTCCAAACGACCAGCACACCTATTAACGGATCTTCTTCATCAAGTTCTCTACGCCAAGAACAATGGACGATCAATTTCAGTAATAAATATATTTTTATTTGAATTTTTTCATGCTTTTTATTTTATTTATTGTTTTTGATCCTTTTGCCATGAATTATTTTTTTTTACTAAGGCTAAGGTGTAGCCACTCTTTTGATGCAACATTCAGTATTATTTGCTTTTAAATTTTATATTTTATTTATAAGGAGTATATAAATCTGCTCTTAATGCTTTTAGATTACTAGCCATCTTCTAATTGATTTGATGAAAATAGATGATATGGACCAAGTATGTTTATGTTATTGCTTCTTGATTTATATATCTTATATTTTGAATCAATTTGAGATTCGTGTGCATATAAAAATTTTAGTGCGCTTTAAACACAGCGTATTTTAATTATAGAATTTCATAAAACTTAATGCATCGATATTTATTTAAATTATGCCTAGACCAAAGGATAGTTAATAAATATTGGTAGTTTTGCTATACTTGGACCAAAGGATAGTGAATAATCTAGGAGACTCTATCGTCATATGAAATAAAATTAATCTAATAAATACTTAAATATTATATTGATTGAGTTGGTGAATCGATTGCCTTAGTAATTCATTGCTCTTGAGTTTAAAATCCTAAAAATTATACACTCTCTATTTCCTTACAATTTATTAATTATTTCTTTATTTCTTCTCATTTTTCTTAATTCTCATAAATTGGTTATCTAAATAAAGCTTAGGAAAGAAAATTTTTAGAACTTATTTTTCAATCCTCCAGGGACAATACTCTATTTACTCACTTTATTACTTGATCGATTGGTGCACTTGCCATAGTGATAGATTAACATGCATCAAATTTTTGAGATCATTATCGGAGATTGTGTCTAAAATAATATTAAAAATTCGATCCTTGCTTTACTTTAGAATTTTATTTTTAATTTTTATTCTTACTTTATTTTTAGATTTATGTTCGGTGCGTGACACGTACTGGACATAGTGATTTAGTACCTTTTGATCCAAAAATAGAGAAAACAATCAGAAGACTATATCAAGAAAGAAACATGGCAGCCAAAGATCCTAACGATATCAATCTAAGATTAGATATGGCGACCGAGGGATGGCAAGAAGCTATTCGAGTGGTACATCATCCACTAAATAATTACATCACACCATCCGTAGGTGATGCAGCTTCAAGCATCAAGAGACCGCCGTGCGAGCAAATAACTTTGAAATAAAACCAATGATGATCTAGATGATTCAATCAACTATTCAATTTAGTGGACACATGTATGATGATCCGAATGCCCATATTTCTAATTTTCTTGAACTTTATGATACTTTTAAAATTAATGGGGTGTTGGATGATGCTATTAGATTAAGATTTTTTTTTTCTTTATGGGACAAAGCTAAATGTTGGCTTCATTCTCTTCCTGCAGGTTCTACCACTACTTGAGATGCCCTAGCCCAAAAATTCTTGGCTAAGTACTTTTCACCTTCCAATATTACAAAGATGCGCAATGATATCACTTCTTTTGTGTAGATGGACATGGAGTCATTATATGAGGCTTGGAAGCATTTCACGAAACTGCTAAGGAGATATCCACACCATCAATTATCCGTTTGGCTTCAAGTATAAACTTTTTACAATGATTTATCTCTTATTAATCATTCTATGATTGATGCAGCAGTAGGATGAACCATTAATCAAAAAATGATGAAAGAAATATTTGATCTGATCGATGAGATGGCATCAAATAGCTATCAGTGGAAAACAGAATGCATAATGCTGAGAAGACCAGTAGCTGTGAAGGGAGTAGATTGCATTCCAACTTTACTAGCTGAAATTGCAGTCCTTAGAGCCGAAATCAACAATATGAAGGGAATAGCTATGCACATTCAGAGCATCACTTATGACCTATGTGGAGGAGGATATGATACAAGTAACTATCAGACAGGTAATCCTTTTGCTAAAGCCACTGATACAGCTAACTATCTTGGTAATTTTTTCAGGTCTCAGTAAAATAATCCCTACTCCAGCACATACAACCAAGGATGGAGCCAGCATCCAAACTTTTCATAGAACAATCAAAATGCAATGCAGTAACTACCTCCGAGATTCCAAGTACCTAAAAAGAAGCCTAATATAGAGGAGCTGATGGTCAAATTCATGCAAAACCAAGAAGTGGCCATAAGAAATCTAGAAACCAAGCTTAGGTAGGACCAAGCAATAGCAATTTGAAACTTGGAGATGCAAGTAGGTCGAATGACTAAGATAATCTCCAAGAGACCACAAGGATCCTTGCCTAGCAACATAGAGACCAATCCAAGGAAACAAGTCAATGCCATCATCTTAAAAAGCGGTAAAAAGCTAAAGGAGCCACATCAGGACAAAAAGACTAAAGAGAAAACTACAAAGCAGCCAACGTCAATCACCAAAACAACTAGCAGATAGATGGTCCCTAGGAATAAAATTTATTGATCCAAAAGTGAAACCCTACGAGTCGCCACTATCTTTTCCAGAAAGACAAATACAGCATCCAAATAAAAAATTTTCTAATTTTTTCAAAATTTTAAAGAATTTATATATTAATATTTTTTTTGTAGATGCTATCACTCAGATGCCCAGGTATGCCAAGTTTCTCAAAGAAATTCTAACAAATAAGAAGAAGTTGAAGGAGCATGAGAGAATAAATTTGAATGAAGAGTGCTCAGCAATACTTCAAAATAAATTACCACAGAAGCTAAAAGATCTAGAAAGTTTTACTATTCCTTGCATTATTAGTGATTATAGTTTTGATAAAGTTTTATGTGATTTAGGAGCAAGTATTAATCTCATGCCTTTCTCTATTTTCAGAAAGCTAAGTCTAGAAGAATCGAAGTCTATCACTATCACCCTTCAGCTAGCTGATAGATCCATTAAATATCCAAGAGGTATAGTGGAGGATGTCTTGATAAAGATAAACAAGTTTATTTTTTCTGTTGATTTTATTGTTCTTGATATAGAAGAAGATATTAATAGACCCCTTATCTTAGGAAGATCCTTTTTAGCTATTGGAAGAGCTTTAATTGATGTTCAATAAGAAAAATTAATTCTTAGAGTCCAAGATGAACAATTGACTTTTAATATTTTTAAAGATACTAAACATCCTGATGATAATCAAACTTATTTTCGACTTGATGTTATTGACAAATTAGTGTATGAGTATTCTATAGAAAATAGGTTTGAGACTAGTAAACCCAACACTATTCAATCGAAAGAGGATTCAACTAAACATGAAAGTATACCGATTGAAGTAGCACTGGATTGACCCAGTTTAGAGGCTTAAGAAAGTCAAGCTGAAGACTATAAATCAGAACTACTAGATAGGTTATTTCTTTTTCTTTTAGTTTTGATCCTTTTCTTTTAATTTTTAGTAAATTCTTGTTGCTCTTTTATTACTTTGGTGTGTGTTTTTAATTTTGCAGAGAAAGAAAAAGAGAGCTCAAGCCAGTTCACAAAGCCTTAAAGAATCAGTCTGGATAAATAATATAGGTGTATTCTTTCCTATCCCTAATTGCATCTTTACTTTTTCTATCTCTATTAAGACAATGTAGAATAAGTTGGGAGGTAGAAAAAAATTTAAATTTTTTTAAAATAAATTTAATTAATTTAAAAAAATTTTAAATTTTTTTTTAAATCATGTGTCAAGAAAGAAAATCTTGAGTAAGATAAACTAGAAAAAGTAATAAAAGTTAAAAGTATTTGGTAATGAATGTAGCGAGTTAAGAAGTAGATTAGTTGGTCAGATTTTTAGAAGCCTACTTAGATCACCTAAAGACTATTAACACTTCTAATTGCACATGCACACTAACAAGATAAAGTAGGTATTGATTATAAAGCCAACTGAGAATTCAATTATCACTGAAAATTGATAATTAATATACATTCCAATCAAAAAAATTTGAATTTAAGGAAAGAGCTACCTGCTGAAATAAAAGTGCAAAAGATAGAGTATATGCAGATTATCTAAAGCTTAGTAACTGGATCTCTATACCTAAGTCAAGTATGGAGGTTCATGTTAAATGGTGGAGGGAAGGCCAGGATACTTAGCATTAAAAAAAAAAGGAAAAAAAATGAGGCAGTATGGAAGCTACTTTAATTCATGAGCTTAACTTGGAAATGTATAGAAAATTAATCAAAATAAATGATAAGAGAAGATACTTTTATCCTTTAAATTAATACTGAAATGCTAAGTTAGTCATCATGAACACAAGTGTTGTAGATCTTTGATGTATTCTAAGAAAGTTTCTAATTGTACTGACTACGAAATTTACTTCTGAAGCTCAATACTAAGTTAGTGGTATTTTTTAAATTTTTTGATCTTTAATCCTAGATTTATGTTTGTGAAGGAGAATCTTATTGAAACATGGTGATAAATAAAGTATTGCTAAGGGACTAGCAATGACTAAGTTGGAGAGTGTGATAAGTACTAAAAATATAATAATAAAAATATTAAATTATAAAATAAATTAATTTATTTTTAAGATATTGATATTTTTATTGATCTTATGTAGAAAAAAAGCTGTCAATAGGAAGAGCTTAATTTTTTAGTTCAAACAAAATAAATTTCAAGCAAAATGGAGTTCAATTGACCCCAAAATCAATTTTCAAAGAAAAAAATAAAATAAAAAAAAGAGCCGACCGATCCAGTTCAAATCGGCTCAGCCAGCCCGACCGCCTACTAAACTGACCACTGACGTCAGAATTTTTTATGGCATACAGTGGACTGCTACAGTAACCAAGCGAGAGCATGATGGAAATTTCACACAAAGCAGTGCGCGCTGATTCGCTGGCAAATTTGGCAGTCCATGGTGAACCTGGCTCGTGATCGGTCTACCCAAGCCCAGGGTGAGATCAATGACCACTATTCACTGGGATTTGATCCAACGGTTGAGATTTTTGCACTGACGGATAGCTGATCTTCCTCTCGATGCTGATCTAACGATCGATGGGGATTTCGGTTTTAAATAAGCTATATGAGCTTCCTTCTGCACAATCTAATGACTAAAAGTCAATCATCAGTGGAGATTGGATGGTCACTATGAAATTCAACTAGATTTAGGAGATTTTAAGGGGTTTTTGGGTGATTTTGGAGCCGTTTGGTGCTGTTTGATGCTGATCTGAAGGCCAAAATTATCCTGGCTTTACTTTGACTTGTTTTAGGAGTTTTAAACCCATTTCCTATAGGATTTTGACCAAAACTCTCCTTCAAAAGTCTATTTAATCCCCTGCTATTGAGAGAGCCGAGAGAGAGTTCGGGAACAAAGAATAAACAAGGGAATAGAGAGAGCTAGAGAGAATAAGGAGTGAAAAGGAGGGAGAAATAGAGAAGAGAGAGCTTTTCTTTTTATTTTCTTTCTTCTTCCTTTCTTCTTCCAAATGACCAGCACACCTATCAACGGATCTTCTTCATCAAGTTTTCCATGCCAAGAGCAACAGATGATCAATTTTGGCAACAAACATATTTTTATTTAAATTTCTTCATGCTTTTTTTTTATTTACTATTTTTGATCCTTTTTCCATGAACTAATTTTTTTTTACTAAAGTTAAGGTGTAGCCACTCTTTTGATGCAATATTCAGTATGATTTACTTTTAAATTTTATATTTTATTAATGAGGAGTATATAAATCTACTCTTGATGCTTTTAGATTACTGGCCATCTTCTAATTGATTTGATGAACATAGATGATACGGACCAAGTAGGTCTATGTTATTGCTTCTTGATTTATATATCTTATATTTTAAATTAATTTAAGATTCATATGCATGCAGGAATTTTAATGCACTTTGGACACAGCGTATTTTAATTAAAGAATTTTACAAAACTTAATGCATCAATATTTATTTAAATTATGCCTGGATCAAAGGGTAGTTAATAAATATTGGTAGTTTTATTACGCCTGAACCAAAGGATAGTGAATAATCTAGAAGACTCCACTGTCACATGAAACAAAATTAACCTAATAAATACTTGAATATTATATTAATTAAGTTAGTGAACTGATTGCCTTATTAACTTATTGCTCTTAAGTTTAAAATTCTAAAAATTATACACTCTATTTTCTTATAATTTATTAATTATTTCTTTATTTCTTCTTATTTTTTTTTATTCTCATCAATCGATTATCTAAATAAAGCTTAGAAAAAAATATTTTTAGTACTTATTTTCCAATCCTCTAGGGACGATACTCTATTCACTCACTTTATTACTTGATTGATTGATGCACTTGCCATAGCAATAGATTAGCATGCATCATGCCTCTACGGTCGAACTTGAAAAAGTTCGATAGGTGAAAAAATTGACATAAATTGCTAAACCTGAACTGAATTTGATAAAATCATATCCGAAGCCCATTGAACCTGCATCCTTAAGATGGTCTGGTAGAGCACCACGTCAACCGAATAGATATTATGATTTCTTGGTCTGAGATGGTGATCCTATCAAACTCGATACGAATAACGAGGATCCGATCATCTATATGGATGCAATGCAGAAATCTGACTCTAACAAATGGCTTGAGATCATGAAATCTAAAATGAAGTCCATGAAGGTCAATGATTTATGAACATTGGTTGACCCACTCGAAGGGATAAAATTCATAGGATGTAAGTGGGTCTTCAAGAGAAAAAGGGACGTAGATGAAAAGGTGGAGACCTATAAAATCCATTTGGTTATCAAGAGGTATTGTCAATATTATGGTATAGACTATGATGAGACGTTTTCTCCTATGGCAATACTCAAGTCCATTCAGATCATGCTTGCGATAGTTGCTCATCTAGACTATGAAATCTGGCAAATAGATGTGAAAACAGCTTTCTTGAATGGGAGAGCTAGATGAAGAGGTATATATGATACAACCTGAAGGATTCACATCCATAAATGAGTCTAAGGTATGTAAGCTTCAAAGATCCATTTATGGACTAAAATAGGCATCTCAGAGTTGGAGCATACATTTTGATAGAACGATCAAGATGTATGGCTTCATTAAGAATGGAGAAGAGCCTTACATATACAAGTGGACTAACGGTCCAATAGTAGTATTTCTTATATTGTATGTTAATGACATTCTCTTAATTGAGAATGATGTCCCTGTATTATAAGGAATAAAGATCTGGCTGTCATCATAGTTCTCCACGAAGGATCTGGGAGAAGCTTTCTACATCCTAAGGATGAAGATCTATAGAGATAGATTTAAAAGGTTGCTTGGGTTATTCCAGTCCACGTACATTGACACCATACTAAAATAGTTCAGCATAGAGAATTCTAAGAAAGACTATCTACCGATAGACCATGAAATTTCTCTCTCGAAGAGGGATTGTTCGACAACACCTCAAGAGAAAGAGTGTATGAGTAGAATTTCATATGCTTTGATAGTGAATTCTATTATGTACGCCATGACATGTACGTGATCAGATGTGGCATACTCACTAGAGATAGTAAGTAGATACCAATTTGATTCAAGCGAGAATCACTAAAAGATTGTTAAAACCATCCTGAAGTATTTACGAAATACAAAGAACTAGTGGCTTATTTATGGTGAGTCTGACTTGAGACTTGTGGGGTTTACAGACTCCAATTTTCAATCTGATCACGATGACAGCAAGAGTATGTCGGGACATGTGTTTATCCTTAATGGTGGAGTGGTTTGCTGGAAGAGTTCCAAGCGGCACATTATGATCGATTCAATATGCGAGGCAGAGTATGTTGCTGCATCAGATGCTGCCAAAAGAGTGGTGTGGCTAAGAAAGTTCATCATCGAGCTTGGAGTAGTACCCTTCCTTGATGGTCCAGTTCTACTCTACTGCGATAGCTCTGGAGCCATTGCTCAAGTGAAGAAATCGAAGGCACACTAACGGATGAAGTATATTCTACATTACTACCACCTTGTCCAGAAGATCGTAGATCGAAGTGACATCGACCTTTAAAAGATTGATAGAAAGAAGAACCTGACCAACTCATTCACTAAAGCTATTATGGTGAAGAAGTTCGATGACTTCAAGTCAAAGATGGGTATTAGAAACTACACCAATTGGCTTTAGTCCAAGTGGAAAATTGTTGGAAAATGGTGTTCCAAAGCCAATCATCAGCTTGTTAATGGTTGTGCTGATTTTTGTATTTATATATGAATTATAAATAAATAAAAATTATTTTGATATTTTTCATTATAGATTCCTTCATCTTCTAATGAACTCCTATGTTGTGGTGAATTTTTTAGGACTATTTAGAATCGACAAAGGAGGATTTGTCATTTAGTCCTTAAACCTATTCGTGACCAAATGATACATTGTTATCTAGAACGACAATGTTTATCGACTATAGGTTGTTGTGTGCCATATAGGTTGGTTGTCCTCTTAATCAAAGAGTGTGTAGATGTTAGTATGGCATGCAAGTGAGATGTATGGGTACATCCACACTGAACATGACCAACTTCGGAGCTTTTCTACTATCGAGATTTGCTCCAATAGAATATGGATATAAGTGTTCCTCTGATCTAAGATCATCATGGTGATTTCCAAGCAACTCTCTGTGCTTTGGTGCTGGACTACCTGAATTTCTAATTCAATGATGAAAAGTTTCTGAACACAGTCAAGTACTTGAAAAGTCAATGTGTGAGTCAAGATGGGATTGACCACTCTGGTTCAGAAGATGTGTTCAATTATGTTTCAATTTAGCAAAGACCTTGGCTTAGATAGTCTTAGTGAGGAGTCACAAGACTAATTGCTTTGAGACACAATTTGGATGTATTTATTAGAGTTGACAGGTTAACTCTGAGTCATCCTAAACATAGAGATCAAAAGAATGAATTATACAGTAACCATATTCACGTAGGTTCTGAATGTTGTGATTGCGACTATTCGACCTATCCGAACATCGAGTACCATTGCTAGATGATCACTTCGATTGGTACAAAAAATAATTTCGGTGCTACTGGCTTAGGTTCAAACCTAAGGAGTCATATACACTAGATGTTCCTACCCAATCTGATGGTTGGTGAAGAGTCCCATTGGATTGGGACTCTATGGTCAAGAGTCCTACTAGACTGAAACTCTGACTAAGAATCCTACTAGGCTGAAACTCTAAGTCCTACCTATTTGAAACTCTATGATCGAGAGTCTGGACTCTGTGATCATAAGTTTCACTCATTTTGGGACACCGAGGTCAAGAGTCCCACTAGTTTGAGACTCTTCGATCAGGATTTTATATTGATGGACTTTGTTGCCTGGTTATCCACCGAATTTAGACTCTATATTTATGAGAGGTTTAATTAGTGGTTTGATCTCTAATTAACTCAATTTGATTGAGTATTAATTTTGGGTTCAAGTCCAATTGAATTGGATTTAGTTGGGTTTGACCTGATTAGGTTATGAGATGACCTAATCGCTGAGAAGGTTTGATCTCTGATTTGATCAAGGGTTAGACTTGATCAATTCTTGATTTTATTAGAATTTAATTGAGTCTATTTAAGCCTAAATTGATTGGATTTAATTTAGTCTAATTGGGCCTAACCAATTTTGATTGGAATGAGTTTAATTGGACAAGGTTTAAATTCAAACTAGTTTGATTGGTCTTCCTCTTCCTACACCACCTCATCTCTTCCAGCGTCCATTTAAATTCATGATAAATGTTCTCATGAGTTTATCTCTGTTTCCCAGAGGTAGCAACCCAAGAGGGGGGCATGAATTGGGTTCTTATAAAAGCTTTGGCCGAATTTAACTCTAAGCAATTATGTGCTTTGATTTTAATCTAAGTGGCGAAAATGAGATGTATATAATATGAGCAGTGGAATTAAGATAACAAAATCAAACTATGAAAGTAAAGTAAGAATTATAAGCATGCAAGGTATGTAGAGAGATAGAAGAAAAAAACACAACACAAACATACAAAGATTTATAGTGGTTTGGAGTAACCCACTCCTATGTCTACTTCCCAAGCTTTTCTTAGGAATTTTACTATAATCTATCCTTAATTACAATATGTTTGTTTTCTCAGGCTCACAAACAAACCTAGTTGATTTTCATAGGAGCACCAACCAAAATCTAATACCGTTAGTTTTTCGGATTTACTAACAACCTAGTTAATTTTTCGGGATCACCAACCAAAACCTACAATGTCCAATTTTAAGCTTGGATGGGCCTAAATCCCAACTTTTTTTTCTCTAAAGAAACTTGTAAAGAAATCAAAAAATATAAGTAAAGTTTTAACATAATATAAAAAATAGAGTATAAGCTCTTTTAAATCCTAAAGAACAAGCTGATAATGTGCTCAATTGAAGCTTAGCTTTTCTTCAAATTGTGCTTGAGAGGATGTGGAAGATGTTGGAGAAGATTGCTTTGAAGGCTCGCTGAAATCTGTGCAAAATACTCCTCTCTTTTTTCTTTTCTTTGGATATTCAATGTTTCTCACAAAATCTGAAAGATTCTCTCTCTAAATCCCTTAATCTCTTTCTTCTAATTGATTCTCCATCTTTAAATACCTTTAGAGAAGGTTGGAGTAAGAGTTCTAGCCATTGGGAGCTCTGAAATAGTCGTTAGGGTCGAAAAATAGCCATTGAAAAACTATCCATTGAAGGTTGTCCACGCAGATCAAGACCTCTCGATTTTTCACAAGACCTCTCGATTTTTTATGAGATATCTTATCAGAACCGCAAGACCTCTCGCTCTCAGAGCATAGAAATGAAGTTTCTGTCTCATGAGAATGAGACGTCTCGAGTTCAACTCGAGACCTCTCGAGACTGTGCCAGAATATTGTTTCATTATGCCAGACCACTCGAAAGCTCTCGAAAATATTCCGAGACATCTTGAAAAATTCTGACTTTTTTTTTCAATGTTTGACCTTCCAAACTTGAGTTTCTTGGTCCCAAACTCTTTTAAACATAATTGCTTCCTTTAATTTTAATTTCTCTTCTTTCAATCATACTTTCTTTATACCAAGCCATCCAAATATGTGTGAATTTGCTATTTTAAGTATTTTGGCATGGCATCTTGAGAGCATTTATTCTTGAGATAAATTCTTCATTTTGGATACTTGAAAAATCCTACACATATTCTTGAAACATATGATTAGATACATAATATACTCAATATTTTGGAATCATCAAAATCAATCTCAGGGTCAACAATCTCCTTCTTTTTGATGATGACAAAATCTTGAGTATATGCACAATAAAAGCAAATAATGTATTTCTATGCATTTTGCTAAAAAATATCATGAAGTATAAATTAAGCACATGAATGAGTACTTCATGAATGTTTTCAATAATTCTTTTGGTTCATTGCACATATTTCATATACTCATAAAAAAAATATTTCAAGTCATACCAATGAGTATTAACTTTTCATTTCAAGCATCAATACAATTCATTGAGTTTCTTCAAACATATACTCAACATTCTTTTCCCTCTTTTTGACAGCATCAAAAAGCTTATGAAAAAAATATATGAAAAATCATCAAAATCAATATCAAGATATTAAATTGAGAGATGTATCAAATTTATGAAGTCAAATCGAAGAAATCATCTCCCATTTTTAAAAAATTTAGCTTGAATTCAAATAATAAAGGCTCTCTCCCTTTTTGAATAGATATGATCTTTTTTAAGATTTATTCCTTGGAGTAAGAATATATTTTCAAATTAGTCAAAATTTTTAATCAAATCAAGTTAGAAAATATCTCTCCCCCTATTTTTCATACTTATAGCAAGATTACTTTACTTTTGAACTTTCTCCCCTTCTATATTTCAAATCAAGCAAATTCAACATGAATTCAACCACTAAATTTAGATTTTTAAAATTTAAAATATATTTTTAATTTCAAAAGCCTTTTTTATTAAATGGTTACTTCTTCTTTAATATTTTGTCCTCCTTACTTTAACAAATAGAATCATTTCTTTGAAAGATTCTCTTGATACCAATTAAACTAAGTCTTAGATCAAATCATAATTTTCTTAGTTCAATACCATTTAAAGATTAATTTGGAAATTCAGCTTGATACCAATAATTTTAGTTTTGAATTAAATCAAGATGAATTGATTCAAATTAAATAGTTTAAGGATTTAGAATGATAAATCAATTTGAATTGATATCAGCAAATTAGTTAAGGCAAATCATAAAGAAATTTTCAGTCATTCTTCAAAAAGATCATTTCTTCCTTTTCACAAGAAATATCAAGCAATTAGGTTTAGAAAAGGTATGTATTTTAAATTTATTTCAAATGATATCATATCAAATATATAGCTATGTAAAATCATATTTGAAATAAAGACATTCTTCTCTTTTTGCCAAAAGGTAAATCAATTAGATACATGGCAATAGTAAGTTATTTAATATCAAATAATTAAAACTAAAGTTCTCTATGAATATTTAGCAATTTAAAACATTCATATCCAGTAAGAATCTTTTAATTTAAATTCATTAATTATAAAATTGATATGGGAAGACTTAAAATATTATGCTGAATTTCAAAATAAACCATTTCATCCATAGCATGATATATAGAGGAGAGCATATTAATCTTTAAAATCAAAGCATTCAAATTATTGCAAGCATCAAAATATGAAAGGAGTTACCATATGCATCATATTAACAAATCATTAAAGTTAATACATCAAACTTTCAATTCATAGAGTATGATCATTTTAAGCAACTATAAATCATCAAAATCAATCAAACATGCTTAATAATTATGCTAATTAATAATTAAAATATATTTAGTAAATAAAGATGGCATGGTATGAGAATAGTTTAGATTTTATCAAATAGCACTATCCATCTATTTTCATTTTCAAGGCAACTATAAAAATTTTCTTCTTTTAGCTTCATTGGATCCTTAGTATACCTATAAAATTACTTCATAATTTTTGGTACCCAAGCCATCTTGCATCCATAGGAGTTAGTATTTAAGATTCCTTTTGGAACCCAAATTTGTCTTATCAAGATTTGACCAATTCTTTTAAAGTTGCATTCCAAAATCTTGTGGCCAATTTGATTACATTTAAAGCACTTAAAAGAATGATCTTTGATGGAAGCTCTTGTAAAAATATCTTTTGTAGTTTGCTATTTTCTTGAAGTATTAAAATTGATTTCTATTTTATTGAAAATAGCCCCATTGGATTTTACCAAGGATTGAAGATTTTTAAAGCTAATTGTAAACTTTTTAGCTATAGGTTTCAAAACCTCAACTTCTCTTCTTAATTTCTTTTTTTCTTCCAAGAGCTCTTTCTTTTCAATTGAAAGATTTTCATTTTCTTTAAGGAAAGATTTTAGAATATCATTTTTCTTTTTATGCTCAAGAATTTCTTTATCTAAAGAATTTTCAGATTTAATCAGATTTTTTTTCTTTAGCTAAAGAATTTTTTTCTTTCATTAAATTGGAATTATTCTTTTTAACTCTCTATTTTTCTACCTTAACTTTTTAAATTCATTCATAAGTTCATTAAAGGCTTCTTGAAGCTTATCAAATGTAAATTCAGAAGAATTATCAATGTTTACCTCATCATTTTGAGCCATCAAGCAAGGATTTACGATGCTTTCTTCCTTTTTCTCATTCTTTTCTTCTTTGCTTTGCTCTCCCTTAATTGATGCATTCTTCTTCTTTTTCTTATTTTCATCCTCACGAGACATAAGGCATAGGTTGGGGTAAGCTTCTTTTTCTTCTTGGGAGCTTGATTCTTCTATTTGATTTACTTCCTCATAAATTCTTTTCAATTTCTTCCATACATATTTTGCTCAAATATATGAAAAAATTGCATTAAATACATTTAACTCTAAGGAGCAATAAAGTATATTCATGTCCTTAGCATTAAGTTGGGCAATTTCTTTATCATGCTCTTTCAATGCTTTGGGGATGTGTAAGCCATCGATTATAATCTTTCATAGGTTATAATCATGTGCTTGTATGAAGATGCGCATGCGTGCTTTCCAATAACTAGAATGTGAGGTATTAAAAAGTGAAGGTCTATCTATAAAATATCCTTCACTAAACAAAGACTCTATTTGGATTGCCATGATCTTTAGCTCTAGACGGTAAGGTCAATAATCAATAATAGAGCACCTACTCTAATACCAATTATTGCCCAGAGATAGTAACCCAAGAGGGGGGGTGAATTGGGTTCTTATAAAAGCTTTGGCCAAATTTAACTCTAAGCAATTATGTGCTTTAATTTTAATCTAAGTGGTGAGGATGAGATGTATATAATATGAGCGGCAGAATTAAGATAAAAAAATCAAACTATGAAAGTAAAGTAAGAATTATAAGCATGCAAAGTATATAGAGAAATAGAAGAAAAAAACATAATACAAATACACAAGAATTTATAGTGGTTCGGAGCAACCTGCTCCTATGTCCACTCTCCAAGTTTTTTTTGAAAATTTTACTATAATCTACCCTTGATTACAGTATGTTTGTTTTTCCAGGCTCATAAACAAACCTAGTTGGTTTTTACAGGAGCGCCAACGAAAACCTAACACCATTAGTTTTTTGGATTTACTAACAATCCAGCTGATTTTTCAAAATCACCAACCAAAACCTATAATGTCCAATTTCAGGCTTGAATGGGCCTAAACCCCAAGTTTCTTTCTTCCAAAGAAACTTGTAAAGAAATCAAAAAATACAAGTAAAATTTCAGCACAATATAAAAAATAGAGTATAAGCTCTCTTAAATCCTAAAGAACAAGTCGATAATGTGCTTGATTGAAGCTTGGCTTTTTTTTCAAATTGTGCTTGAGAGGACGTCGAAGATGTTGGAGAAGATTGTTTTGAAGGCTCGCTAAAATCTGTGCACAACACTCCTCTCTTTTTTCTTTTTTTGGATATTCAATATTTTTCATAAAATCTAAAAGATTCTCTCTCTAAATCCCTTAATCTCTTTCTTCTAATTGATTCTCCATCTTTAAATACCTTTAGAGAAGGTTGGAGTAAGAGTTCTAGCCATTAGAAGCTCTGAAATAGCCATTGAAATCGAAAAATAGTCATTGAAAAACTATCCATTGAAGGCTATCCGTGCAGATTGAGACCTCTCAGTTTTTCACGAGACCTCTCTCCAGATTTTGAGACCTCTCAATTTTTCACGAGACGTCTCACCAGAACCGTGAGACCTCTCAAGAAATCTACAAGAACTCTCAGTCTCAGAGCACAGAAATGAAGTTTCTATCTTCTGAGAATGAGACATTTCGAGTTCAACTCGAGACCTCTCGAGACTGTGCCTGAATACTGTTTCATTGTGCCAGACCACTTGAGAGCTCTCAAAAAAAATTCGAGATATCTCGAAAAATCCTGACTTCATTTTTTTCAATGTTTGACCTTCCAAACTTGAATTTCTTGACCCCAAACTCTTTTAAACATAATTGCTTTCTTTAATTTTAATTTCTCTTCTTTCAATCATACTTTCTTTATACCAAGCCATCCAAATATGTGTGAATTTGCTCTTTTAAATATTTTGGCATGGTATCTTGAGAGGATTTATTCTTGAGATAAACTTTTCACTTTAGATACTTGAAAAATCCTATACACATTCTTGAAACACATGATTAGATACATAATACACTAAATATTTTAGAATCATCAAAATCAATCTCAAGGTCAATAATCTTCCTCTTTTTGATGATGACAAAATCTTGAGTATATGCACAATAAAAGCAAATAACGGATTTCTATGCATTTTGTTAAAAAATATCATGAAGTATAGATTAAACACATGATGAGTACTTCATGAATGTTCTCAATTATTCTTTTGGTTCATTGCATATATTTCATATACTCATAAAAAAAATATTTTAATTTATATTAGTGAGTATTAAGTTTTCATTTCAAGCATCAATACAATTCATTGAGTTTCTTCAAGCATATACTCAACATTCCTCTCCTCTTTTTGACAGCATCAAAAAGCTCATAGGAAAGAAATATAAAAAATCATCAAAATCAACATCAAGATATTAAATTGAGAGATGTATCAAATTTATGAAGTCAAATCGAAGAAATCATCTTTCCTTTCTAAAAAAATTAGCTTGAATTCAAATAATAAAGGCTCTCCCCCTTTTTGAATAGATATGATCTTTTTTAAGATTTATTTCTTAGAGTAAGAATATGTTTTCAAATTAGTCAAAATTTTCAATCAAATCAAGTTAGAAAATATCTCTCCCCCTGTTTTTCATACTTATAGCAAGATTACTTTACTTTTGAACTTTCTCCCCTTCTTTATTTAAAATCAAGCAAATTCAACACGAATTTAACTACTAAATTTAGATTTTTAAAATTTAAAATATATTTTTTAATTTCAAAGGTCTTTTTTATTAAATGATTACTTCTTTAATATTTTCTCCTTCTTACTTTAATAAATAGAGTCATTTCTTTGAAAGATTCTCTTTATACCAATTAAACTAAGTTTTAGATTAAATCATAATTTTCTTAGTTCAATACCATTTAAAGATTAATTTGCAAATTCAGCTTGATATCAATAATTTTAGTTTTGAATTAAATCAAGATGAATTGATTCAAATTAAACAGTTTAAGGATTTAGAATGATAAATGAATTTGAATTGATATCAGCAAATTAGTTAAGGCAAATCATAAAGAAATTTTCAGCCATTCTTCAAAAATATCATTTCTTCCTTTTCATAAGAAATATCAAGCAATTAGGTTTAGAAAAGGTATGTATTTTAAATTTATTTCAAATGATATCATATCCAATATATAGCTGTGTAAAATCATATTTGAAATAAAGACATTTTTCTCTTTTTGCCAAAGGATAAATCAATTAGATACATGGCAATAGTAAGTTATTTGATATCAAATAATTAAAACTAAAGTTCTCTATGAATATTTAGCAATTTAAAACATTCATATCTAATAAGAATCTTTTAATTTAAATTCATTAATTATAAAATTGATATGAAAGACTTAAAATATTATGCTGAATTTCAAAATAAACCATTTCATCCATAGCATGATATATAGAGGAGAGCGTATTAATCTTTAAAATCAAAGCATTCAAATTATTGTAAGCATCAAAATCAATCATACTTATCAAAATATGAAAGGAGTTATCATATGCATATATATTAACAAATCATTAAAGTTAATACATCAAACTTTCAATTCATAGAGTATGATCATTTTAAGCAACTATAAATCATCAAAATCAATCAAACATGCTTAATAATTATGCTAATTAATAATCAAAATATTTAGTAAATAAAGATGGCATAGTGTGAGAATAGTTTAGATTTTATCAAATAGCACCATCCATCTATTTTCATTTCCAAGGCAACCATAAAAATTTTCTTCTTTTAGCTTCATTGGATCCTTAGTATACCTATAAAATTACTTCATAATTTTTAGTACCCAAGTCATCTTAGATCCATAGGAGTTAGTATTTAAGGTTCCTTTTGGAACCCAATTTTGTCTTATCAAGATTTGATCAGTTCTTTTAAAGTTGCATTCCAAAATCTTGTGGCCAATTTGATTACATTTAAAGCACTTAAAAGAATGATCTTTGATGGAAGCTCTTGTAAAAATACCTTTTGTAGTTTGCTATTTTCTTGAAGTATTAAAAATGATTTCTGTTTTATTGAAAACAGCCCCATTAGATTTTACCAAGGATTGAAGATTTTCAAAGCTAATTATAAACTTTTTAGCTATAGGTTTCAAAACCTCAACTTTTCTTCTTAATTTCTTATTTTCTTTCAAGAACTCTTTCTTTTCAATTGAAAGATTTTCATTTTTTTTTAGAAAAAATTTTAGAATATCATTTTCCTTTTTAAGCTCAAGAATTTTTTTATCTAAAAAATTTTTAGATTTAATTAAATTTTTTTTTCTTTAACTAAAGAATTCTTTTCTTTCATTAAATTAGAATTATTCTTTTTAAGCTCTCTACTTTTCTATCTTAACTTTTTAAATTCATTCATAAGTTCATTAAAGGCTTCTTGAAGCTCATCAAATATCAATTCAGAAGAATTATCAATATTTACCTCATCATTTTGAGCCATCAAGCAAGGATTTACGATGCTTTCTTCCTTTTTTCTCATTCTTTTCTTCTTTGCTTTGCTCCCCCTTAATTGATGCATTCTTCTTCTTTTGTTTCTTCTTCTTTTTTTTCTTTTCATCCTCACGAGACATAACGCATAGGTTGGGATGAGCTTCTTTTTCTTCTTAGAAGCTTGATTCTTCTATTTGATTTGCTCCCTCATAAATTCTTTCCAATTTCTCCTATACATGTTTTGCTGAAATACATGAAGAAATTGCATTAAATACATTTAACTCTAAGAAGCAATCAAGTATATTCATAGCCTTAGTATTAAATTAGGCCATTTTTGAAGGAAAAAACCTATTTTCTGGATCAGGTTCGTTCAAATCTGATTGGATCAGGAGGGATATTTCAAAAAAAAAAATTTCTAAGATCCTAATCAGATCTGAGACTCCTTAGATCTGATCTTATTGATATGATGATAAAAATAAAAATAAAAATTAAATCTAATTTTATTATATCTTTATTTTGGATAATCCAATTATCCTATGATGATCCCGATGTTTGCCTAAGGTTCGGATGTAACCATGCAAGTGCCTGGCCTCTACTAGTATCCACTCGAGCAGGATCTGAAGATATTTTTTTCAATCAATCCTCCAAAAATCAAACCTAGATCTGATCTTGAAGATCTTCAAAATTACTTTTGAAGATCTTCAAAATTACTTTTGAAGAATAGTCATTGTCTCTTGCAGCAGTGCTGCCTTCTTCCTTTTCTGGTGCCTTTCACTTACTTGGATCGCACCTTGTTCGTGCCCAAAAGCCCTTGGGCATGAGAGGAGAGAGAGGACTAGAGGATAATGTGAAGAAGGAGGGAGAGGGGCTATGTGGTGTGGACTAAAGGCAGAAGAATTAAATTCTAGGCGCAAACAAAATTTATATAGACCCTACTGCGCCATGCAGTGCCACATCATCCTGGTCAATCATGGTCCTTTATGCAATCAAATCTAAATCTGATTGATGGGATGACATCATCTGATCCAATCAGATGAGAGACCCTCAAAACCCTCCTAAGGTGGCACCAAGACTAGATCAAACAAGACTTCTTAGTGCCATACAGTTTAATCCTCTGAAGCAACCTAGAGTTCCATCTATATGGGACTCCATCCTTCTCGTTTACTTTTTAGCAGGGGGACAAGTCCTCAGGTACTTTTCTATGGGTGCATGATACATGGGTAGATGTCTAAGTGTCCAAGGTTAATATTTGATCAATGTCCGAAAATAAGATTTAGTAGATGATCGAAAATGGCAGATGTTGTCTCAAATTTATCTCATAAATTAAGACAACCCTTTTCTGCTCTAGACAAGCTCCAGTCAAATCAATTAAAGGTTCCTAAGTGAGCCCAAGTATATTTGGCTCAGTCGAGATAAGCTTTAATGATTATTAAAGGAGAACATTAGGCTCAATCATGTGCTAGTACGATTTTCTTGAATCTAATTGAATCTTATTCAAATCAACTGAACTGGGTTAATCCAATTGATGATATTCAGATCCAAATTCTTATTTGTGTGATCCAGTTAGGTTCAGTTCCATATGGTAATGGGATATGTCATGATCTCTATCATCGACATCATCGAAACACCTTTCGATGGATCAGAACTTCTTTTAATTCAGACAACTAGTATGATCAATTATCTAAATCATTCTAATTGCTTCCAAAATCTGCCAATGATACCTAGCAGCATATGGTGATAACCCATCAAAACTGAAAGCGAACATTTCGTTGCAGTTATCTATGTGATTAAGTTTCTCTATCTTAGCCCTGACCGAATTAGGGTTAAAGTGATCTCATCAAACCCTCATTTCCATCATATGAATTAATCATTCGATTCAATCCAATGTGAAAAACCTAATAGAAACTCTTTCTATTATTTTACTCTACCATGACCATGGGCTTATGGACATGATTCTCATGATCATCATAGGACTGCTCTTCATCTATCGAGGTAGATAGATCTCCTATTGGTGCAATCCAATTCCTATAATGAACATGCTATAGCCAACATACACCTTAGGATTTCGAATGGCTAGGAGACCGAGTTATGGTGTAGTCAAACTATAACACCTTCAAGGTGAATTGTCGATGTACCTTAGGTTAAAGAACTAGACACACCACTACAGCTTCAAGCCAGTCATTGATGAGAAGGTAGACTTCCTCATGACTGCTCGAGGTGGTCATGCTCAGTGCCTTCGTTCTCTAACGAGTACCTATACTCTCGCTCTGGTGTTTCTACACCATAGATTCAAGACTCATCTATCTAAAAAAAGCGATCGTATACCAACCTTCCGACTCAATCATCATCTTCATAATGATCCTACAGCCGGAAGCATTTTTATGAGTTAATAATGAAAATTCATGTCTTAAATTTTCAACTCTTGAAAATATGAACTATCATTATCATTAACTCAAGGAATGTATCACAGACACTTTCAAATATACACTATGATAGAA
This sequence comes from Cocos nucifera, assembly GCA_006176705.1. NCBI lineage: Eukaryota > Viridiplantae > Streptophyta > Magnoliopsida > Arecales > Arecaceae > Cocos > Cocos nucifera. Next base: position 239,523 of record QRFJ01001328.1, on the reverse strand, counting down.
AATAATTAATTTTATTATTTATAGTTAAAATTATAATTTTATCCTTAGAAGTATATTACAAGTATCAACCAATCTGGCTTCTAGGGCATATATATCTAACAAACTCCAACTTGACCTAAAGCTAATTGGCTACAAATCTAAGTCCCATCTTCTCAAGGTGGGCTTCGATCTTCTACTGACTCAACGACTTTGTAAGTGGGTCTACCACATTGTCTACGGAGTCGACTCTCTTGACCTCGACATAACCTTTCTCAAGATAATCATGGATGAGGTGGTATCGCCGCTCGATGTGCGTGGATTTCCGATGAGACCTTGGCTCCTTAGCAAGGGCTATGGCACCATTATTATTGTAGTATAGAGGAATGGTATCTGATGGCATCACTCTGATCTCTGTGGTGAACTTCTTGTACCAAAATGCCTCCTTCGTAGCTTCTGATGCAGTGATGTACTCTACTTTCATGGTGGAATCTGCTATCACTGTCTGCTTGGAACTCTTCCAATTGACAACACCACTATTACATACAAACAGACTCTCAGATGTCGACTTTCGATCATCTATATTAGATATAAAATCTGAGTCGGTATACCCCTAGACTTGGAGTTCTCCATTACCAAAAACCAACATCATATCCTTAGTTTTTCTCAAGTACTTAAGGATACATTTCACAGAAGTCCAGTGTTCTTCATCTGGATTCGACTGATATCTGCTCGTGACACTCACAGCATGGGCTATATCAGGTTGTGTACATAACATGGCATACATGAGGCTCCCTATTACTGATGCATAAGGGATCTTGCTCATGCGTTCAATCTCCTCAGATGTGTTGGGACATATTTTCTTAGAAAGATGAATGCCATGTTTGAAGGGTACCAATCCCCTCTTGGAGTTTTCCATGCTAAACCTCTTTAGCATTTCCTCTATGTACATCTTCTGTGAAAGACCTAGCTTCCTATTCGGTCTATCTCTATAGACCTTAATTCCTAGAATGAAGGATGCTTCTCCTAGATCTTTCATGGAGAATTCTTTAGATAACCATATTTTAACTATGGTCAACATGAAAATATCATTTCTAATAAGGAGGATATCATCTACGTACAGTACAAGGAAGATAATAGCACTTCCACTGACCTTTTTGAAAATACATGGTTCCTTCTCATTCTTGATGAAACCAAACAATTTGATCACATCATTAAAATGAATATTCCAGCTCCAAGATGCTTGCTTAAGTCCATATATGGACCTTTGCAGCTTGCATACTTTATGATCAACATCACTGGATGTGAAACCTAGTGGCTATTCTATATAGATATCTTCCTTAAGGCATCCATTTAAGAACACCATTTTTACGTCCATTTTTCATATTTCATAATCGAAATAGGCTACAACAGCAAGCAATGTGTGGATGGATTTTAGCATGGCTACTGACGAAAAGATATCCTGATAGTTAATTCCTTCATGCTGACTATATCCTTTTGCTACTAATCTAGCTTTGAATGTCTTCACATTCCCATCTACACCAATCTTTCTCTTGTAGATCTATTTATATCTAATAGCTATTATACCTTCTGGTGGATCTACCAAGATCTAGACTTGGTTTGAGTGCATCAAGTCAATTTCTGACTTCATTGCCTCTAACCATTTCTCGAAGTCAATATCCAATATTATCTTATCATAAGTTTTGGGATCATCACCATGAACCCCATTACCTACGAGAAATGTTTTCTCTGCTTCCTTTGAAATAGTACCTGATAGGAACACGATGTTGTCGTTAAGATACCGTATTTATCAGTTTAATCTAACTTCTTAAAATAATTAAAAATATGTAGATAGCAGTAAGTCGGATCGAATCCATAGGGAAGGTAGTGCTTTAGATTTGAAATCTTTGATTTTTGAAAAGAAAAAAAAAAGGATTTGAGTTTTGGAATCAAAAGTGAGTCGAAAATAAAAATTAAAAGATGCAGAAATTTAAACTTGGTACTAAGATCTACTAGTTAGATCTTAGCATCTACTTGTAATAAAATAAAAAGCAATAATTAAAGTATAGAATTTAAATTACAATAAAAATAAAGAGCAAAAAAATAAAGAACATAAAAATAAATATTATATTAATTAAAAAGTTCATAATTTAAATATATAAAAAAAATAATAAAAATAAAATAGGTTGATCTCTGATCTTAGATCGGCATTGGTAGAAAGGTGGTGTAGAAGTCCAGCTCTTCTTCTCGGCACCCATTGCCTCAAAGCAGCCATTAATCCAAAGCCTGGTTTCATCCTATACCAAAGCTTTCCTCTAATCAGATCTGTTTATTTCTAGAGGCCTAGGATCCTTTTTATAAAGCTAGGAGGACTGGAGAGTTTTCTTCTAAGCAATGTGGGACTAAGGAGCTCTTTGATCATCAAAATATGAAGAAATTTGAGTGAAAATTAGATTAAAAGAAGTTCTGGATGAATTTTGCTACTCTAGATGAAATATGGTTGTTCAATAGGAATCCAACGGACCAAAAATCATCAAAATTGGATGTGTATCGGCCCAGATCAGGTCGGATTAAATTTTGGTCGTTCGATTGCATTAATCAAGAGAAAATCTGGCTGTCAGATCAAGTTCTGGATGTTTTAATCAACTCGGGAGCTTTTTGGACCATTGGATCTGAGTCAAAAATGAGCGCTGCCATTCGATGGCATACTGGAAGCTGAATCAAATCCGAAAATAACCACCGTCATTCGATCTTGTTCGTAATCAATCGAATTTGTTCCCATGGACCGCGTGGACCGATTGCACGGTACATCATAATCAATCAACATCTTCTATCTTTGAGTGAAAAGTCCAAAATGCCTTATGAGCCATGATAGTTTTTTTGTGAATCCTTTAAGGATCTATGTCCATCACGTGTTCCTCCATGATTTGCCAATTTCTATTGAGCTGGCGGTCCATGCCTAGATCATGGACTGGTTGACGACTTCCACGGCTGAGTTGGCTTACATGGCTGGCTTGGCATGCTAGCTTCATCAGCTTGGAGTCGGCTGAGCCATTTTTCTTTTTTTATTTAATTTATATTATTTTATTTTTTTAGAAATTCATATCTTCTCTATTTTAGCTCTATTTTGTTTGAAACTTATTTCACTGTGATCAAAAAGATGAGTTCTTTCCATTGATTATAAAATTTTATTTTTAAATTTTTATTATTTTTTAATTATTTTTTTAATTAATAAAAATATTAATTTTTTAAAAAATATATATAAATTGATCATTAATTTTTAAAAATTAATATAAATTAATTAATAAATTAATATTTTTATTGATAAATTTATGGTACTTATCATACCTCTAACTTAAGCTTTGCTCGTCCTCGAGTAAAGAAAGAATTTAGTTTTAAATATCTTTTAACTTTAGAATTTCAAATTTTACTTGAGAAGTTTTTAAAATGGCCATTGATATTCGATAGAGCTTAAGTGAGATATATCATTGGGGTATTAATACTTATCAATAGAAAAATTAAGTAAAAAATATTAATTTTTTTTAAACTTTTTCTAAATTATCCCATCTTTATCTCTGATTTTTCTAAACTTTCATATAGACAAGTGTATTACTACTTCAATCCTTTAATTATTGATTTTTATTTTTACATTACCCACTTTTTGATGCGAATATCATTGCTTACTTAGGCAACGGGACCGGTTACTCGGGCACCATGGACCTGGTTACTCGATGGAAAACCAATTTTTTTAACATTGTACCACTATTGAGTGTCTTAACTCCTTAAGCTTTCCATTTGATCCATGTAGCGAGTCTTGGGCTAATGACTCCCAAACCAATTGATTTTAGGGCACTAGGTATAGAATACCCCTCGGGCTTACTAGCTCGAATCAAATAGGCTATGGGTTAAGACTAGCTTTACAACGAGCTTCTTTATCATTCCCATCTTTTAATGCGAAACTCAATGCTTGCTTAGACAAAGAGGCCCGGTTACTCAATGAGAAGTACTTGAAAACTATTTTATTAAAATAATTTTTTTTATATGAAAAAATGTATAGTTATTCTACACAAGCTCATAAAAAATAGACTTTTCTTTGATGCTAGTAGAAAAAATTAGAAATGCTCAAAGGAAAAACTTTTTATGTTCTATACTTAACTCTTTCTTGAATTTTCTTAATACTTGATTCCTCAATATCTCACAGATTCTCTAATCTGTGTATCAATTTTCTTTTAAAAATGCTTAGTTTAATTTGATTCTTAAGCATAATCAGGTGTCTAAATACTAAATACTAATTTTTTCAAGAACTTAAAATTTTAAAATTTTTATTTTTCTCCCCTCCAACTTAATCGACATTGTCCTCAATGGAGAAAAATAAAGGGTGTAATAAAGAACATGAAAGAATACACCTAATTATATTTTTAGTCCAGCACATACCTTTGAAAATTTAAGCTCTCCCTCCAACTTATTCAAATTATCCTAAAAAAAAAATTAATTAAAAAAATAAATTAAACTAAAGAAAACTAAATATTGGGTTGCCTTCCAATAAGCACTAAGTTTACCATCTTCAATCAGATACAATGCAGCTTACTATCCTATGTCGAATATTAGATTGATAAATTTCAATGATTTTGGATTGCCAATCTCAGAAAGTTGATTTATAATCCCATTATTGATATAATCATTGTTAATTTTAGAGACATGATTTGTGATCCCATTCTCAGATCCATGTTTATTAAGAATTTTTCCTATTTATTCTTCTAAATACTTAT
>QRFJ01001328.1:132024-233934 GCA_006176705.1 Cocos nucifera | reverse complement strand
TGGGACTAAGGAGCTCTTTGATCATCAAAATATGGAGAAATTTAAGTGAAAATTAGATTAAAAGTTCTGGATGAATTCTGCTACTCTGGATGAAATTTGGCCATTTAATAGAAATCCAACGGACCAAAAATCATCAAAATTGGATGTATATCGGCCCAAATCAGGTTGGATTAAATTTTGGTCATCTGATTGCATTAATCAGGAGAAAATCTGGCCATCGGACCAAGTTCTGGATGTTTTAATCAACTCGGGAGCTTCTTGGATTGTTGGATCTGAGTCAGATGTGAGCGCTGCCATTCAATGGCATGCTGGAAGCTGAATCAAATCCGAAAATAACCACTGCCATCCGATCTTGACCACAATCAACCAAATTTGTCTGATCGTGCCTTTACTGTTCCCATGGACCGCGTGGACCGATTGTATCGTATACCGCAATCAATCAGCGCCTCTTATTGCTGAGTGAAAAATCCAAAATGCCCTATAATCCGTGATAGATTTTTTGTGAACCCTTTAAGGGTCTAGGTCCACCATGTGTCGCTTCGTGATTCAATGGTTTCTGCTGAGCTGGCGGTCCATGCCTAGATCGTGGATTAGCTGACGGCTTCTGCGACTGAGTCGGCTTACATGGCTGGCTTGGCGCATTAGCTTCGTCAGCTTGGCTCAACGCATTTAGACGCGTCGGCTGCTATGGCGCGGTGGCTTGAGCCGGCTGAGCCATTTTTCTTTTTTTATTTAATTTTTATTTATTTTATTTTTTTAGAAATTCATATCTTCTCTGTTTTAGCTCCATTTTGCTCAAAACTTATTTCATTATGATCAAAAAAATGAGCTTTTTTCATTAATTATAAAATTTTATTTTTTAATTTTTATTTTTTAATTAATTATTTAATTAATAAAAATATTAATTTTTTAATTAATAAAAATATTAATTTTTTAAAAAATATATATAAATTGATCATTAATTCTTAAAAATTAATATGAATTAATTGATAAAATAATATCTTTATTGATAAATTTGTGGTACTTATCAGTACCTAAGTACCTCTCAGAATGATGGAAAATCCTTTCTAATCTACGAGGTGAAAGAGGTAGTGATTGTATTGGCTCAACTTGATTTGGTTCCATAGGATCCTTAGCTTATTGCTCTTGTGAGATTTTTTCCTCGAGTTTGATTTATTTTCCAATGCCACCATCTTGAATAAACTATTTTTTAAGAAAGATGGTATGCCGACTCACAATCACATTGTGATCTTCTAGAATATAGAAATAATATTCTAATGATTTTTTAGGATATCCTATGAATCGAGCTCTGAAGGACCTATAGTTTAACTGGTCCGCTTGTTATCTTTTGACATGAGCCGGACAACCCCAAATTCTGAGATGACTTAGACTTGATTTCTTACCATGCCATATCTCATACGGTATGGTAGAAATATTTTTAGAGGAAATCCTATTCAATAAATATATAACAGTTAACAGACTATATCTCCAAAAAAAATTGGAGAGGTCTGTGAAGCTCATCATGGATCAGACCATATCTAATAGGATCTGATTCCTCTGTTCTAAAATCCCGTTGAGTTGAGATATTTCAGGTAGAGTCCATTGAGAGACCATGCCATTTTGCTTGAGATAGTCCAAGAATTTTCGACTAAGGTATTCACCTCCTCGATCTGATCGAAGAACCTTAATGGGTTTTTTAGTTTACTTTTCAACTTCGTGTCTGAATTTCTTAAACTTTTCAAAGGCTTCAGACTTATGTCTTATAAGATACACATACCCATACCGAGATAAATCATCAATAAAGGTTATGAAGTAGTCAAAATTGCCTCTAGCCGGCACATCAAATGGGCCGCACACATTAATATATACTAGGACAAGTAGTTCTATGGTCCTTTCCCCATGTCTTATAAAAGGGAGCTTAGTCATTTTGCCATGAAGACATGATTCACAAATTGGATATGACTTGGAAGTCAACGGATTCAATAGCCCGATTTTCTATAATTTGTTAACCCTATCTTCTGCTATATGACCTAGCCTTATGTGCCATAGATACCTATCGTTTGGACTATTCTTGGATCATTTTGATCTTATGGCATTCATATTTTGCTCGATATTAAAGACAGATACATCAATATGTAACTGGTAGAGACTGTTAATAAGAAAACCACTTGCAATTTTATTTCTTTCATAAAGAATATTATAATAGTCCTTAAGAAAATTGTAGAGGATAAACCCCGCTCCCATCAAAGTCCAGTCTGGTACTTAGCCTAATGCAGCTGGTAATCATGAAAAAGCTTCGATCGAGAATTCTCTCCCCAATAGCCAAACTTCCTCCAGCGGTCGAACTCATTCAGTAGCCGAACTCCTTCCGAATTCCTCCTTCAGTCGGACTTCTACAAGAGCTGAACTCCTTTCGGGCTCCTCCAGCAGTCGGGCTTCTATGAAAGTTGAACTCCTTTCGAATTTTTTCTTTAGTCGAACTTCTATGGGAGCCGAACTCCTTTCGAACTCCGCTAGCAGTCGGGCTTCTACAGGAGCCAAACATCTTCTGGATTCCTCCTTCAGTCGAGCTTCTACGGAAGCCAAACTCCTTACGGACTCCTCCAGTAGTCGGGCTTCTACGGAAGCCGAACTTCTTTTTGATTCCTCCTTCAGTTAGACTTCTACGAAAGTCGAACTTCTTTCGGGCTCCTCCGGCAGTCGAGCTTTTACGGGAGCCAAACTTCTTTCAGATTCTTTCTTCAATCGAACTTCTATGGGAGCCAAACTTCTTCCGGGCTCCTCCAATAGTCGGGCTTCTATGGGAGCCGAACTCCTTCCAGACTCCTCCAACAGTCGGGCTTCTACAGAAGCCAAACTTTTTTGGTTTTTCTTCTTCAGTCAGGCTTCTATGGGAGCCGAACTTCTTCTGAATTCCTCCTTCAGTCGGACTTCTATGGGAGCCAAACTCGTTCCGAATTTCTCCAGCAGTCGGATTTCTATAGGAGCCAAACTCCTTTCGAACTGTTCCTTCATATGGATTCCTGCAAGCGATCCCAATACTGAACGATTACAATTATCATTTATCAGGATAATTATAATTATCATTTATCAGGATAATTACGATTGGCATTTATCAGGATGGTTATGACGATCATTTATTAGGATAGTTACAATAAGCTCCATCTATAAAAAGGGACCCTCCAGATACGTTTTCTCAAAGCTTTCTTTTCCTTTCCAAAACTCTGCCGAACTTCTCTCTGAGCATCCCATTTCTATTGGCCAGAATAGCTAACTTGACCATCGGAGGGTTCTATCGGAGCACCACCACCAACTTTGGATGAAACTTTATTTTGCAGGTCACCGACGGTGACCTCGTCTTCTCGACTCCAACTTGATCCAGCATCAATCAAATTCTGCACCAATAGAATTAGCGCTAGAAGGAGGGCCTCTGTTCCTGAGGTTCCCTTGATCTTAAAAGAGTGCTCAACAGTGATCTCTCTTCTTTCTCTCTAGAGTTCTATCTAGAAAAAATGCCTTCCAAGAAAGCTTCGACCCGACGATTAACGACCTCTACAGTCAGATTCCATCCAGATACATCCGTTCCAGCTTCGATAACTCAAGCTCCACCTGTAGCTATGGTGGATGTGGAACAGTTCAACCTACTGGTCCAATAGATTCGTAGCCTCGTGGAGGCGATGCAGGGCATATATCAGTAGGCCTCAGTACCAGTTAGACCAGAGCAAGCTTCTCCAGAGCCCCATGGTCCAATCTGGGAATAGCCGACCTCGACTACCCAACCTTTGATCTTCAAAAAGAAGAAGCAGAGGATGGAAAACCCATGCTCGGACCACGACTCGACCCAAGGGGAAGCTTCGCACCCATTCCACCAGAAAACCCTAGAGATTAACAATCGTGAAGATCTCTTGGATCAAAAGCTCCTAGAAATGAGTCGATGAATCGAAGAGCTCCATCATACTCTCTCCTCATATGGTAATGATATTCATACTGACCCTCCTTTTTCTCAGAAGATCATTCAGGAATTAATCCCACCGAACTTCAAGCTCCCGCAGTTCGAGAGTTACGATGGAACCTTCGATCCAGTCAATCACTTAGAGGCCTTCCGGACAATGATGTTGCTCCACGATACATCATATGCTATTTTGTGCCGGACTTTTCCATCCACCCTTAGGGGAGCAGCAAGAAACTAGTACTCGACATTGAAGTCGGGTACAATCTTCTTCTTTGACCAGATGAGCCATCAGTTTGCGGCTCACTTCATCAGCAGCCGATGTCTGTGCCGAGGTTCGGATTTCTTGATAAATATCAAGCAGAAGAAGGAAGAATCCATCTAGGCTTATATCACCTGATTTAATGCTGCTGCATTGAAAGTTTGAAATCTGGATCAATCAATTGCGATGGCCGCACTCAAAGACGGCCTTCAGAAGAATGATTTACTATTCTCCCTAGAGTAGAAGTATCCTAGAAACTTTATCGATTTGCTAGCTCGAACCGAGAGATATGTTCGTACGGAAGAAGCCTTCAAGTTGAAGGATGATGAAGTCATAGGAGAGCGGCAGATAGGCAAGTCTAGCAAACCCACGGCTGATGGAGGAACAAATAAAATTCGACCGTGCTCACGGACTTCCTTCGAGCACAAATGAGGCCGAACTCCCCTTCGAGCTCGTTATCAAAGGAGCTCCGACAAAAGGGCATGAAGTTCTTCCCCCAGGAGGTTTCATAGGAGGGCCGAATGAAGCTCGGCCATGCTCACGGGCTCTTTCCGAGCGCAAACGAGGCCGAACTCCCCCTCGAACTCATCATCAAAGGAGCCCGACAAAAGGACATGAAGTTCTCCCCCTAGGAGGTTTCATAGGAGGGCCGAATGAAGCTCGACCATGCTCATGGGCTCCTTCCAAGCGCAAATGAGATCGAACTCCCCCTCAAACTTGTCATTAAAGAAGCTCCGACAAAAGAGCACGAAGTTCTCCCCTAGGAGGTTTCACAAGAGGACCGAATGAAGCTCAACCATGCTCACGGACTCCCTCCGAGCGCAAGCAAGGCCGAACTCCTCCTCGAGCTCGTCGTCAAAGAAGCTCCGATGAAAAGGACATGAAGAAGTCCCCTCCAGAAGGTTTCACAACTACGCCCCCCTCAATGCTCCATAGAATGTCAGGTCTGAAGCAAGCCAATGGCGCTACCGCAACTAGAACCACCAATGAGGGAGGAACAATAAGGAGATCGACCACCTCCTGACATCATCGATGCTATCTCTGGGGGCTTAGTACTTCGACGAGTCACCATCTCTCAGCCTTAGATCCAGAAAAAGCTTGCTCCGAATTGGGAAGGCCCATATGAATAAAGGAGGTAGTCCGGTCTGGGACTTACCATATGAAGAAGCTCAGAGGAACAACGCCCCCATGAACTTGAGACTCAGAGAGTCTGAGAATGTACTGTCGATAATTTTTCTTCAATAAAACTCCTCCATTTTAACATTATTGTTTCTCGGTGCAAAAACTACCTGATGACAAGAAAGAAGCAATCAATAGTGGCCATGTTAGGAATAGGAGGAGAACCTCATCCTAACATGAGCAAGTCGAAAGCCTCATTCATTTTAGACGAGATGAGGAGAGAGATTCTGACAACGGCCCTTATGTGCCCCAACGGCCCTTATGTGCCCCAATGGCCCATTCATTTTAGGAACAGAAGGAGAACCTCATCTTAATATGAGCAAAGTCAAAGGCCACGTTCATTTTAGATGAGATGGGGGAAGAGACTCTGACAATGGCCCTTATGTGCCTCCACAATCTGTTAGGAACAGGAGGAGGATCTCATCCTAACGTGAGCAAAATCGAAGATCTTGTTCATTTTAGACGAGATGGAGGAAGAGGTCCTGACAACGACCCTTATGTGCCCCCATAGCCCATTAGGAATAGGAGGAGGACTGATAAGTACCATAAATTTATCAATAAAAATATTAATTTATCAATTAATTTATATTAATTTTTTTAAATTAATGATCAATTTATATATAATTTTTGAGAAATTCATATTTTTATTAATTAAAAAATAATAAAAAATAATAAAAAATAAAAAATAAAATTTTATAATCAATGAAAAGAGCTCATTTTTTTTATCATAACGAAATAAGTTTGAAGTAAAACGGAGCTAAAATAAAAAAGATATGAAATTTTTAAAGATATAAAATAAATAAAAATTAAATAAAAAAAGAAAATGGCTCAGCCGGCTCCGCAAGCCGAGCCACCAAGCCAAGCCAAGCCATCAAAGCCGACTCAGCCATTGAAGCCATCAGTCCGTCTACGATCCAGGCGTGGACCATCCAGCTCAGCAGAAATCCGACGAATCAGAGATCGCGACACGTGGCGGACCTAGACCCTTAAAGGGTCTACAAAAATTTATCGCGGCTCACAGGGCAATCTGGTCATTTTCACTCGATGATAGAAGCGCTTGATTGGCTTGCGGTGTGCGGTGCGGCCGGTCTACGCGGTCCATGGGAACAGTGAATTGCGCGATCGGACGGCTGCGGTTGATTGCGGTTAAGATCGGACGGTCAGCATGGTTTTTTCGAGTTTGATTCAATTTCACTCGGATCACCATGCGATTCGGCAGCGCCTGATTCCAGCTTCGATCCGACGGTCCAGAATGCTCCCGACGGTGATCAGGACTCCCGAAGCATGATTTGCGGCCAGATTTCCTCGATCAATGCATAATCGGACGGCCAGAATTTAATCCGACCTGATCTGGGCTGATAGGCATCCGATTTTGATGATTTTTGGAACCGTTGGATTCCTATCGAATAGCCAGATTTTACCAAATTTACTAGAGTCATAATCAGAGCTTGCTTTAATTAAATTTTACTTCAAATTTTATTCATATTTTTATGATTACAAAGGCTAATTAGTCCCATATTGCCTTTAGAAATAAATATCCAACCTCTTCTAGCTCTATAAAAAGGATCCCTAGGCCTCTAAGAAATCAACATCTTGATCAAGGTGAAGCTTTGGTATAGGGTGAAGCTCAGGCTATGGATTAAAGGTTGCTTCAAAGCTAACTGGTGCCGAGAAGAAGAGCCGAGTCTTCTACACCATCTTTCCATGCCAATGCCGATCCAAGATCAGAGATCAGGCTATTTTATTTTTTTTAATTTCTATGTATTTAAATTCTAAATTTTAATTAATATAAATTTTATTTTTATGCTCTTTAATTTCATGCTCTTTATTTTTATTATAATTTAATTTTTATATTTTAATTATTACTTTTTATTTTACTGTAAGTAGATGCTAAGATCTAACTAGTAGATCTTAGTACCAAATTTAAATTCCTGCATCTTTTAATTTTTATTTTTTTTATTTTTTGACTTCACTTTTAATTTCCCAAAAACTCTTCTTTTTTTTTAAAAATCAAAGATTTCAAATCTAAAAATACTACCTTCCCTATGGATTCGACCCGACTCACTGCTATCTACATATTTTTAATTATTTTAAGAAAGAGTCGGATTAAATTGATAAACACGGTGTCTTAACGACAATATTGCATTCCTATCAAGTTTTTGGCATCCATTGCCGAGAAGGAATAGATGCTATTTTTTTATTTTTTAATTTTTTTATAAATTAATTATAAATATTTTTTTTAAATATTGCTTACTAATTTTTTTTATTTATTTATTTTATAAAAAAAAGAGAAAAGAAAGAAAGCATCTAATTTTGGTGAGATCAATCCTAACCCTTGTCCTCTTTTTTTTTTATTTATTTATTTATTTATTTATTTATTTTATTTTTAAATTAATTTAAAAAAAATATTCATTTAAACCTAATTAAAAGTCTCATGATAAGATTAGAAATTCTAACTATTTAGAGCATGCATCATATTAGTTTTATTTTTATTTTTATTTTTTTTGGTGATTGCTGGAGGCAAGGTAAGCCTTTCAGAATTCAATTAGTTGCATGCATCTAGTTTAAATTGCATAGAATCCCTTTGATTGAAAATTTTGTTTGCATATTCATATTTAAATCAAATTAAGGGCACAACCCAATTAAACAAGATAAGGTGGGGATTTGATCACCCTTCCTTAGGCCCACAAACAACCAACCAGCATCCTGCATTGACCTAAGCCTTTAATTTTAAAATCAATTAGACATCAACCCTTAGGAACTTCGAGCTCAATAGGACAAGAAACTCTAAGAGTTGAACTAGGTTAGGGTTAAGTCAATTTGACTGATGTCTAGAAAAGTGGTTCAGGGACGACTAAGTCCGAAAGAAGGTGTTTTTAATAGATTCCATTTGCTTACCTGGCCAAGTATAATTGGTGTCTAAGGCAAGCAACGGAGGGACTCCCACCGACCTTACACTTACTTGACCAGTTGATTGGCTGATCCTACACTTGAAGTGCTCGAAGGCTGACTTAACAGTTAGGAGCTGTCTAGGTCTAGGCTGATTTTAGCTTAAGACTAATTTGTTTGAAACTTGTTTGAAAATAAAAATTTTTACTTTAGGTATTTTCAATCTCTATTGCCCTGACATAAGGTTGCCCTGGCATAACGGAAAGTTATGTTGCATGGTTGTCCTAGGATATTAAAAGGGTGAATTAACTTAGAACTTAAAAAAAAGGAAGTTTAAATATATATATATATATATAATTAAAAAAAATTGAGGACATTGAGAATATAGTGAATTCTCCAACACCTGTGTGGAGAAGGATTTCAGGTCGACTAGTCAAAATGAATTTAGTTCCTGTTTCAGATCCTACAACTTCAATGGATTTAGCAAATCAGTCTCCACCTCAAATCTTTAAAGATTTATGTTATCCAGTTGGTTCCGTCCAATCCTCTTGTATCAGGTTGTCCTAACCCACAGCAAATAACTTTGAAATTAAACCTCAAATCATTAACATGCTTCCAAAATTCACAGGAATAGAGGATGCATATATATTCATTAGAGAATTTGAAGAGGTTTGTGCAATCATGAAACTACAATAATTATCAGAGGACGAAATTAAATTGAGATTAATCAATTTTGCCCTTAAGGATAATGCCAAAAAATGGCTTTATAGTCATCCAAATCAATCTATCATGATCTGAGAGGGCTTTGTGAGAATATTTTTAAAAACATATTTTTCTCATCATAAAATAGCTAGAATTAGAAATAAAATAAATCAATTATATCAACTAGCTAATGAATCATTTTGGAAATACTTCGACCGATTCAAGAACCTCTTGACCCAATGCCCATACCATGGAATAAAAACTTAGAGGCTATGCCAAATAATTTATGAAGGGTTAGAGACAAATTTCCGAACAATGCTAGAGTTCATATGCCAGGGATAACTTATGTATAAAGAACCAAATGAAGCCTGACAATTTTTAGAATATCTAACCGAGAAAAGTTTACAATGGAAAACAATAAGGGAACCAGAAAAATCCACACCTTCAAGAGGTAGAATTTACCAAACCTTCCTAGCTGCAGAAGCCAAAATTGCAACGTTGACACATAGGCTAGAAGCTTTAGAACTTCAGAGACCAGCCAGTGTGAACCAAGTATCTGTACCCATATGCAATGGGTGCAATGCACCAGACCATGTCCTTGAGGAATGTCCCCTCCCAATGAACCAATTAGATAATGGATGTGCACAAGTGAATGATGCCACATATCAGAGATTGTTGAACAATCCCTATGCACCCACTTACAATCTAGATTGGAGGAATCATCCAAATTTTTTATGGTCACAAAATCCAAATGTAGACAGTCCAAGTTTCAATCAGTAGAACCCAAGGCCTAATCCTGTGATAAACACCTTGCCACCACCAGACTTTAATATTAATGAAAAGAAACTTAGTTCTTTAGAGAAAAGCCTGAAAATTCGAGCCAAATCAATGCTGACACTAATGCCACCTTAAACAATTTCATACAAACCATAGGCTAAATTCTAAATTCAAATTCTCAGGCCATAGTCCGCTTAGAAATTGGTCAGTTGGCATCTACCATAAGTGAACGTGAATAAGATAGGCTACCTAGCCAACCTGAATCCAACCCCAAGAATCAAAAGGATAGATCATTCCAAGGAAACCAGGTTAATCAAGTTAACGCTATTCATTCCTTGAGATCAGAAAAATAAGTGGATAATAAGGTAAATACACCTGACACTAGAGAAGACTTGAGTGCTGAGTCTGTTGAGCCTCCCACTGAACCATTCATAGAAATGACTAAACCATCACCTGAGTCATCAAAAGAGGAGGCAACCCAATATTTAGTTTTCTTTAGTTTAATTTATCCTTTCAGTTGATTTTCTTTTTAGGATAATTTGAATAAGTTTGAGGAAGAGCTTAAATTTTCAAAGGCATATGCTGGACCAAAAATATACTGAGTCAAGTGTATTTTTTCATATTCTTTATTACACCCTTTATTTTTTTTCTCCATTGAGGATAATGTCGATTAAGTTGGGGAAGAGAAAAATAAAAATTTAAAATTTTAAATCCTTGAAAAAATTAGTATTTAGTATTTAGACACCTGATTATGCTAAAGAATCGAATCAAACTAAGCATTTTTTAAAAAAAATTAATACACAGATCAGAGAACTATGAGATATTGAGCAATTAAGTATTAAGAAAAATCAATAAAGAGGTAAGTCTAGAATATAAAAAGTTTTTTTTGAAGTATTTTTAATTATTTCTACTAGCATCAAAGAAAAGTCTACTTTTTATAGGCTTGTGTAAGGTAACTATATATTTCTTCATATAAAAAATTTATTTTAATAAATAGTTTTAAAGTACTTCTCACTGAGTAACTAGGCCTCTTTGCCTAAGCAAGCATTGAGTTTCGCATCAAAAGATGGGAAGGGCAAAGAAGCTCGTTGTAAAACTAGTCTTAACTCGTAGCCCGTTTGATTCGAGCTAGTAAGCCCGAGAAGTATTCTATATCTAGTGTCCTAAAGCCAACTAGTTTGGGAGTCATTGGCCCAAGACTCGCTACATGGATCAAATAGAAAGCTTAAGGAATTAAGACACTCAATAGTGGTACAATGTTAAAAAAAAAAAAAAAAGTATTAGTTTTCTACTAAGTAATCAGA
Organism: Cocos nucifera; assembly: GCA_006176705.1. Lineage (NCBI taxonomy): Eukaryota > Viridiplantae > Streptophyta > Magnoliopsida > Arecales > Arecaceae > Cocos > Cocos nucifera. The sequence continues at coordinate 222,872 of QRFJ01001328.1, read as the reverse complement.
TCCCATTGCCTAAGTAAGTAATGATATTCGCATCAAAAAGTAGACAATGTAAAAATAAATGAAGGATGGAAGTAGCAATATACTTGTTTATATAAAAGTTTAGACAAATCAAAGATAAAGGTGGGATCATTTAGAAAAAGTTCTGAAAAATTTAATATTTTTTACTTAATTTTTCTATTGATAAATATTAATACCCCAATGACATGTCTCACTTAAGCTCTACTAAATATCAATAGCCATTTTGAAAACTGCTTAGGTAAAATTCGAAACTCTAAAGTTAGAAGGTATTTAAAACTAAATTCTTTCTTTACTCGAGGATGAGCAAAGCTTAAGTTGGAGGATATGATAAGTACCATAAATTCACCAATAAAAGTATTAATTTATCAATTAATTTATACAATTTTTTAAAATTAATGATCAATTTATATATAATTTTTAAGAAATTTATATTTTTATTAATTAAAAAATTAATTAAAAATTAATAAAAATTAAATAAAAAATTTATAATCAATAGAAAGAGCTCATTTTTTTGATCATAATGAAATAAGTTTAAAGTAAAATAGAGCTAAAACAAAGAAGCTATGAATTTCTAAAGAAATAAAATAAATAAAATTTAAATAAAAAAGAAAACGGCTCAGCCGGCTCCGCAAGCCAAGCCATTAAAGCCGACTCAGCCATTGAAGCCATCAGTTGGTCCATGATCCAGACGTGGACCGCCAGCTCAGCAGAAGTCGACGAATCAAGGCGCGACATGTGGCGGACCTAGACCCTTAAAGGGTCTATAGAAATTTATCGCGGCTCACAAGGCAATCTGGTCTTTTCACTCGATGATAGGAGCGCTGATTGGCTGCGGTGTATGGTACAATCGGTCCACATGAACTATGAGAATAGTAATTGCACGATCGAATGGCTGCGGTTGATTGTGATCAAGATCGGATGGTGGTGGTTATTTTCGGGTTTGATTCAAATTCTATCAGCGATCTGGTGCGATCCGATGGCTAGAAAATCAACTGATGAAGATCCAATGGTCTAGAATGCTTTCGATGGTGATCAGGACTCTCGATGCATGATTTGCAGCCAAATTTCCTCCATCAACGTGCGATCGGATGGCCAAAATTTAATCCAATCTGATCTGGACAGATACGCATCCGATTTTGATGATTTTTGAACCGTTCGATTCCTATTGAATGGCTAGATTTCATCAAACTTATCAGATTTATTTCAAAGTTGTTTTAATCCAAATTTTACTCAGATTTCTTTATCTTTTGATGATTATAAAGGCTATTAGTCCCACATTGCCTCCAGAAAAAATATCCAACCCTCCTAGCTTTATAAAAAGGACCCCAGGCCTCTAGAAATCAACATCTTCAATCAAGGTGAAGCTTTAGTATAGGGTGAAGTCAGGCTATGGGTTAATGGCTGCTTCAAGGCAACTGGTGCCGAGAAGAAGAGCTAGGCTTCTACACCATCTTTCCATCAATGCCGATCCAAGATCAAAGATCAGCCTATTTTATTTTCTTTTTATTTTATATATTTAAATTATAAATTTTTTAATACGATATTTATTTTTATGCTCTTTAATTTTATGCTCTTTATTTTTATTATAATTTAATTTCTATATTTTAATTATTACTTTTTATTTTATTGTAAGTAGATGCAAAGATCTAACTAATAGATCTTAGTACCAAGTTTAAATTCCCACACCTTTTAATTTTCATTTTTTTTATTTTCCAACTTTACTTCTAATCCCAAAACTCTTCTCTTTTTTTTTCTTTTATAAAATCAAAGATTTCAAATCTAAAAACACTACCTTTCCTGTGGATTCGACCCGACTCACTGCTATCTATATTTTTTAATTATTTTAAAAAGTCAGATTAAACTGATAAACATGATGTCTTAACGACAACATCGCGTTCCTATCAAGGACCTCATCCTAACGTGAGCAAAGTCGAAGACCTCATTCATTTTAGACGAGATGGAGGGAGAGGCCCTGACAATGATTTTTATATGCCCCTACAGCCTATTAGGAATAGGAGGAGGATCTCATCCTAATGCGAGCAAAGTCGAAGACCTCGTTCATTTTAGACGAGATGGAGAGAGAGGCCCTAACAATGGCCCTTATGTGCCCCCATAGTCCGTTAGAAATAGGAGGAGAACCTCATCCTAACGTGAGCAAAGTCGAAGGCCTCGTTCAGTTTAAATAAGTTGAGAAGAGAGGCCCCAATAATGGCCCTATTATGCCTGAGCCTCAACTTCGACGTCAATCTTAGCTGGAGATAAGATCTCTTCCGAACTTCAACCTAAACTGGTGCAGAGCCCTAAAGAAGACTTTGGCAATCATCCTTTTTGTACTCCCTTCCTTCGAGTTTCGAACTCGAAAGTAGGGAGACTATTGTTGGGGATAAACCCTACTCCCATCGAAGTCCAGTTTGGTACTTAGCCTAATGCAGCTGGTAATCACGAAAAAGCTTCGATCAGAAATTCTCCCCAGCAGTCGAACTTTCTCCAATGGTCGAACTCATTCAGTAGCTGAATTCCTCCTTTAGTCGGGCTTCTATGGGAGCCAAACTTCTTCCAGAGTCCTTCTTCAGTTGGACTTCTACAGAAGTCGAACTCCTTTCGGACTCCTCCAGCAATCGAACTTCTATGGGAGCTGAACTCCTTTCTGATTCCTCCTTCAGTTGAACTTCTACAGGAGCCGAACTCCTTCTGGGCTCCTCTGGCAGTCGGGCTTCTATAGGAGTCAAACTCCTTCTAGATTCCTCCTTCAGTCAAGCTTCTATGGGAGCCAAACTCCTTTCGGGCTCCTCCAGCAGTCGGGCTTCCATGAGAGCCAAACTCCTTCTAGACTCCTCCAGTAATCGGGCTTCTACAGAAGCCGAACTCCTTCCGGACTCCTTCAGTCGGGCTTCTACAAGAGCCAAACTCCTTTCATTTTTCTCCTTCAATCGAGCTTCTACGAGAGCCAAACTTTTTTCGAATTCCTCCTTCAGTCGGACTTCTATGGAAGCCGAACTCCTTCCGAATTTTTCTAGCAGTCGGATTCCTACAGGAGCCGAACTCCTTCTAGATTGTTCCTTCAAACGGATTCCTACAGGTGATCCCACTACTAAATGATTATAATTATCATTTATCAAGATAATTACGATTATCATTTATCGGGATAATTATGATTGGCATTTATCAGGATGGTTACGACGATCATTTATGAGGATAGTTACAACAAGCTCTGTCTATAAAAAAAGACCCTCCAGATACATTTTCTCGAAGCTTTCTTTTTCTTCCCATAACTCTATCAAACTCCTCTTTAAGCACCCCATTTCTGTTGGCCAGAGGAGCTAACTTAACCATCGGAGGGTCCTACCAGACCCTTCAGATACGTCTTCCTCGACTCCAGCTCAATCTGGCGTCAATCAAATTCTGCACCAATAGAAAAACGTCATCCTAATGTGGGCAAAGTTGAAGGCCTCATTCAGTTTAGATGAGTTAAGAGGAGAGGCCCCAACAACGGCCCTATTATGCTCGAGCCTTAACTTCGACGTCAACCTTGGCTGAAGATAAGATCTTTCCCAAACTTCAACCCAAACTGGCATAGAGCTCTGAAGAGGATTTTGGCAGTCGCTCTTTTTGTACTTTCTTTCTTCGAGTTTTGAACTCAAAAGTAGGAAGACTATTGTTGGAGATAAACCCCGCTCCCACTGAAGTCCAGTCTGGTACTTAGCCTAATGCAGCTGGTAATCACGGAAAAGCTTCGCTCGAGAATTCTCTCCCCAACAGCCAAACTTTTCCCAGCGATCGAACTCATTTAGTAGCCAAACTCCTTCCAAATTTTTCCTTCAATCCGACTTATATGGGAGTCGAACTTCTTTCAGGCTCCTCCAGCAGTCGAACTTCTACAGGAGCCGAACTTCTTTTGAATTTCTCCTTCAGTCGGACTTCTACGGGAGTTAAACTCCTTCCGGACTCCTCCAACAGTCGAGCTTCTATGAGAGTCGAACTTCTTCTAAATTCCTCCTTCAGTCAGGCTTCTATGGGAGCCGAACTCCTTCCAAACTCCTCCAACAGTCGGGCTTCTACGGGAGCCAAACTCCTTTCTAATTCCTCCTTCAGTCAGGCTTCTATGGAAGCCAAACTTCTTCCAAATTTCTCTTTCAGTCGGGCTTCTACAGGAGCCAAACTTCTTCCGAGCTCCTCCAGCAGTCGGGCTTCTACAGGAGCCAAACTCCTTCCGAACTCCTCCTTTAGTCGGGCTTCTACGAGAGCTGAACTCCTTCTAGATTCCTCCTTCAGTCGGGCTTCTATGGGAGTCGAACTTCTTTCGGATTCCTCCAATAGTTGGATTCCTACAAGAGCCGAACTCCTTCCGAACTGTTCCTTCAGAAGGATTCCTATAGGCGATTCCTCTACTGAACGGTTACAATTATCATTTATCAGAATAATTATGATTATCATTTATCAGGATAATTATGATTGACATTTATTAGGATGGTTACGACGATCTTTTATCAGGACAGTTACAACAAGCTCCATCTATAAAAAGGGACCCTCCAGATATGTTTTCTTGAAGCTTTCTTTTCCTTCCTAAAACTCTGTCGAACTCCTCTCTGAGCACCAAATTTCTGTTGGCCAGAAGAGCTAACTTGATCGTCGGAGGGTCCTACCAGAGCCACCACCACCAACTTCGGATGAAACTTTATTTTGCAGGTCACCGACGATGACCTCATCTTTCTTGACTCCAGCTCAATCCGGCATCAACCAAATTCTGCACCAACAAAAACTAATTACATAGCCTTTTTATGCTAAATATGAAACAGAAATCAAATTTCTACTTACAGTAGGCACATAATAACAATCCTTAAGTACTAAATCTAAGCCAGATGGTAGTCGAAGAGGATAGATTCCCACAGCCACAGTAGCAACCCTTGCCCCATTTTCGATGCGTAGGATCATCTCACCATCTCTCTGCCTCCTGCAATCCTCAAAATCCTGCATGGAAGTGCATAAATGAGCATTAGAATCAGAGTCAAGCATCCAATTGGATGCAGAAGAAATCATAAGGTTAGATTCAATAACGAGCATACCTCCAGAAGGACCTGTCTCCTTTTTATTCTTTAGGGCGGCCAAATATGTAGGGCAATTTCGCTTCTAGTGGCCATCAGTATTACAATAAAAATACTTTTCTTTGTCAACGGCCTTCTTCTTCAGCTTTGCCTTTCTTTTCTTTCCACCTTCCACCTTGTGCCTTTTCATAGACTTCTTCTTCTTTCTAAAAGACTTTCTCTTGGAAGAAGTCCATTCCATAGCAAGTATTGTACCTTTAGAATCTTTTATAGAAAACTTAGCAGTAACCAGTATATTGATAAGCTCGATTAGAGTATTCTGAAGTTTATGCATATGGTAGTTCATGATGAACTGCCCATACGCATCAGTCAAGGATTGCAGAATTATATCATTTTGCAGATTTTGGTCTAACTTCACTCTAAGCTTCTCAGCTCTTTCAAGTCCTTGATCATCATCAGACAATGATCTTGGATTGACTGCCCATCATGCATTTTAGCCTTAAATAGTCATTTGGTGATCTGATATTTAGCTACGCGACTCTATTCACCAAACAATTTTTACAGGTGAGCCAACATTTAGTAGGCAGTCTTGATATCTTCATGTTGGCGCTGAAGCTCATCGGACATCGAGCCCAACATGTAGTATCTAACCTTATTATCTTTATTCGTCCATTTGTCAAGAGACGCTCTTTATTCAACGAACGGACGAGTTGGTAAGGTGGGGGGATCCTGATCCAATACATGAGTTAACTTCTTGAAATCTAAAATAATTTTAAAGTTTCAAAGCCAATTCTTATAATTGGATCCGGTCAGTCTATGGATGTCTAGGATATGGGCTAGTGGGTTGGATGTAGACATTTTTCTTTTCCTATAGATAGTCAAAGTTTCTAGTTAGATTTTGTAATTAAGACTTGACAAATTTATTTAGAGATTTGATTTTTAAACAAATTAGCTTCCACTATTTTCTTAGATCCCTACACTCCCTCTATAGAGATGCAAAAATCTTCACGATTACTAATTTTTAGTGGATGGTGCAGTCCCACCAACTGACTCATCACCTAACCTAACAGTTATTAGTGATGGATTAGCCAATGAGTAAACAACTCTTATCCAATAATTCTCTAATCATGGTGCATCCAGACTTGGTCTCTAATTCATGAATCTTACTATGCCCAGAATATTGATCCACTCCTTACTTAAATCAAATCCATCATTTGCACAGATTGGATTCCTAATTGGGTCTCTCACCGTATCTAAAATATTGAGCCCAATCCATCCTCCAACCCATAACAACCAATGCCTAATAGATATATTTGTATCTTTTCGATACAACTGAACTACTGTGACCAACTGAGAACAATCAACCCCGGAAAGGGCCTGCACATCTAAAATGGTGGAAGATCTTAGACTTAATCTTTTCTTAGAGAGATTTGATTTAGATCTCTTTAAACTTGACTTAATATAGCCATAACCATTATGACTAATCTAGTGGCATGGGTTAGCTCGGATTGTTAGCCACCTTCGATCAAGATTGGATCGATAAATATGGTCAAGTAAGTGAGATCGATGGAAGGGATATGCTATTAACTCGATAAGAATGTGATAAGTACTATAAATTCATCAATAAAAGTATTAATTTATTAATTAATTCATATTAATTTTTAAGAATTAATGATCAATTTATATATAATTTTTAAGAAATTAATATTTTTATTAATTAAAAAATTAATTAAAAAAATAAAAAAATAAAAAATAAAATTTTATTATTGATAGGAAGAGATTATTTTTTTTATCATAACAAAATAAGTTTCGAAATAAAATGGAAAGCTTAAAATGAGAGAAGATATAAATTTTTAAAGAAATAAAATAAATAAAAATTAAATAAAAAAATAACATATAGGCTCAGCTCGGCTCAAGCTGCCATGCACCATATCAACTAGGCACATCCAAATGCATGCTGAGCCAAGCCAATAAGCCAGCATGCGTTAAGCCAGCTATGCTAGCCGAGTCAACTATGAAAGCCATCAGTCTGGTCTACGATCCAAGCATGGATCACCAGCTCAGCAGAAACCTGCGAATCATGGAGCGACACGTGGTCGGACCTAGACCCTTAAGGGGTTCATGGAAAAATCCAACGCGGTTTATAGGGTAAAGAGATAATTTTGCATCAAAGCAAGCGAGCAGCGATTGGCTTGAGGTGTTCGGTGTGCCCGATTCGTGCAGGTCCATAGCTACAGTAATTACGTGCGATCCAACGGCCTTACGTTCGATCTAGTGGAGATCCGAACGACCCACGATAAATCTTTCTTTGATTCGAATAGTGCTTAACGTAATCTAGCATGATCCGAATGGCCAGAAAAACCAGCCGATGAAGATTCCGACGATAGGAGAATGCTCCCGACGGTGATCAGGACTCCCAACGTGCGCAATCAACGTGCCATTAGATTTTCTCCATCAACGTGCATGATCAACGGCTAGAAATTTAATCTGATCCTGAATATAGGGCCGATACGCATCCAATTTTGATGATTTTTGATCCATTGGATTCTTATTGAATGGCCAGATTTTATTTAGAGTAGCAAAATTCAATCAGAACTCCTTTTAATCCAATTTTTACTTGGATTTCTCCATATTTTGATGATCAAAGAGCTCCTTAGTCCCGCATTGCCTAGAAGAAAACTCTCCAGCCCTCCTACCTCTATAAAAAGGACTTTAGGCCTCTAGAACTCGACAGATCTGATTAGAGAAAAGCTTTAGTATAGGGTGAAGCCAGGCTTTAAGTTAATGGCTGCTTTGAGACAATGGATGCCGAGAAGAAGAGCTGGGCTTCTATACTATCTTTCTGCCAATGCCGATCCAAGATAAGAGATCAGCCTATTTTATTTTATTTTTTTTAAAATTTTATGTATTTAAATTATAAATTTTTTATTTAATATAATATTTATTTTTATGCTCTTTAATTTCATGCTCTTTATTTTTATTATCTAAAATGGTGGAAGATCTTAGACTTAATCTTTTCTTAGAAAGATTTGATTTAGGTCTCTTTAAACTTGACTTGACATAGCCATAACCATTATGACTAATCTAGTGGCATGGGTTAGCTCGGATTGTTAGCCACCTTCGATCAAGATTGGATCGATAAATATGGTCAGGTAAGTGAGATCGATGGAAGGGATATGCTATTAACTCGATAAGAACGTGATAAGTACTATAAATTTATCAATAAAAGTATTAATTTATTAATTAATTTATATTAATTTTTAAGAATTAATGATTAATTTATATATAATTTTTAAGAAATTAATATTTTTATTAATTAAAAAATTAATTAAAAAATAATAAAAATTAAAAAATAAAATTTTATTATTGATATAAAGAGCTTATTTTTTTGATTATAACAAAATAAGTTTCGAACAAAACGGAGCTAAAACAGAGAAGATATAAATTTTTAAAGAAATAAAATAAATAAAAATTAAATAAAAAAATAACATATAGCTCAGTCGACTCAAGCTGCCGCGCCATATCAACCGGCGCATCCAAATGTGCTGAGCCAAGCTAATAAGCCAGCACGCTAAGCCAACCATGCTAGCCGACTCAGCCGCGAAAGCCATCAGTCGGTCTACGATCCAGGCATGAACCACCAGCTCAGCAGAAACCTGCGAATCATGGAGCGACACGTGGTGGACCTAGACCCTTAAGGGGTTCATGAAAAATCCAACACGATTTATAGGGTAAAGAGATAATTTTGCATCAAAGCAGCGAGCGATGATTGGCTGAGGTGTTCGGTGTGCCCGGTTCGCCAGGTCCATAGCTACAGTAATTGCGTGATCCAATGGCCTGCGTTCGATCCGGTGACCCACGATAAATCTTTCTTTGATTCGAATAGTGCTTAGTAATCTAGCGTGATCCGATGGCCAGAAAACTAGCCGATGAAGATTTGACGACAGAGAACGCTCTCGACGGTGATCAAGACTCTCAACGTGTGATCAGTGACTAGATTTTCTCCATCAACGTGTGATCAACGGCTAGAATTTAATCCGACCTAATATAGGCTGATACGCATCCAATTTTGATGATTTTTGATCTGTTGGATTCTTATTGAATGGCCAGATTTTATTCAGAGTAGCAAAATTCAATCAGAACTCCTTTTAATCCAATTTTTACTTGGATTTCTCCATATTTTGATGATCAAAGAGCTCCTTAGTCCCGCATTGCCTAGAAGAAAACTCTCCAGCCCTCCTACCTCTATAAAAAGGACTTTAGGCCTCTAGAACTCGACAGATCTGATTAGAGAAAAGCTTTAGTATAGGGTGAAGCCAGGCTTTAAGTTAATGACTACTTTGAGACAATGGATGCCGAGAAGAAGAGCTGGGCTTCTACACTATCTTTCTGCCAATGCCGATCCAAGATAAGAGATCAGCCTATTTTATTTTATTTTTTTTAAAATTTTATGTATTTAAATTATGAATTTTTTATTTAATATAATATTTATTTTTATGCTCTTTATTTTTATTATAATTTAATTTTTATACTTTAATTATTTTTTTTATTTTATTGTAAGTAAATGCTAAGATCTAACTAGTAAAACTTAGTACCAAGTTTAAATTTCTACGTCTTTTAATTTAAATTTCTTCACCTTTTAATTTTTGCTTTTAATTTTCTGACTTCACTTTTAATTTCAAAACTCAAATCCTTTTCTTTTTTTCTTTTCAAAAATCAAAGATTTCAAATCTAAAATACTACCTTCTTTATGGATTCGACCTAACTCACTACTATCTATGTATTTTTAATTATTTTAATAAGTTAGATTAAACTGATAAATACGGTATCTTAACGACAACATCATGCTCTTATCAAATTTTTGGCACCATTACCGAGAAAGGCACAGACATTAAATTTTTTATCTTTTTAATTTTTTTATAAATAAATTATAAATAAAATTTTTATTTTCTTGTAAATATTGCTTGCTAACTTTTTTTTTATTTTACAGAAAAAAAGGTTAAAGAATAAAAAGAACTAGGGCAAGGAATAAATCATTTAGTTTTGCTTGGTGAGATCAATCCTAACCCTAGTCCTTTTATTTATTTATTTATTTATTTATTTTTAAATTAAATTTAAAAAAAAATATATTCACTTAAATCTAATTAAAAATCTCATGACAAGATTAGAAATTCTAACTGCTTAGAGCATGCATCATATTAGTTTTATTTTTATTTTTATTTTTGGTGATCGCTGGAGATAAGGTAAGTTCTTAAGTTTAATCAATTTCATGCATCTACTTTAATTGCATAGAATCCCTTGTTGAAAGTGATTATGCATATGCATCTTTAAATCAACTTAAGGGTATAACCCAATTAATCAAAATAAGGTGGGGATTTGATCACCCTTCCTTGGCCCATAAATAATCAACCAGCATCCTACATTGACCTAAGTCTTTAATTTTAAAATCAATTAGACATCAACTCTAGAAGCTCGAGCTCAATAGGATAAGGAATCCTAAGAGTTGAACCAAGTTAGGGTTAGTCAATTTGACTGGTGTCTAGAAAAGTGGTTCGGGGATGACTGGGCCTGAAGGAAGGTGGTTTCTAATTGATTCCATTAGCTTACCTGACCAAGCACAATTAGTGTCTAAGGCAAGTAACGAGGGGACTCCCACCAATCTTATACTTACCTGATCAGTTGATTGGCTGATCCTACACTTAGAGGGCTTGAAGGTGACCTTAGCAATTAGGAGCTATCTAGATCTAGGATAATCCTTAGTCATGATTAATTGACCAACTTGATTGCTAACCAATATCAAATCTAATTAAATCTAATTCTTCTCTATTTTTATTTTTGGTGATCGCTGGAGATAAGGTAAGTTCTTAAGTTTAATCAATTTCATGCATCTACTTTAATTGCATAGAATCCCTTGTTGAAAGTGATTGTGCATATGCATCTTTAAATCAACTTAAGGGCATAACCCAATTAATCAAGATAAGGTGAGAATTTGATCACCCTTTCTTGGTCCATAAATAATCAACCAGCATCCTACATTGACCTAAGTCTTTAATTTTAAAATCAATTAGACATCAACTCTAGAAGCTCAAGCTCAATAGGATAAGGAATCCTAAGAGTTGAACCAGATTAGGGTTAGTCAATTTGACTGGTGTCTAGAAAAGTGGTTTGGAGATGACTGGGCCTGAAGGAAGGTGGTTTCTAATTAATTCCATTAGCTTATCTGACCAAGCACAATTGGTGTCTAAGGCAAGTAACGAGGGGACTCTCACCAATCTTATACTTATCTGATCAGTTGATTGGCTGATCCTATACTTGGAGGGCTTGAAGGTGACCTTAGCAATTAGAAGCTGTCAGATCTAGGATAATCCTTAGTCATGATTGATTGACCAACTTGATTGCTAACCAATATCAAACCTAATTAAACATAATTCTTCTCTCTCTTCTTAATTCTAGGACTCCTTAGGACCTCTTCTTTAAAACTTTTATTTTTTTTCTCTTCAAAAATAAAATAAAATAAAATAAAAATTAAATTAAAAATTAAATTAAACTAACTAAAAAATATTAAAAATAATAATTAAATTAAATTAAAAATAATAATTAAAATAATTAAAATAATTTTAAAAAATATTTTTTTAAAAAATAATAATATAATAAAATAATAAAAAATTTAAAAAATTTAAAATTCTAAAAAAAAATTTAAACCACACATTAGGATTGCACTAGTACATATACGGCAGAAAATTACTTTACCTGATCTAGTTGAACCCAACCATAACATTGAAAGGCTGAACCATATTAAATTCGATGGCTGAAAATTTTAGAGAACCACCTAAGTAGATTAAGAAATATTTTATCCCTTCTACCTATAGCCCATCAACTTATATCCAGTTACTTAATATCCATGCTATCCACTATGAGATCAAGCCGACTACAATCCAGATGCTTCCATCTTTTTATAGGAACATCAATGAAGATCCTTATAAACATCTGGATGAATTCTTAGAAATCTACTCTACGGTGAGAATTCAAAATTTAACTAAGGATGCCCTCAAACTAATTTTATTTTTCTTATCATTAAAAGACAAAGCTAAGTACTGACTTGACACAATAGAGAGACCAATTAAAACTTGGGCTGAATTATAAAGTGGATTTCTTAAGAAATTTTATCCTATAGGCCGAACCAACATTATGAGGCAAACTATCACTGAATTTGCTCAACTTCCAGGAGAACAGATTCATGAGTCATGGAAGAGACTTAAAGAACTTCTTAGAAAATGCCCGTACCATAGTCTGTCCAAGTGGCAAATAGTTTAAGCTTTCTATGAGGGTTTAGAAGATCAATACAGACAAATGGTAGATGTATCCTATGAAGGTGCATTCATGAACAAGAGTGAGGACGAAGCCTATACCTTATTTAAAATTCTGAGTAAAAACTCAATTAACCATGCTTCATTATCTTTCTACCAAACCTAGGCAAGGATCCATAAATTTAAACATCTAGAATCTAATCCTAAGGTTGATTCAAATTTAATAAATAAAGTGGACTTTCTTGCTCAAAAATTAGATCAAGTCCTAATCCTAGGTCAACAACCTTCTGCACAATTCACATCATCTTCTAATTATCAGAAGATTTGTTCAATCTATGCTAGCCCAATCCATCATGTGAATGAATGTCCTAAGGCTGCATAATTTCCATCTTTTATCCAAGAACAAGTCCAATCTATTCAAGACTACTCCAAGCCAGTTAATGATCCATTTTCAAATTTATATAATTCAGATTGGAGCAATCACCATAATTTTTCTTAGACATCCCAACAGACTCAGGCTCAGACCCAAATTTTACCTATCCAAAACTATCAAAATAGGCTCTAATACCAAAACTATGCCTATAATAATGGTCAGCCTAGTCAGTTTACCCAGCCATCATATAACAACCAGCTATCATACCCACCTCCTCAACAAACCAATCTAGTTGATGATAGATTTAACCAACTTCAATAATTAGTTCTGAATCAATAACAATTGATCTTGACTCAACAAGAATCTATCGTCAGGATAGAAGCTCAAATTGGATAATTAGTTGAGTCTAACATGAGGAGACAACTAGATCAACTATCAAGTCTACCAATTTCAAACAATCCACCTAATATCCACTAACCATCCGGGCCAAGTTATCAATTTAATATCTCACTTAAGAATCTCTAATTTGAGAATGCCAAAGTAATTTCTGAACTTAAAAGCTATAGAATTCTTATGGACCTATACCAAGATCAAGTGAGAGAGGCTAGTACTGATGCTAGTCAAAATAAAAATTTAGAAGAACTGATTAGTATTGAGACTAACCACATAGAAGAACCTGAGTCAGGAATTAGTACTGATGCTGGTTCTAATTTAAATGAGATAGATATAGGGAAAAAGAGAATAAATGATTTACCTGAGACCTATAAACCTAATATCCTATTTCCTTCAACCTTAAAAGTCGGTTCTTCTTACAAAAATCAAGAGGTATGTAATGAAATATCAATGGAGTTGTTTAAGCAAGGTCATATTAATTTACCTTCAGAATTAAAATCATCTTTAGTCATCCTTCCAGCACCCATTGAATCAAACTTAACTCCTGATACAAAAACTTCATTCATGAGCATTTTAGAAGAACAAATAGAAGAAATTCTTAATAAACATGGATCTGAGAATGGGGTCACAAATTATATTCTCCTAATTAACAATGAATATATTAATAATAGAATTGTAAATCAACTTTCTGAGATTGGCAATCCAAAATTATTGGAATTTATCAATCCAATATTCGACATAGGATAGTAAGCTGCATTGTGTCTAGCTGAAGATGGTAAACTTAGCATTTATTAGGAGGCAACCTAATATTTATTTTTCTTTAGTTTAATTTATTTTTTTAGTTGATTTTTTTTTTAGGATAATTTGAATAAGTTGAAAGGAGAGCTTAAATTTTTAAAGGCATGTGCTGGACCAAAAATATATTGAGTCAGGTGTATTCTTTCATGTTCTTTATTACACCCTTTATTTTTTTTTCTCCATTGAGGATAATGTCGATTAAGTTGGGGGAAGAAAAATAAAAATTTTAAAATTTTATGTCCTTAAGAAAAAGTTAGTATTTTATATTTAGACACCTAATTATACTTAAAAATCGAATTAAACTAAGCATTTTTAAAAGAAAATTGATACATAGATAAGAGAATCTATGAGATATTGAGGAATTAAGTATTAAAAAAATTTAATAAAGAGTTAAGTCTAGAATATAAAAAAAAATTTCTTTGAGTATTTCTAATTTTTTCTACTAGCATCAAAGAAAAGTCTACTTTTTATGAGCTTGGCTTGTATAGGATAACTATATATAGAAAATTTATTAAATAAAATAGTTTTCAAATACTTCTCACTGAGTAATCGGATCTCTTTGCCTAAGCAAGCATTGAATTTCGCATCAAAAGATGGAAAGAGCAAAAAAGCTCATTGCAAAACTAGTCTTAACTTGTAGCCTGTTTGATTCGAGCTAGTAAGCCCGAGGGGTATTCTATATCTTGTGTTCTAAAGTCAACTGGTTTGGGAGTCATTGGCCCAAGACTCGCTATATGGATCAAATAGAAAGCTTAAGGGATTAAGACACTCAATAGTGGTATAATGTTAAAATAAAATAAAAAAATATTGATTTTTCATCAAGTAATCGGGTCTCATTGCTTAAGTAAGCAATGATATTCGTGTCAAAAAGTGGATAATGTAAAAATAAAAATCAATAAATGAAGGATGAAAGTAGCAATATACTTGCCTATATGAAAGTCTAGACAAATCAGAGATAAAGATGGGATAATTTAGAAAAAGTTCAAAAAAATTTAATATTCTTTACTTAATTTTTCTATTGATAAATTTTAATACTCCAATGATATATCTCACTTAAGCTTTAGTGAATATCAATGGCCATTTTGAAAACTACTTAGGTAAAATTCGAAACTCTAAAGTTAAAAGATATTTAAAACTAAATTCTTTCTTTACTCAAGGATGAGCAAAGCTTAAGTTAGGAGGTGTGATAAGTACCATAAATTTATTAATAAAAATATTAATTTATTAATTAATTCATATTAATTTTTAAGAATTAATGATCAATTTATATATAAATTTTAAGAAATTAATATTTTTATTAATTAAAAAATAATAAAAATTAAAAAAATAAAATTTTATTATTAATGAAAAGAGCTCATTTTTTTGATCATAATAAAATAAGTTTCAAACAAAATGGAGCTAAAATAGAGAAGATATGAATTACTAAAGAAATAAAATAAATAAAAATTAAATAAAAAATAACATACGGCTCAGTCAGCTCAAGCCGCCGTACCATATCAGTCGATGCATCCAAACGTGTCGAGCCAAGTCGATAAGCCGATGCGCTAAGCCAGCCATGCTGGCCGACTTAGCTGTTGAAGCCATCAGCCGGTCTACAATCCAGACGTGGACCGCCAACTCAGTAGAAACCTGCGAATCATGAAGCGACACAGGGTGGACCTAGACCCTCAAGGGGTTCATGAAAAATCCATCATAGTTTATAGGGTAAAGAGGTAATTTTGCATCAAAGTAGCGAGCGGCGATTGGCTGAGGCATTCGGTGTGCTCGATTCGCGCGGTCCATAGCTACAATAATTGTGCGATCAACGGTCTGCATTCGATCCGGTGGAGATCCGACGATCCACGACAAATTCTTCTTTGATTCGAACAGTGCTCAGTGATCTGGCATGATCCAACAGTCAGAAAACCAGCCGGTGAAGATCTGACGATGAAGAAAGCTCCCGACGGTGACTAGGACTCCCAACGCATGATCAGCAATCAGATTTTCTCCATCAATGTGCGATCAATGGTCAGAATTTAATTCGACTTGATCTGAGCTGATAGGCATCCAATTTTGATGATTTTTGGTCCATTGGATTCCTATTGAATGGCCAGATTTCATCCAAAGCAGCAGAATTCAACCAAAACTCCTTTTAATCCGATTTTCACTCAGATTTCTCCATATTTTGACAATCCAAGAGCTTCTTAGTCCCACATTGCCTAGAAGAAAACTCTCCAGCCCTCCTAACTTTATAAAAAAAATCTCAGACCTCTAGAAATTGATAGATCTGATTAGAGAAAAGCTTTGGTACAGGATGAAGCCAGGCTTTGGGTTAATGGCTGCTTTGAGGCAATGGGTGTCGAGAAGAAGAGCTGGGCTTCTACACTATCTTTCTACCAATGCCGATCTAAGATTAGAGATCAGTCTATTTTAATTTTTTTTAAATTTTATATATTTAAATTATAAATTTTTTAATTAATATAATATTTATTTTTATGCTCTTTAATTTCATACTCTTTATTTTTATTATAATTTAGTTTTTGTACTTTAATTATTTTTTATTTTATTGCAAGTAGATACTAAGATCTAACTAGTAGATCTTAGTACCAAGTTTAAATTTCTGCACCTTTTAATTTAAATTTTTGTATCTTTTAATTTTTGCTTTTAATTTTTTGACTTTACTTTTGATTTCAAAACTCAAATTCTTTTCTTTTTTCTTTTCAAAAAATCAAAGATTTCAAATCTAAAACACTACCTTCCTTATGGATTCGATCCGACTCACTGCTATCTACATATTTTTAATTATTTTAAGAAGTCGAATTAAACTGATAAATATGGTGTCTTAATGACAACATCGCGCTCTTATCAGAATGCATTCAAGTCGAGTAGCTTCCAATTAAAAATCAGTCGATCGTATCTGCCAAACTTTTCTTAGACATCAAATTATTGAGTCAGAATCAATCGGATTAGCCTACAATCCAGACTCTAACCACTGAACCTAATTAGGTCTTAACTTGATCGATCATTCATGTGACTCGACCTTGATCCAGACTTAATCCTATTAGGTTGGTCAATTTAAGTACTTTTGATTCCACCTAACCAACTCTTGATTCGGTTTGATCAACCGCTAGACCTAATTAAGCTATCCAAGTTCGAACCCAATTTTATGAATATGTCTTAGATATGAAAATTCTTAATTTTAGACCTAATATATTTTATAATCTTAATTCTAAATTAAGTTTAGGATTCATAAACAAAATATGTATATAAAATCCTAGGGTTTCAAGATCTAGAATTTTGCAGAAAATAAATTTTTTAATTTCTGATTAAGGACGAACGTGCAGCATCCTTACACACCATAAGAACATCCCATCGAATAGGAGAGGGCCTTTAAATCCTACTTCATTCTTATGATCGGACGGTCAAGGAAAATGCCTTAATCAGAAACATGATAAATCTACAAAACTAGTTAGATCTACATCATATATCATATATATAAAAATTAATCTAACTAAAAAATATGTTTTGCATACATCTCATGCATCATATCATGCATGTTTTTATATCTAAATTATCTCATAAATATCTAAAAATTAAGATTTAAATTTGATTATATTAAATTAAAATTTATTCTAGATAATTTTGTAAAACTATTCTACAACTAGTCTAAACATGCATTTATCATATCTCATATGAACAAATTAAATAAATTTATTTTCTATTTTTTAGATCTAATTATAATATTTATAATATCAAAAAATAGTAAATAAATAGATCTAAAAATTATAATTAATTAAATTAAAATTATGATTATGCTAGACTATGCATAGAATAATTCTATTCCTAGTCTAGTCATACATCTCATACATCTTAGATCTAGATTATTTAATTTTTTAATTTTAGATCTAATCACATCTAATGTGACATATGAAATTATCTAATTATTAGATCAAAAATAAATTAAAATCAGATCTAATGAATTATAGAACTTAGCTCTAATACCAATTGAAGGAAAAAACCTATTTTTCGGATCAGGTTCGTTCAGATCTGATTGGATCAAGAGGAATATTTTAAAAAAAATTTCTCTAAGATTTTAATCAGATCTGATCTTATTGATCTAATAATAAAAATAAAAATAAAAATTAAATCTAATTTAATTATATTTTTATTTTGGATAATCCAATTATTCTATGATGATTCCAATGTTTAATTGAGATTCTGGATGTAGCCACGCAAGTGCCTGACCTCTACCAGTATCCACTCAGATAGGATCTGAAGATCTTTTTCTTCTCAATCAATTTTTTAAAAATTAGATCTAGATCTGATCTTGAAGATCTTCAAAACTGCTTTTGAAGAACAGTCATTATCTTTTATAATAGTACTGCCTTCTTTCTTTTCTAGCATCTTTCACTTGCTTGGATCGTACCTTGTTCGTGCCCAAAAGCCCTTGGGCATGGAGAGGAGTGAGAGGACTAGAGGATGGCATGGAGAAGGAGGGAGAGGGGCTATGTGGCATGGGCTAAAGGCAGAAGAATTAAATTTTAGGCGCAGACAGGGTTTATATAGACCATACTGCACCATGCAGTGCCACATCATCCTGGCTAATCATGGCTTTTTGTACAATCAGATCTAAATCTGATTGATGGAATGATATCATCTAATCCAATCAGATGAGAGACCCTCAAAATCCTCCTAAGGTGGTGCTAAGACTGGATCAAATAAGACTTCTTGGTGCCATATAGTTTAATCTCCTGCTCCCATCTGTATGAGACTCCATCTTTTATTCTCATAGGGTGCACGCCTTCCTAGGCATGCACCCCCTTTTTGTCTGTTTTTTATTATGAGGATAAGTCTCTAAGTACTCTCCTATGGGTGCATGACATATGGACAGATGTCTAAGTATCCAGGATC
This sequence comes from Cocos nucifera, assembly GCA_006176705.1. Classification (NCBI taxonomy): domain Eukaryota; kingdom Viridiplantae; phylum Streptophyta; class Magnoliopsida; order Arecales; family Arecaceae; genus Cocos; species Cocos nucifera. The sequence goes on along the minus strand of QRFJ01001328.1, from coordinate 204,051 downwards.
AATATTTGGCCAATGTCCAAAAACAAGATTTAGTAGGTGATTGAAAATGGCAGGTGTTGTCTCAAATTTATTTTATAAATTAAGATAACCCTTTTCTGATCTGAACAAGCTCCAGTCAAACCAAGTACAGATTTTTGAGTGAGTCCAAATATATTTAGCTCAGTCAAGATAAGCTTTAATGATTGTTAAAGGAGAACATTATGCTCAATCGTGTGCTAGCACGATTTTTTTGAACCTAATTGAATATTATTCAAATTAATTGAATTGAGTTAATCCAATTGATGATATCCAAATCTAAATCATTATTTGTATGACCCAGTTAGGTTCAGTTTCGTATGATAATGGGATATATCGCGATCTCTATCATCGACATCATCGAAACACCTTCCAATGGATTAAAACTTTTCTAATTCAGACAACTAGTATGATCGATCATCTTAATCATTCTAATTACTCCCAAAATCTGCCAGTGACACCTAGCAGCATATGGTGGCAATTCATCAGAACTGAAAGTGAACCTCTCGGTGCAGTTACTTATGTGATTAAGTTTCTCTATCTTGAGCTCTGATCGGATTAGAGTTAAGGTGATCTCGTCAAATCCTAATTTTCGTCATATGAATTAATCATTCGATTCAAGTCCAATATGAAAATCCTAATAGAAACTCTTTCTATTATTTCACTCTACCATGGCTATGGGCTTATGGACTTGATTCTCATGATCATCATAGGGCTGCTCCTCATCTACCGAGGTAGATAGATCCTCTATTGGTATAATCCAATTCCTACCACGAACATACTATAGCCAACATACACCTCAGGATTTCGAATGGCTAGAAGACTGAGTTATGGTGTAGTCAAACTATAACACTCTCAAGGTGAACTATCGATGCACCTCAGATCAAAGAACTAGACATACCACTGCAGCTTCGAGCCAGTCATCGATGAGAAGGTAGACTTCCTCATGACTGCTCGAGGTGGTCATGCTTAGTGTCCTTATTCTCTAACGAGTATCTGTACTCTCACTTTGATGTCTCTACATCATAGATTCAAGATTCATCTATCCAAAAGAAGTGATCGTACACCAACTTTCGAATCAATCATCATCCTCATGATGATTCTATGGTCGGAAGCATTTTATGAGTTAATAATGAAAATTCATGTCTTAAATTTTCAACTTTTGAAAATATGAACTATCATTACCATTAACTTAAGGGATGTATCACAGACACTTTCAAATACACACTATGATAGAAAATAACTTATTTTATTATTTATAGTTAAAATTATAATTTTATTCTTAAAAGTATATTATAAGTGTCAGCCAATCTGGCTTCTAGGACATATATATCTAATAATTTTTTTATCATGCTCTTTCAATGCTTTAGAGATGTGTGAGCCATCGATTATAATCTTCCATAGGTTATAATCATGTGCTTGTATGAAGATGCGCATACGTGCTTTCCAATAACTATAATGTGAGGCATTAAAAAGTGAAGGTCTATCTATAGAATATCCTTCACTAAACAAAGACTCCATTTGGATTGCTATAATCTTTAGCTCTAGATGGTTAGGTTAATAATCAATAATAGAGCACCTGCTCTGATACCAATTATTGCCCAGAGATAGCAATCCAAGAGAGGGGGTGAATTGGATTCTTATAAAAGCTTTGGCCAAATTTAACTCTAAGCAATTATGTGCTTTGATTTTAATCTAAGTGGTGAGGATGAGATGTATATAATATAAGCAGTGAAATTAAGATAACAAAATTAAACTATGAAAGTAAAGTAAGAATTATAAGCATGCAAAGTATATAGAGAGATAGAAGAAAAAAGCACAACATAAATACATAAAGATTTATAGTGGTTCGGAGCAACCCGCTACTACATCCACTTTTCAAGCTTTTCTTAAAAATTTTACTATAATCTACCCTTGATTGTAGTGTATTTATTTTTTCAGGCTCACAAATAAACCTAGTTGATTTTCACAAGAGCGCCAATCAAAATCTAATACCATTAATTTTTTGGATTCACTAACAATTCAATTGATTTTTTAGAATCACCAACCAAAATCTACAATATCCAATTCCAAACTTGGATAGGCCTAAACTCCAAGTTTTTTTTTTCCTAAAAAAACTTATAAAGAAATCAAAAAATACAAGTAAAATTTCAACACAATATAAAAAATAGAGTATAAGCTCTTTTAAATCCTAAAGAACAAGCCGATAATGTGCTTGATTGAAGCTTGGCTTTTCTTCAAATTATGCTTGAGAGAATGTGGAAGATGTTGGAGAAGATTGCTTTGAAGACTCGCTGAAATCTGTGCACAACACTCATATCTTTTTTCTTTTCTTTGGATATTCAATGTTCCTCACAAAATCTGAAAGATTCTCTCTCTAAATTCCTTAATCTCTTTCTTCTAATTAATTCTCTACCTTTAAATACCTTTAGAGAAGGTTGGAGTAAGAGTTCTAGATGTTGGAAGCTCTGAAATAGCCGTTGGAATCGAAAAATAGTCATTGGAAAACTATCCATTGAAGGCTATCCATGCAGATCGAGACCTATTGATTTTTCACGAGACTTCTCGTTAGATTTCGAGACCTCTCGATTTTTCACGAGATATTTCATCAAAACCGCGAGACCTCTCGAGAAATCTACGAGACCTCACGCTCTTAGAGCATAGAAATAAAGTTTCTATCTTCTGAGAACGAGACGTCTCGAGTTCAATTTAAGATCTCTCAAGATTGTGCCAGAATACTATTTCATTGTGCCAGACCACTCGAGAGCCCTCGAAAAAAACTCAAGATGTCTTGAAAAATCCTGACTTCATTTTTCTTCGATGTTTGACCTTCCAAACTTGAGTTTCTTGGTCCCAAACTCTTTTAAACATAATTGCTTCCTTTAATTTTAATTTCTCCTCTTTCAATCATATTTTCTTAATACCAAGCCATCCAAATATGTGTAAATTTGCTCTTTTAAGTATTTTGGCATGGCATCTTAAGAGGATTTATTCTTGAGATAAATTCTTCATTTTGAATACTTGAAAAATTCTACATATATTCTTGAAATACATGATTAGATACATAATATACTCAATATTTTAGAATCATCAAAATCAATCTTAGGGTCAATATTCTCCCACGTACAAAGAGGTCTCACACCCCCTTTCTTAATGCCCAAAATGGATAAGGGTTGGTGGTTGGTGATTCAAATTTGAATGAGATTCAAATTTGAACCAACATCCTTATCTCCCCTTATGCCACACTCTATTTGTGTGCCCCATTTTTTACATGAGAAAAGGTTTCTCATGGGATTTCTTCACCTTGATGAGAGGGCACACATTCTTCTTTCCCACGCCCATTGGATTAGGATGGATTGGTTACAATTTGAATTCAAAAGTAGTTTAAATTTAAATGGATAACAACCACCCTATCTCATCCTCTCATGCATAGAAGATTCTGTCTTATGCAAAATAAAATGCAAATCCTTCTAGGCATGTGCACATCTTTCTGAGAGAGAAAAGGAGTGCGTGAGCTAACCCTTCTGCGTGAAAAAATTCAAAAAAAAATATCATGAAAAATATATAGAGAGAATTGGGCATAGGATTTTTTGAGTGCATATCCTAGGGTTTCATCCTATGATTTGGGAAGAGAGTTGGTGAACTACGAGTGTCGTGAGCCCACCAAAATTCTAGGAGTGCCTCCTCTATCTCTCTACTACATCTACTAGCGATCTAGAGCATCTAAAGAGTTCGTAGATGAAGATCGAAGTAGTTCGATTAAAATCAGTCGTCGAAACTTTTAGATGTTGAGCTAGCACTTAGGACGAGCCGATCGGGATCAGGAGCCTCATGTGGATGATCCGCGGAGGCCAAACACACTATGTGGCTGCATCACGATGAGTGGACCTCTCCGACAATGATTGATTTACGGTGATCGACTATCCATGCAAAGTATCGTATTTTGAACACGTAGCTGTAATAGTAAATAGTTACTGTTACCGATCTAGCTTTTTAAATTCAAAGCATGTACATTATATTTAGATCCTATATATAGGATTTTTTGATATGATCAGTAGCTTTTAATTAATTATATTATCTATTATATTTAATAAATTTTAAAAAAAATAAAAATAAGGCTAGAAACCATGCACTGAAAACCAACACATATGGCCAGAAAGATATGGCCGAGGTCGGGGTTCAGCTGAGGAGTCACCATGGTGCAGCTATTCTGGGTCTCGCTGTGGGGTCTCCTAATGTTAATGGCACGATCCCAACCCTGGGGTCGGGCTGGCTCTGCCCCAAGGGTCAGAGGGGCTAGCTTGTCACGCTGGTCTCAAATCCCATCGTAAGGATTTGATTGTATTGTTGGTGGATTGATAATGGGGTTGGTGAGCATCTGCTTCTTGGGTCGGTGAGCGCCCATATATGTAGTTGGGCAGGGACTAAGGACGAACCCTGGGCTTCGCTCGTCGAGTGGCCATCTGTCTGGCGCTACTATTCTTGTCGAGCGTATCTTTGAGTATGGGCTCCGAGGATTATGGTCCAGATAGGTCACCCTCACAACAACGACATCCATATTAATAGCATTAGTATAGCTCTTGATTTTGAATAATAAATAGGACACTTATTTAATAAGTTCTTTATCAAAATATAATAATATTATATCATTCATAAAAAAATTATTAGCCTATCAAACTATATTAAATAAAAAGTTTATTAATATTAAATTAATACAAAAATTAATGATGTTATTGATAACCTACATGCTTAATATATATATGATATTAATGGAAACACTTTTCGTCAACATTATATCCTACCCATATTCCAATGGATTATTAGATTACATTAATATTTTATTAATTACTATTATAATTTTATTATTATGATCTTTCTGAAAATACAACCACTATTGTTCTCAATGTATAGCATTTAAATATTTTCTATGTGCAATATATTTTATTTTTTATTATAGCAAGTTGGATCATCATCTTATTATTTTATTATAATATATTATTTTAGTATTTCAATAGATATAGATATATTATTGAAATTTTTGTGTAATGATAAGATATCATTATCAAAAATTTATTTTAAAAAATTAATCTCTTGTATTTATTATACTTTATTTTATTTTTATTATCTATTTTATATTGCATTCAAAAATAATTGATAAAAAAAGAGAGAAAATTGCACCTTGCAGGTTATATGCCAATTTAAAAGAAAAATTTGGGCCCATGCAGTCAAAAAAGTATAAAATCCTCTTGCTATGCACTACATTATCTCTTGCAGTCGATCGCAAGCAATCCTCTGCCATCGAGAGTTCTGGATATGGGTGAAAATAGTATAAATATTATCCATCCAGATTTATTTTCGTATCTGAATAAATTCAAATATGAATAGAAATTTAAGAATCTGATTAGTATCAATATCTATATTTATATTTATCAAAAAAAATAAATATAAATATGGATAGACAACTATTCGATCCATATTCAAATATCCGAACCTATATATAATTTTATATAATTTTATATAATATTTATTAATTTTTTAAAAATATATAATCATATAAATATATTATTAACTTAATTTATCATAATATTTTTGATTAAGTTATATCCATAATTATATCTAATATTTAAATATTATTTATTTTTATTTAAAATAAATATAAATTTAATTTTTATATTTAAATAATATTTATATTTATATTTATATTTATATTTATTATTATTAAATAAAATAAATATAGATATGAATACGTTGCCGTCGAATGAGCTCGGTTTGCTGGGTGGCAGGGTGGCAAGAATCAGTACAAGCTATGCAAACGTGTGTGTACAAACCCCGTAACTACACGTTCAAATACATGCTAAAAATACCCCAGCCCAACCGTACATAATTGTAAACCAACTTCAAAATCCAAAGGGGGATTCCACTCCTCTCTCTCCATTTCGCCTCCCATTCCCCTCGCAAAAGAAATCCAAAGCCCTCTTTGGCGCTCGTGCTCCTCGGCGACAGCGCGGAGCCAGGACGACGCGTTCGGCCCGCACGCCTACGGTATTTCTTCCACACTTCTCGCTCGATCCGTCCTTCGATTTGTTTGGAGCGCTTGCTGGATCGTATTCTTGGCAGTTTTCTGCTGTTTTTTCTAAGTCTAGACATCGAAATCCGTTCTATTGCGTTGTTTTTGATTGCTTCTGTCTTTGGCGGAGTGATCTTGAAGGAAATCTTTGGATGTCGGCAGTTGGTTGTCTTTTCGCTTGGGTTTTCGAGTTGGTTCTGGTGTTCTTGGTCGGTTACTTGATGTTTCTGGGGTCTTTGGAAGGTTAGGGTTTGGATTTTAGTGCTTTATGGTATTGTTCTTGATTCTACCGGAGTTTGCATGCTGTGATCTGTAGTCCATTTCGTAGGTTGTGGTCGATTCTTCTTACTCATGGATTCTGTGATTTCTGAACCCAGTTTATAGGTTTTTAGTTTTTATTGTTTTATTTGCTGATTTTACAGCTTAACATTTTCTTTGTTGGTTGGTTGATCCTTTTCTGATGGGCTTATTTTGTTGTGGCTTTAGTTTTCTCAGGAAACGGATATATTTCAGCTTTAGGGCTGAATCATTCATTACTTGTTCCTGTGTTTCTTTTCTTAATTTAATTGATTGCCTTCTTTAAGTATGAGAAATATTCAGTCTCTTTTTTTTTCTTGCTCGAATATTTTAGTTGTTATTTTCGTCTTTTTTTCATTTTTTTAGATTACTTAATGGAGAATTTGTGCAGCTTCAAGAGCATAACAATGTCTGCTTCTATCATTGCAGCAATGGCAGCAAATACTGCTGCCAATCATAATGCATCCTTGACATTGGATTCAAACTCGAAGCCAAATGCCAGGAGAAGAACAGTGGTAGTTGTAGAGAAGAAATCAAGTGCTGATATGCTTACTGAAGGAGTTATTGGGGTTAGCAAGGATAAGGTGATTGTTAATGGGAAGGATCTGAGTCATACAATCAGAGGAGAATGTGTGCTTGACAGATCAAAAGACTTGTTGCAGTTGAAGAAAGAATTGATTGCTTCCTCTACCATTTCACCACAGCGTAAGAAAGCTATTCCGAAGCTACAGAAGTCTAAGTGGCAAACTGTTCTTAGCATTCTCACCAAGAATTGCCTGCTTCTAGCAGTTCTTTTATGGCTGGGGCAAGCAGTTTGGAGATGGACCGATATGATTCGAGACAATACTAACTCACCATTTGTTGCTTTGTATTATGATAGTCGAATCTCTGAAGTTGAGTCATCTTTAAAGAAAACAGCAAAGATGTTGCAGGTTCAGGTAGAAGCTGTAGATCAAAAAATTGGAAATGAGATTGGGATCGTGACAAGTGATGTTAGAAAGCAAATTGAAGAGAAAGGGGCACTGTTGGAGGAGGAGTTGAAGAAGTTGGAAGTTAGGACTGATTGTTTAGATAAGTCTTTGACTGAATTTAAGGACATGGGTCTCCTTTTGAAGGAAGAATTCGAAAGATTTTGGAACGAGCTGAAGAGCACTAGAAGGCTAGATGATAGTGATACTGATGTTAATTTGGACCAAATTAGGGCTTTTGCTAGAGATCTTGTTAAGAAAGAGATTGAGAAGCATGCAGCTGATGGTCTTGGAAGAGTTGATTATGCTTTAGCTTCTGGTGGGGCTAGGGTAGTCAAGCATTCAGAGCCTTATGGTTTTGGAAAAGTGAACAGTTGGTTTTCTGTTCGAAATGGAGTCCATGCTAATGCTCATAAAATGCTGGAGCCGAGTTTTGGGGAGCCTGGCCAATGTTTTCCCTTGCAAGGAAGTAGAGGGTTTGTTGAGATTAGGCTTCGAACAGGGATCATACCTGAGGCTGTCACTCTGGAGCATGTCTCTAAGGCAAGTTTTTGCTTCAATTGTGTTTTTTGCTTTTCCTTTACAGCTCTGTAGTTATTTTGAGGTATGTTGGAACTTAAGCATTTACAGGTTTCTTTTAACTGTTTTTTTCATGTTAGTTCGTATGACATCCATTGTTTACCATTTCTTGCATTTTAATCATATTACCGTTCTTGAGGTCTCTTTTTTGAGGTATTTGGTACTTGCATTTTAGTTGCTTTCCTTTAAATATTTCTTGTATACAGGTTCCATTTTAACTATTTCTTGTATGTCATATAACTATTTCTTTTCTACATGTCTTGTCTGTGACTTTATTAGGAGATGTAAAGAGGTGAATTTTTGAGATAGGCAATTTGGAATTTGAAAACAATAATATTATATGGCATGAGTAGAGTTGGAAATATTGAATCAAATGTTCGCTTGTGTTTTGTTCATGGTTCGAAATTTTGGCCAAAACTTCAAAAAAAAATTGGTTTTGAATGTCCAACACTATTGTTGGTTTTAGAGTTCCAGTTGAAACTGACCTTTTTTTTTCTTTGGATGTCCAACACTATTGTTTGTTTTAGAGTTCCAGTTGAAACTGGCCTTTTTTTTTATTAAGAGTGGGTGGGTGCAAATCTGTTGTATATGGGATATTTGTTCTTCAAATTTGGGAGAGTGTTGCTTTTCCAAAAGTAAAGGAGCTTTACTAGTTTTTAAAGTTATTGGAAGGCTTATGTTGGAAAGATACAAATTTATTGATAAATTTATTTTTCTTGATCTCAAACCTTAGAATTTAGATTGTCAAATGGTAGATGGTCATCCAATGCTCAATGATATAGCAGAACCCTAATGTGAAACATACTTTCTATCTTTAATTTTTAAGAACCAATAATAATGTGCCCAAAATCTTCTATGAGCTTAGGTGCATGAGTCATGGAAGCTATGGGTTGTCGTGATAGCTCTTTTTTTTTTGAGTCTTTTTGTTCCATAATGAAATGCCTTCTCAATATGGAGATGTTCCTGCTTAATCTTAAGGTACCTATGTAGCAAAAATCTGAATTTGTTAGTATTAGTTTAGAACTTGTGTTGGTTAAGGTTTATGTTTTTATGAGCTTTTTAGTTATTTTACTGTTATTTTCTCTAACTTTAAATTGCTTTTGGTATTGTAGCTGCAATTTTTATGGGTATCATAATTGTTGTTGTCAAGTATTGGTGGCATTAATCCTTGTCCAAGTTGCACCCTGATGGGAATCAGGGTTTACGCATACATGTTAGAAAGAAGCATTGCTAAACCCTAACCCTAATTTTTGTGGGCTTAATTTTTGGGGATTTATTTAAGTTATTTTATTTTATTTTATTGAAAATTCTAATTTTGTTAGGACTCTTTAAAAAGAGTTTTGTTAGGGTTCAAGTCAGCTATTAGAGTCCTGTTAGGTTGCTTTTTGTTCTTCTATTTAAAGGCTCCACCTGTGTAGAGAAATAGAGACTTGAATGATTAGTTAATTGAATCTTTGAAATCCAGATTTTGAATCTTTATTTTTCGTTGTTTTTTCTTTCTTTTCTTAATTTTATTTTTGTTCGTCGTTTATTTTTTGTTTTACATCAATTTGGTATCAGAGCGAAAAGATCCGTAAATATTTGTTCCACCGTGATTTTCCTCTCCATATCTCTTTCTCTCTCTTTCTGTTCCATGCTGAACGCCTTGTTCTTCCCGATGCCCCATATCGCTGTCGTTCCACCATCGAATCGCTCGTGTTGCTGTCGACTGTCGCGGACTATCGAGACGCCTGAACCCGCGCCTGAGTTTGAGCCCCTTCGCCACTCCACCGTTGCCTTCTCCGCTCGATCATCGTTGACGCTATCTCCGCCGCCAACCACCGAAGCTCCCTCAAGGCCTCCGACGGCCGTCGCTCCCTTCTCAGCCGCCGCCGACGCAAGCTCCCGTCGATCGATCAAGTTCGCAGCACCGACGATCGCGTGCGCGTCTTCTTCGCTGGCGTAGGCGTCCAGCGGCCTCCGGCTCAGCCCTTCTTGGCATCGATCACCTCGAGTGGTCATCAATTGACGCCATTGCTGTCTCCCCTCGACGGCCGCAGGTGGCATCTCCCCGACGTCGTCGACATTGTCCCCATCGCAACTCACAGGAATCCCAATCGGATGGAAGGCTCGAAATGCCCCTCCATCTTCGACGCCACCTCCTGTCGCTACATCGCCGGTCGACCGCCGTCAACATCGTCTCCCCCATCGTCGTTGGCTTGGCCACTTTCCACAGCTCTGATAGGCCGTCCCTCTTTTCTCCCTCTTTATTTTTTGATTCAACCCAACCGACAGACCCATCCGCTGCCCGCTATCGTTCGATCGGAATCCATCACCTTCTCAACGTCCCCACCGGCTCTAACACCCGCTGCGGCTTGGAGCGACCGAAGGAGAAAAATCGGAGCTTGTTGGCTCGCCCCATCGTCGATGGCTTCGCCTGCTTCTCCTGATACTCCACCACCGGACTATTGGTGTCACAGCAGCACCCACCCCTTTCCGCCTTTGCCATCAACGTCGCCGACGTCTCGCATCTCGCCGCCTCTTTCCTCTTCGGTGTTACCCCTCCCGATCTCTTGCAGGAGCTGCAATCGGGTGGGAGGCTCCATCCTCACGCCTCTACCGACCGGTCGCAAGCCGCCATCGATCGATCGAGCCTCTTCGTCGTCGTCGACCTCGCCTCTTCCCGTCGTCCCGCCATCGGAGTTCACCGGAGTCCACAGGAGCCCTCGTCGTGTCTCTCAGCTGTCTATTTAAGAACTCCACGCGGTCCACAGACCGTTGCTCATGCGGTCTAAGACCGTTCGGTCTGTAGACCTGGTCGATAGACTCGAAAAAAACCCTTGCTCTTCAACCTGCAAGCACTGCAAGGTAAAAGGTATGATTTTTTCATTAAAATTTTGAATTTTTTAAAATCTTTAGGTAATTTAAAATTGCTTAGGTCTTAATTTTGTCTTTTCCATATTTTTTTTACATATTTGCTGTTTTTTACATCAAATATCCACATATTTTACTATTATACGAACCAGAAACATAGACATTAAGTTGGACTCTATAATTTTTACTATGAGCATCATAATTAAACTTTTAAATATATATAAAATTTTTTTCTTATCATGGCTATTTGTAATCTAAAAGATGCACAAACTGCAATGAAAAACCAACTTGAATTTGTCAAAAATACCTAAACAGCCCTCCAAGAAAATTTAAACCAGATCTGCCAGTCATTAGGCCGACTTCGTACTGAGATTAGGAAATTTCATGATAATCAGATAAATAACCATGAAGACATAGCAAATCTCATAGATCAGGAGATAGAACGCCAATTATCCCTAAGAGAGTCAAGAATACACAAACAATTTCTAGAAGATGATTTTTTTAGTAATCAACCTATTCATCGGTCTCTTTCACAAATTTTTAAATCTACTGGTGGTCAGAGTAATTTTATGTACACTAGTCAGGCACTCTTGATCTGTACAATAGCTCCTCCGATTATCCACCACTCTACGTACAATTTTGAGGGTTCTCATTATTATAGAGTAGATGAGTATGATAGAGAAGGCTATGAAAGAGAAATAGATCCACCACATGCCACATTTAGAAATCCTAGGCAACTTATTAGGTATGCACGAAATTTTGAATACTTTAGATCTCAACGGCAATAATATAGAGCATATCCGAACAGACATGAAGATTTAGAAGAACCACTAAAGGGGTTAAGGTTGAAGTAGTCTCTTATGATGATAGGTTAAATCCTGTCAAACATAGCATATCCCGATCTATTAGAAAAGATAAGAACTCTCTTCAACCTCCTAATCCGAAAAGTTGTCATATTTTGTCACATAAGGAATTTGAAACAGAAAGTGGAGAATCCAAGATAATGTTAGTTGTTCGTCCTAGGAATGAGATTTACTTGACCTCAGACTTCCAAAATAATCCACCTTCCGAAATTGAGCAATTAAAAGAGGAGTTTAAGAATATAACCCCTGAAGATATACCCAATGACCTACCTCTCATGCGTGATATCCAACATGCCATTGAACTAGTCCCAGGATCATAGATATCTAATATTTCACATTATAGGTTAAATCATAAGGAGCGTGAAAAAACGAGAAAATAAATTGTAAAGAAGATTATAGTTCTAGTTGATGATCGATTAGTACATTTCATTCCTTGTCAAAAAAATTATGATGCTTCTTTATTTGCAAAGTTGTCCTTTAAGGAAGTCGTTCGATTTCATGATTTGCCTTCTTCCATAGTATCCGATCATAATATCAAATTTATGAGTTATTTCTGAAAAATCTTTTGGAAACTATTTGGGACAAATTTAAATGTCTTCATTTTTTCATCCACAGATTAATGGTCAAACAAAGGTTATAAATAGTAATATTGGTAATTTACTTAGGTGCCTAGTTCGTAATAAACTTGGGACATTGGAATTGTTATTGTCCATCACAGAATTTGCCTATAATAATTCAGTAAATAGGTCTACTGGTAAAAGTCCTTTTGAAATTATTTATGGCTTCAATCCCTATTAACCTATTGAACTTGTTTTCTTACCTATAAATAACCGTATTTCTGAGTCTGTCACTTCTTTTACTAAACATATTAGATAAAAGATTGCTATGAGTAATGAAAAATATAAATTTTTGATAATACTTACCATAGAATAATGGAGTTTAACGAAGGTGATTATGTGAAGGTTCGTATTTGTCATAAACATTATCTTCGAAATTCATTCAAAAAGTTACATGCCCGAGCCACTGATCGATTTCATGTTCTTTATAAACTTGGACCTAATGCATATTTTATAAAATTATCTTTTGATTTAAAATTTAATTCAATTTTTAATGTTGAGGACTTGCTATCTTATCGAAGTACATTCGAGCCTCCTTCTATGCATGTAGATGATAGCAAGAATAACACTCCATCTCCTCCAGTGCTAGTTCTGGTTCTTCCGTTACTTCCACCAACTTCATCAGATCGAATTGAATGCATTATTACAGATGAAATTGTTTCTTCTGCTGATGGAGGATTTCGAAGATTCTTGATTAAATGGCATGATCGTCCAGACTTAGATGCTACTTGGATTCTTGAGGAAGAACTATGACGCATTGATCTAGACGTTTTAAAAGCTTACATTAATTCTTCGCCAGAGTCAAGTTTTTTCCAGCCAAGAGGGAATGATGGGAATCAGGGTTTATGCATGTATGTTAGAAAGAAGTATCGCTAAACCCTAATCTTAATTTTTGTGGGCTAAATTTTTATGGATTTATTTAAGTTATTTTATTTTATTTTGTTGAAAATCCTAATTTTGTTAGAATTTTGTAAAAAGAGTTCTGCTAGGATTCAAGTTAGCTATTAGAGTCCTGTTAGGTTGCTTTTTGTTTCTTTATTTAAAGGCCCCATCTGTGTGGAGAAATAGAGACTTGAATGATTGGTTAATTGAATTTCCGAAATTCAGACTTTGAATCTTTATTTTTTTTTTTCTTTTATTTCTTTTCTTCTTAATTTTATTTTTGTTCATCGTTTATTTTTTTTGTTTTACATCACACCCCCTCCCTCTATCCCTCCCCCATCAGAAAAAGATAACATAAAATAAAATATTATGCATATGTCTATCCATGTGTCCTTCAAGACATGGCTATCAAGCATTAAAATTTACAAGCCATGATCTTGTCAACAGTAAAGTTTTATAATGGAACGGAGGTGTGGAGATATGTAACTAGAGTAGATGGATACATCGAGGCGTGTCATGGGTTTAGACATGTGAGGAACACTAGTTAGGTTTTTGAGAGGAAAGTGTCATGATGAGAGTTTTCTACATGCATTTCTTAATTTAGTATGGCTCTCCATTTTTTATTGCTAGCTTGAGAACTGCATAGGTTGTTAGGGAGGGTGAGGTATGGAGCCATCTTTTTGAGGAACTGGATTGGCAGGGGAAGTATATGGTGAGTCACTTTCTCTCCTTTGGCCTGGGCAGTGGGAAGGAGGACTGGAAAGAGTTGGAGCTTGTTATGACATTCAAGGAAAGAATCTCATTGGTGGAAATGTTGTGATATAATAAGGCAAAATGATGAGAAAAAATTGAATCCACAACTCCAGGCAGATCTGTTATCCTAGAAGCTATTTTACCAATAAATGAAAGAGAAAAAGTTTTCTTCCCATTCAGCCAGATTTTGAAGTGAAGGAATTGGACTCTTTATGATCCAAAACTTTCACAACTGAAGTTAATTAGTTTTGCAATAAGATCCACTAAGTGGTCCTAAAGAACTCTCTTTTAATTGAATCAAGGTTTCTTAACTTTGGTAATATATTAGGTTGAAAGTGTAATACATGAGTGATATGGTTGTGTTGGCATTGCTTCAGGAAGCACTTCCACAGGAGCTTTTAGGTGAGAAGCACTTTTTGATATATTTGGAATTTGGTGACCACATAATGCAGCACTGCTTTTTGCAGTCATGTAAAAGTGTAATAAAAAATGGCTTTGATGAGGTCTGCAGCTTCCTAACCTTGAACAACCCATGTTGGATTTGGGTTCAATATGTGGGCTTGAAACCAAGTTATCTACTTGTTTTGACCAATATTTGGTGGTAATATTGAATCAAATCTAGTTTTTGGTGAGCTTCCAATCCATTTCAATAAGCCTAACTGCGAGTTGACTAAAGATTAAGGTTGAGGTCTTTCATCCAACCTAGAGATCTAGATATTGGGTCAATTGCCAATAATTATGTTGAGATTATCGAATTTAGGTCTACCCAACAAAAATGCCTTCAATTGAAATGAAGACTGAGAATTTAACCTTTCATAGGGTGGGCCATCACCAAACATAGATGAAACATATTGTCATAAGCGCTTGAACATGGTTTCCCTAGCTTCTCCTAAAAGCCACTTCATATTTGTGCCTTTTTAGAAAGGGATTTTTTAAAACAATGCCAAACATGTTCATAGATTATGTGTATTATTGGGTAGTTTGATATCGTTCTTTCAAAAATCTTAAGGTAAAAAAATTAGTAATCAAATTTTAGTTGGACATGGAGAAAATATGCTCGTATAATAAACAGTAATGGTGGAATTAAAAGCAGCTTTTTCCAACAAGGAGTGTTTTTGTTGTTCACATGCACCATTGCCAGTAGATCTCATTCGTGCATGCTTTGTGTTTGTGTTCTGCCCCCTGTATTTTATACCATACAACACTTGCATTTGTTGCATTGAATTGCTTTTCTATCGGTGCCCATCCTTAAGTGAAACTGTAGTGGTTAAGTTCTTTTCCCTCCCTTTCTAGCAATGCAACTGGTCGAATGTAAATTTGAGAAAAGATGATAAACAAAATATGAATACAAATAATTGAATATTGTTAAATAGAATGAGTATAAAAACATAATGAATAGACAAAGCATATAAGACAACAAAATGGATTTTCAGGTAAAATATAAGCAAAAAACACAAGACATATAATATTGTAGTAAATCAACTAAAAATAAAAATGTTTAAAGTAGAGCATATTATAAAAACAAATTAAATAAAAATGCTAAAATTTGAAACCAAAAAGTGACAGAAGTTGAAAAAATATAAAAATATATTATAAAACAAAATGAAATAAAAAATAAAACCAAAAATTGCAAGTAGAAAACTAAAGAAAAGAATAAACAACAAATAAAGAGATAACAAACCCTTGTGAGAATTTGGATTGAACTGATAATCTTTTTAGTTAGAATGGGAAGAAGGGGAAAAGGGGGTTGCACTAGTGGGGGCTCTTGTGCATTCTTGTGCACGATGGAAAGAGAGAGAGAGAGAGAGAGAGAGAGAGAGAGAGAGAGAGAGAGAGAGAGAGAGATGATATAGTTGAAATTTAGATTCTTAAATTAAAGGGAGAACAATTTTGCTGTATTTTTATTAAGTTGAAAAGAGTTTATTAGTTTGAAATACTAAAATTTCAACAAAAATAAAATGAAATTTAAAAAGAAAGAATACTAGGATTTGCAAAATATGTTCTAAAATGTATAAAGTTTCTGTTAAAAAATAATTGCTAGAATAGGATATGCAGAAAATGACCAAAATAAAAAGAGATATGTTTTGGCACAGAAAACTATAATTAATTAGTATTATAAGAACATGGAGTCAATATCAAATGTTTTAGTTAAAAATATTATTTGTTGATTCATGCTGTTTTCCTTTACTAAGGGAGGAACCTAACTTTGACTTTCACAGTCTTGACTGTGGAGCCTAGGGTATTATCTGAAAAAAATATTGATGTATGAAATATTCCTAGGACATTCTTAATATTCAAAACTACTTTTTAAGATAATATGGATAACTATATGCTTTTTGCACATCTTATTTACCTTTTTCTAGTTGTAACTCATGTTGCTTAACCTTCTTGTCTATTAAGCTATATTTCCTTTGGGCCCTGCTTTTTCTTGCTTAATGTGAACTGTAGTGCTTTCTAAGTCTAGAAGATTCTAAATTGCCCCTTGAGTCCATAAGCTAAAATGATGACCTGTTAGGTTGGTTGCTAATTGCCAACTGACCTTTTAGATTCATGGGAGGTCCCTCTCTTGCCTTTTGCTGTTTTATTCAGCATTAATTCTTAGAGTAACTTCATGTTTGTTGGTCATAAGAATCTGCTTGCTCCTTCCATTTGGTCTCTTGACATTTTCCCTCATGCCCAGATAGGAAAGTTTTGGAGGATGAGTATAATGATCAGCTTATGTGGTTAATTATCATCAAAACGTATGCGCATTAGATGCACATTTTTCCTTGAATGCTTTTGTAGAGAGCAGCTTTGATGCTCATATCTGGTCTTCATTGTTCAGTTAATTAAACATAGTATTCTTTATAGGGATCTCCCTTCCATAGACTAGAGGCTACTATGTCTTTGACTGGTTAGCACTGATGGTAATATTTTAGTTCCCATTAAGCTGCAATTAAATGACATTATAGAAATTTGAGAGTAATTTAAAAGATTCTCAATTTTATTATGCAGTGTAATAGGGCTTCTGCTCCTTCAACTGCCTCTTTAGCCAAGCCCATACTCAAGGCAGAGTTTATTATTGTATTTCTGAAATCTGGATATGCAAGTCCTTTGCGGTTTAGCTTTAGGGCTCTTTATATGCGTATATGCATGTTTGAATGGGTCTTGTTCCCATGTTGTCTTCATTTTTTTTTGGGCTGGGGGGGGGGGGGTTGGGTACATTCACCATATCTATGGGTTAACCATGTTCAGATTGATGTTCTCCACGTCTGTGATTGTTGCCTTCATCATTTCCTTAATCATGCTTGCATTTGTGTGCACTGGTACTCAGATTGGATCATCTTGCTTATATGTGAATAGAAATGGTGATATTCGCTTCCTGGGCCCGAGTCAGGAGCAGATGCAGAAAATTTTGATTATGTAGGAAGCATACATGTAAGTAATACCAATATTACAGAAAAACATATTCTGACCTGCTTGGTTTTCACTTTTGAAAATCATGTGATGTACCACTTAAAGAAAATGACAGAAAAAAATGAACATTTTTGTTTTGTTGCCAAACTAAAAGTGTAGGATTAAGATTGTGGAACAGGTTCTTTAAGTAAAGGATTCTAACTATTACTCTTATTGCTTGGTTTCATAACTTGGCAGTTATGTAAGTCATGCAAGTGGTTTATTTTGAGTGTTTGAATGTACGTCAATCAACTAATTGGTGTGATTTGTTTAATCAGTTTAAGAGGTTCATGAGGTTCATTCTTGTTGAAAGTGCATGTGTTCAAAGTTCAAACTTTGTTGCTATGTTAGACCATTGCTGATCTAACAACATAAAATTGACCAGACCATACGCTTTTCTTGTGTGAATGTCTATTTCTACCTTATTTTTCACCTGAATGTCTTGCCTCTACACGTGATTGTATTCTTGGAATTTGTTGTTCTGTAGTCGAAAGTAAATCTACCTTTTCTTTAGGTACCAGATAATGGGTGATGAAACTCAATGATATTGTCAAGTAGCTAAATGCAAATTTGTTCTTTTCCTCGCAAATAAGGTTTAGGTCATTCCTTTGTTAAAAGCATAGATCCACCACCAGTGATTGGAGAGAACTCCATCTGAATCAATTATTTTTGTATTTTATATAAACATAGCATTATTTAATTGTTTGATTATTGTTCAGTGTAGATGGCAGTTGAAACCTCAGTGCAACATCTCATAGGGTCAGATGTATACTTAGTTAATATATGTAAGTTTCTTACAAAATCTTCATAGAACCTTTTATGTTTGAATTGCTAGACGGTACCTGAAACATTAGAATTCCCTCATAAACTCATAGTTAACCATAGCCTTGATTGCATCAATAAGCAATGGTTATCATAAGTACCACAATTTTTAACCATATTTAAAAACAGCCCAACATAATAAATAAGTCTGAAAGTAGCAGATAAATGGAAATTATCATATGCTTGTTGCTGTTGTTTAAAGTCTCTGCTATACCGTGTAGCCTTGGGCTTTTTGATCAGCTCTGTGGTCTGTTTATTTATTTATTTTACCTTGCCCGTGATGCTATACATGTCATTATTGGAGGAAGGGTGACCTCTACTACCATCTATTTAGTTCTCTCTTAATGTCGAGGAAGTAAGGTAATTTTTATTTGTTAGAATCTTCATTGTGTTCCTTGTGTTGTCAATACTATTTCTACCTTACCTTTTTGTTGATCAAATTGAGTCCGTTCACTGGATGGATTCACAGTTAGGCCTGCATTTGGGCTGAGTTGACATGCAGTCAAGCATGACTCAACCTGACCTGGTTTGCATCAGGTTCATTATTGGAGGACAGAGCTCACCCATTGGCTAATCAGCTGGGTGGGGTTTTGGGAGCACGAAGGTGAAAAGTTGTAATAAGGTGGACACAAGCAAAAAGAACTAACAAAAGGTGTTGATGCGAAATTAATTGAGCCTTTAACCTATAAATAAATAGCCTTAGTACCCATCTTACAAGCCCCACTTAGGTTATAGGATGGGTGACGAGGGCTTAGATATTTCAAAATTTTTGGGTTGAATGGATCTGGCCAGGCCAGATTGGATTGGATTGTCTAATAATTGACCCATTTTAGACCTGACCAGTACAAGGGTCAGTTATAACTTGGGCCCTATCTGGTTTTTCAAACAGGTTGTATTTTAGATGTCAATAGTGTTACCTGCACACCCAAAATATTCAGTTTTTTGACATGTTGCCGGCTTGGATACTTGAGGCATTCCTTGACACTCCCTCGACACCAAATACAATCAAAGCTGATGCTGTTATCATTACATCTGTACTTCTATACTTCTCTATGCAAGTTATGATGTCTAACATGACAATCGGCAATCATTTTATTAAATTTTATGAACTTAAGGAGCACGAGCCTGGCTCATTGTTCATCATATAAGCACATCAATACATACTTTATAATCATAAGATATAGATGTGTCTGCATGTCTAATTTTTAGAAGATTTGCATGTTGGATTTTTTTTTTGTTTTTTGGGGAAACTTGGACACTTGACTCCTATCACAAGTCAAAAGTAATATTGGACCTTGGTCCAACACATGGATTTAAAAGACTACCGGGTTGGACTGGGGTTGATTGAGTTTGGATAGATTTTGCTTGCTGGTCCACCCGACAGTTTTGCAGGCATACTCACATTATATGTATACTGCTTTATACTGCATTTGATAGTGGGTTAGATGTGACTCCACGATCATGAACAGGACAACATAGATTATAATTATAGCACTTGGTAAATAAAATATTCTTTATTAGAAAACATCATTTTAAGGAGGTATTGGCTTGAGAGGTATTCCAGATTTAAATGATATTGATATATGTGGGATTCTTTTAATGGCATCAGATGGAATCCTGCTGTACCGCAACCAAATCTTAATAAATTTAATTACCTCTTTGCACTCTTTTGGTGCTTTTAACTTGTCATACTTATAAAAAGATATGTTTCAGAATCGGTTGACATCTTTTTAATTTCATGGAAAGTTTTACCTTTAGTTCTTGTGTTAGTTCTTATTTTTTAATGGAACATCTTCAACTGCCTCCTCTCCTCCTCTCCTCTCTCCTTTCATCCCCTTCAGATGGAGTCCTAGAACACACTATCGTTCCTTTCAGCTTCTTCATTTTGAGTTATGTCGTGTCTGATCTATTGCCCTTCATTTTTTTAAAATGAAAATGGTAGGGCAACCTCAAAGTTCACATTGCACCATTGATCATGATGATTTTATAATTTGTATGTGCTCTAATAAGTGGATGATAATGTATTGCAGTACTCGACTATATAATAAACAAAAGATCCCTTTGGCTGATTCAATTAACCTGAACGACATTGCCATAATTGTCAAAATCCCATTATTGTTCATTTATGTTCTAATTATATATTCCTGAAGATTACCTTTTATCTGACAACTACTGCAAGGGTACTAGGAGGCTTATGTGTGTGTGTGTGTGTGTGTGTGTGTATATATATATAGACACATGTACGTATGTATGTATGTATGTGTGTGTGTTATGGGGCTCACCATATGTGGGATGAGTTTCTACCTCATATAGCTCGGGCCGAAGATTGGAGGAAGTTGAGGAGAGATGGAGAAACCCAATTGCTGTTGGTTGAGACGGACAGGAAATGGGGTGGGGGCCTCGGTTTGCTGCGTGGACTTCCTACAGAGTGCAATGGAACCCAGCTCAGCTCCGCCAAGCCAAAAGGAAAGAACCATCGGAGGCAAACGGTAGAGTATAGCCAAGAGGCTTTTTACCTGGTCTAATCGACAATAGGGAAAAGATCAGGAAAGACTTATTTAGAATGAGAACGAATCTATCACCAACATATGAGGCCCGTAGACTCACGTTTTACCCTTTAGAGTTATGGTTGGGCTGCGAGATGCTTGTGGGGTTGGAGGATTTATCGATTGTGGGCAACCGTTGAACCAACGAGCATCCCATAGGTGAGGAACCAAACAAGCGAATAGAAAAGTGAAAAGAAAGAAAGCATCCTTGTTTGAGGATCGATTCTCCATGTTCGGCTACCCTCTCCCTCTCACATTGTCATTCGCCATCCAAAAGCCCTTTCTTAGTCAAGCGAAAACCAATTGAGCACTTCCATTGGGTAGGTGCCCTTTTTTGTCCTTCTTCAGGGAACTAAAATAGGATGTGTACATAGACATATATACATGTATATATATATATATATATATATATATATATACATATATAGACATGTATATATATAGGGTGTGTACACACACATATATATACATACATGTATGTATGTATGTATGTATGTATATATGTGTGTGTGTACACCACACACACACACACATATATATATATATGTTGGGGGTAAACCTCGCTCCCGTCGAAGTTCGGTTTGGTGCTCGGTTAGGTGTACCTCGTGATTGCAGGAGAGCTTCAATCGCGAATTCCTTCCGGACTCCTCCAGCAGTCGAACTCCTTCCGGACCGAACTTTCCGTAGTCGCCCAGGAAGGTCTCCGCACGAACCTGGCTCCACACGGCACGAATCAACTCACCCATAGATCGCTTAAGAGGAGTTCGAGCTCCCTTGGTATTGATGTAACTCAAAGATTCGTCGCCAACGGACGCCTACTCCGAAATTCAACTATTAAATCTCAACGGACTGGCACATCACGACAATAGACACTACCCTCCGTAACAAACTCCACGTGGCCTCGAGTGGCCCACTACCGGACGGTTACAGCTGTCACTATCAGTTTGTTACAGGCTCCGTCTATAAAAGGGATCCTCTAGATACGTTTTCTCTGGACTTTTCTCTTTTTCGATTCTGCAACTTTCTTTATTGAGTACTATATTTTTGTTGGTTGAAAGAGCTGATTTGATCGTCGGAGGGTCTTGCTGGAGCCACCCCCAGGCTCTGGACGAGACTTATTTTGCAGATCACCAGCGGCGACCTCGTCTTCTTCGACTCCAGCGCTCCAGCGATGATTAGATTTCGCACCAACAGGATTGGCGCTACAAGGAGGGCCTGAATCTTTGCCTTTTGAGGTTTCCTTATTTTTAAAGGAGTGCTCAGCAGTGATCTCCCTTTTTCTCTTCCAAAGTTCTTGGAAAGGATGCCCCCAGGAAGGCTTCAACCCGACAGTTGACGGCCTCCATGGCCAGATCCCATCCAGATCTGTCCGTCCCTGCTTCTTTTCCGGTAACTCAAGCTCCACCTGCAGCAATGGTGGACGTGGAGCAGTTCAATCTACTAATGCAGTAGGTTCGCGGCCTCACGAAAGCGGTGCAGGCCATGCGGCAGCAGCAGCCTCCAACGTCGATTCAGTCGAAACAGGCTTCTCTGGAATCCCGTGATCTGGTCTGGGGGCGGCCGACTTGGGCTAGTCGGTCGGTAATCTCTGAAAAGAGAAGGCAGAGGGCTGAGAGCCCCTGCTCTGATCGTGACTCTACCCCTTGGGGGACTTTGCCTCCGTTCAGCCAAAAGATCTTGGAGATCCACAATTGAGAGGATCTGGACCGAAAACTACAAGAGATGAATCGGTAGATCGAAGAACTCCATCGTGCTCCCTCCCACGGTAATGACATCTGTACCGATCCTTCTTTTTCTCACCGCATCATGCAGGAATTATCCTGCTGAACTTCAAGCTTCCTTAATTCGAGAGTTATGACGGGACCTCCGATCTGGTCGACCACTTGGAGGCCTTTCGGACGATGATGCTGCTCCATGGCGCACCAAACGTCATTCTCTGCCGAGCCTTCCCATCCATTCTAAAGGGAGCCGTCAGGAACTGATACTTGGCTCTCAAGTCGAATACCATCTTCTCTTTTGATCAGATGAGCTATCAGTTTGTAGCTCATTTTGTTAGTAGCTGCTGTCCCAGGCGAGGTTCGGAATCCCTCATCAACATCAAGCAGCAAGAGGGAGAATCTATCCGGACTTATGTCAACCGCTTCAATACAGCTGCTCTGGAAGTTCGGAATCTGGACCAGTTTGTTGCTATGGCCGCACTAAAAGGCGGCTTTCAGAAGAACAATCTTTTGTTCTCCCTGGAGTACTTTAGGGATTTTGCCGATATGCTGGCTCGGGTCGAGGGGTATGCCCGAGCGGAAGAGGCATTCAAGGCCAAGGACAATGAAGCCGCTGGAGAGCGGCGAATTGGCAAGCCGGGCAGATCCGCTGAGGAAGGAAAGTCGAGTGAAGCTCGGCCGTGCTCCTGAACTCCGTTTGAGTGCAAGTGAGCCCGAACTCCTCGGGCTCAAAAGCAAGGAAGCTCTGACAGAAGGGCGCGGCGGAGCTCCCCCCTTCGAAGGTTCCATAACTATGTCTCCCTCAATGCTTCGAAAATGCAAGTACTGATGGAGATCAAGGAGTAACTGCCTAGACCGGAGAGGATGCGCTCTCATCCCGGCAAGTGCAATCCTAACAAGTACTGTCTATCATCGTGACCACGGTCATGATACAGAAGAGTATCCAGCTCCAAGACGAAATCGGAGAGCTCATCAAACGAGGCAGGCTCGGTCGATTCCTGCAACGTCGGCCCGAAGGGCAGGAAGATCGGCCGAGGGCATTGTTGCAGCCAGAACCGCCAAGAAGGGAGTATGAGCCAGATCGACCATCTCTCGACATCATCAACATCATCTCTGGGGAACTTCGGCGAGGGGAGGCTAGTGGATCAACAGAACCCGGGAAGAGGTGGAGAATTGAGGAGTCCATTGCTTTCACCAACGAAGATGTCTGAGTTCAGTTTCTGCATAATGATGCAGTTGTAATCTCTTTAAACATTGTTGACTATGATGTGCGCCGCGTTCTAGTAGATAATGGAAGCTCTGCTGATATTTTGTTTTACGATGCTTTCGCAAAAATGTCTTTACCTAATAATCACTTAGGACCTATGAACTCTCCGTTGGTGGGCTTCACTGGCGACGCCGTGCCAGTTGAGGGCATAATAATTCTGACTGTAGCTGTAGGGCAACGCTCGAAGTTGGCCAGAGCGCAAGTTGATTTTCTAGTTGTAAATGCTCCATCTACTTATAATGTTATTCTTGGCCAACCTGGCTTGAACGCACTCCGAGCTGTGGTATCAATCTATTACTTAAAGATGAAGTTCCCAACGAGCTGTGAAATTGGAGAGATTAGGAGAGACCAGGCCTTGGCAAGGCACTGTTACTCCATTGCCTTACAGAAAAACATCCAGCCCGATCTTTGCCCTATTAATGGGTTGGATGTCCGCGATGATCTCATGGAGGAGCGGGGCGAGCCTATGGAAGACCTTGTAGCTGTCCTTGGATGACGGGAATGCAAAACATACTGTGTAGATCGGTTCCAACTTGGAGGATGAGGTTCGAGAGCAACTCATCTCCTTCGAAAGAACGTAGATGTCTTCGCCTAGGTTCCAACAGATATGCCGAAAATCGATGCTGAGGTCATGGAACATCGGCTAGCCGCTAATCCTAGGTGTCGGCCAGTAAAAAAGATGCGCAGCCATGCTCCGGAGAGATAGAAAGCAATTGCGGAAGAAGTCGACAAGCTCCTCAAGGCTGGATTCATTTGGAAAGTTAACTATCCGAGCTAAGTCTCGAATGTGGTGCTCGTCAAAAAGACGAACGGCAAGTGGAGGATGTATAGACTTCAAGAAGCTGAACAAAGTTTGTCCAAAAGATAGCTATCCCCTGTCCAGAATTGACCAGATGGTGGATGCAACCTCGGGCTATGAACTCACCTTCATGGATGTCTTTTCTGGCTATAACCAAATCCGGATGGCGCCAGAGGATGAGGAGAAAATTGCTTTTGTTATTGACCGTGGTCTTTACTGTTATAGGGTTATGCCTTTCGGACTAAAAAATACAGGGGCAACGTACCAGCATCTGATCAACAAAATCTTCGAGGAGCAGATCGGCCGCAACACGGAGGTATATGTGGACAATATGCTCGTCAAAAGCCGAGCTTCAATGAACCACATCGTCGATCTTGAAGAGACATTCAGTGCACTTAAGAAGTATAAGATGAAGCCGAACCCGATCAAGTGCACCTTCGGAGTGAGCTCGGAAAAGTTTTTGGGATTCATGGTGTAGAGGCGCGGGATTGAAATAAATTCAGAGAAAATTCGAGCTATTCAGGAGAAGACTACTCCAAAAATAATTAAAGAAGTTCAATGTCTGACTGAAAAAGTGGCATCCCTAAATTGCTTTGTCTCGAAATCGACCGAACGATGCATGCCCTTTTTTCAAGCTCTCAAGCAGCCAAAGAACTTTTGCTGGACGATGGAATGCCAACAGGCATTCGAGGAGCTTAAAAATTACCTTGGCTCACCCCCATTGCTGGCAAAGTCTGAGCTCGGAGAAAAATTGTTCTTGTACTTAGCAGTCTTCTTAGTAGCCCTGGCGGCAATCCTGGTTAAGGAGGAAATGAAAGTGTAGCGGCTGGTCTATTACATAAGCTGGGTCCTGAGGGATGCAGAGAGTAGGTACTCTAAATTAAAAAAATTGACTTACGCTCTTCTAATTGCTGTTAGGAGACTTCGACCTTACTTTGAGGGGTACTCTATAACGCTTCTCATGGATCAACCAATTAAGACAGTTCTTCATCGAACGGATGCCTTAGGAAGAATCGCAAAATGGGCGATCGAGCTTACAGAATTTGATATCAACTATCGACCTTTGTCGTCGATCAAAGTCCAAATATTAGCAGATTTTATAGTGGAATACACCATCCCAGATGAAGCTGAGCTTGAATAGGATGAAATCAGTGTTTCGTGGTTATAGTCGGGCTCCCTTGAAGAGAAGGCCGACCTTCCTGAAGGTTTTTGGGTCCTATATGTGGACGGCTCGTCCAATGCTTTTGGAGCAGGTGCAGGGTTGATCTTGGTTAACCTAGGTGTCATCGCCGAATATGCGCTGCGTTTTGAATTTCCAGCAACTAATAATGGGGCCGAATATGAAGCTTTGATCATTGGGTTAAAAATAGCAAAAGAGTTAGAAGCAGACCGGCTCCAAGTCTACAGTGATTCTTAACTGGTGGTCGGACAAGTCAGCAGCAGTTATGAAGCTCGGGAGGAAAGCATGATAAAATATCTTGAGAAAATGAAAAACTTGACTTCGGCCTTCAACAGTTTTAGTATTCAATAGATTCCGAGGGTAGAGAATATAAGAGCCGACCTTCTCTCTAAATTGGCCACTTCAGTCTTGGCCGAATTGCTCAAAGAGGTATTTTTTGAAATCCTAAAGTGCCCAAGCTCAGAGGAGTTGCAGTCTGTTATGCAAGTTGAGCGCGAACCGAGCTGGATCGACCTGCTAGTTGCTTACCTCAAGGACGGAGCTCTCCCTCATGATTCGAAAGAAGCTCGGAAACTCAGAAATCAGGCTTTTCGATATGTTCTGTATGAAGACAAGCTATATAAAAGATCGTATTCTTTACCGCTTTTGAGATGTCTTTGACCTTCAGAGGTCGACTTCGCATTATGGAAAATACATGAAGGAATTTGCGGAAGTCATGTTAGAGTCAGATCCTTGTCACAAAAACTACTTCGGCAGGGATATTATTGGCCGACATTGTATCACGATTTCATATAGTATGTCAAGAAATGTGATCGCTGTCAAAGAAATGCAAATATACAAAGACAGTCGACTTCCGAGCTTACTCCACTAAGTACACCATGGCCATTCGCGCAGTGGGGAATGGATATACTTGGCCCATTTCAATGGCATCCGGACAATGGAAGTTCCTTCTAATTGCAATCGACTACTTTACCAAATGGATCGAGGCCGAACCATTGGCAAAAATTACTGAAGCCAAGGTGCAGGACTTCGTCTGGAAGTCAATCGTCTGCCGATTCGGACTGCCCCGAACTCTCATAATTGATAATGGGCGGTAGTTTGCTGGGACAAGATTTGCCGAATTCTGTGAAGATCTGAACATCTTCCATCATTTTACATCAGTCGTCTATCCACAAGCAAACGGAGAAGCTGAAGTAACAAACAGAACACTGCTGCAAGGTATCAAAGCAAGACTTTAAAGAGCGAAGGGGACGTGGACTCTATCATGTGCTCTGGGCATACGGAACTATCCAAAGGTTGCCAATTAGGAGACCCCATTTGCCTTGGCTTTTGGAACGGAAGCGATCATCTCAATAGAACTCAAACTTCCGTCAGCATGAGTCATAGCATTTAATGAGCAGCGAAACTCATCAGACCTCAGGGCTAATCTTGATTTGTTAGAAGAAAAATGGGAGAAAGTTCAAGATCGGATAGCAGCCTACAGGCAAAAGATAGCTCGCTACTACAATTCAAAACTTAGGCAAGATATTCAAAGTGAGGGACTTGGTACTTCGACGAGTCTCACAGCCTTAGAATCAAGGAAAGCTTGCTTCGAATTGGGAAGGTTCGTATAAAATGGAGGAGGTTATCCGGTCCGAAACTTATTGCCTGAAGGAGCTCAAAGGAACAACTCTCACGCGGTCTTGGAATTCAGAAAACTTGAGAATGTACTACTAGTAACTTTTATTCAATAAAACTTTTCTATTTTAACATCACTGCTTCTTGGCGCAAAAATTGTGTAATGACAATAACTCTCTGAAGCAACCTAAAGTAGCCCATTAGGAACAGGAGGAGAACCTCGTCTTAATGTGAGCAAAGTCTAAGGCCTCATTGAACTAAGACGAGGTAAGGGGAGATGTCCTATCAACGGTCCTAACGTGCCCATACAACTCGTTAGGAACAGGAGGAGAACCTCGTCCTAACGCGAGCAAAGTCGAAGGCCTCGTTGAACTAAGACGAGATGAGAGGGAGAGGCCTACCACGACGGTCCTAATGTGCCCCCACAGTCCGTTAGGAACAGGAGGAGAACCTCGTCCTAACGCGAGCAAAGTCGAAGGCCTCGTTGAACTAAGACGAGATGAGGGGAGAGGCCCTACCAACGGTCCTAACGTGCCCCTACAGCCCGTTAGAAACAGAAGGAGAACCTCGTCCTAACATGAGCAAAGTCAAAGGCTTCGTTAAATTAAGACGGGATGAGGGGACATGCCCTATTAACGGCCTTAATATGCTCCTACATTCTGTTAGGAACAGGAGGAGAACCTCATCCTAACGTGAGTAAAGTCGAAGGCCTCGTTAAACTAGGATGAGATGGAGGAGAGGCCCTACTGACGATCCTAACGCGCCCTCACAAGCCATGTTAGGAATAGAAGGAAAGCCTCGTCCTAATATGAGCAAAAGTCAGAACCTCATTGACCAAAGACGAGGGGAAGGAAGAAGCTCGGCAGAGAGTCTTTACACGTGTTTTTCTACGACAACCTGACTACGTCAAATACGAAAGGTGGAATCTTATCCTGGTTTGCACCTAGTTCGGTATCCACAAGCATTTCATGAGAAGGCAACATAGAGAAAAACGAGGTAAAGAAGGTAAGGCCATAAATA
Source organism: Cocos nucifera (assembly GCA_006176705.1). NCBI lineage: Eukaryota > Viridiplantae > Streptophyta > Magnoliopsida > Arecales > Arecaceae > Cocos > Cocos nucifera. The sequence goes on along the minus strand of QRFJ01001328.1, from coordinate 175,753 downwards.
AATCTCGAATTCATGCGAAACGAAAATAACGAGAAATGTATTATTTCATTACAAAAATAAGTTCATTACAAGCAAAACATAGGCCAACAAGGCCGATTACATTGAAAGAAAGAAAAGAGGAGAAGAGAACTAATGCTCTAAGGCGAATCGGACTCCTCGGACTTTGGACTGCCGACCTCGGCCATCACCAAGGCCTGCTTTAGCCTAAGTATCTCCTCAAGCTTCTTGTAAAGATCCTCTACGTACATTCTGTTGGCTAGCTAAAACTTACCCTTAAGCTCTCGTTGTTGTTTCCTCAAAACTTCAGACTCGGCCTCTGCGTCCTTGACAGCTCGATGTTCACAGGTGAGTTGAAGCTTCAACCGTTGAACCTCGGCCTTCTTTGCCCCAACCGCCTCTGAAAGCTCACCGACGGTCCTCTTCAAGGAGGCAATCTCCTCTGACTCACTACTCGCACTGGCTCTTCGACTATTGTGCAGTCGCTTCCGAAGATGAGCTGCTTCATCTCTGGCAGCCTTGAGCTCGCCTTCAAGCCTGGACATCTTTTCCGCCCAGGTCACTCGGTAGCTATTATGCCAGTCCTCAGTATCTTGCAGCTGCTTCCGAAGTTGGGAGAACTTTTTTTGACCAGTCCCAGTCGTACTGGGCCTTGTCGGTGGACCACGGCGAGCTTCCTTCTAGGAGATGGATTTTTTTCCCAGCATTCTTCAGGTCAGCTTCAAGAGAGCTGATCTTCGCCGTCAGTGCTCAGGATTTGTTGCTGGCATTTTTCTTGAGTTTGGTGATCTCCTTCTCAAAGCTGTCCTTCCAGATACTGAAGCTCACCGCATCCTTCATGTGCAAGCCACGGAGGCGAGTGACCTCTTTGGTCGCCTCAGAAGCATTTTTTCGTGAGGCTCGAAGGTCGTCCTCTGTCTTCAACTTTTTCAGAGGCTCTTTATCAAAGGCTTTATCGAAACCCCCTGAGGAAGTGGATCAGCGTTGGCGGAAGACTGCATTCGAGGTATGAAAAGCGCTTAAAGGTATAGAAAAAATTCATTTTCATTTAATCAAAACTTTTGAGTCCAAGACAAGAAAAAAAATGTACAACTACTTGAGGATTTCAACCTCGGAAGGGGCGACGGAGGGCGGAGCCAGATTGCTCTCGGTTGCCTCGGGTTTTCGAACTAGTTCGGACGCCTCTGTGGCAGGTTCAGACGGGCCAGAAGCGAGCTCGTCGAAAGAAGGATTGACTACGGCATTGGACGGTCCCGCATCTATGTCGTCTTCCTCCAGAAAGCTGAGGTCGAGCTCGGAGAACCTCCAAGCCATCCTGCCTTTGCAGAGCTCGAAACTCTTGATAAACACCTCCTGACCGAACTCAACGTTCAAGTTCCTCATCTCGAGAGAGGTCTTGAACTCTTCCACGGCTCGGGTCATCGCCTCCGAGATCGACTTTGCCATTTGGGTCTCTAGTTTGGCGACCCTATTCTCGGCCTCCTTTCTCCTTTCCTCCTCCAAGGTCAGTGCAGCCTTTAGTCCGGTCGAGACGAACTCTTCTTTGCGAAGCGCGCCCTGAAGACTTTCGATGTCCGCCGCCTTCTCCTCGGCAAGGTGCTCGACCTCGTCGATCCTCTCTTGAAGACGGCGCATCTCGACTTGAAGGTCCTCCTGGGCCTTCTGTGCCTCCACCTCCTGATGATGCGTCTTCTTGATATAGACGAGCATCTGGTGATCCGACTGCAACAAATGATTGATGTTAAAAAAAAAAAAAAGAAAAGAAGAAAAGAGCAGAAGAGGAGAAAGAGTCGAGTAACGGAGCAATCACCTTGAGGATTGTTCCGAGAGAAGCCCAGACGAGTTGCCGCGGGTCCAGGTCGGCCATTTGGTCCACACCTCGGGCATGGCAAACATGTCGGTAAGATTTCGGATGATCTTTGGATTGTCGAAGGGATTCTCCCCTTGTTCGTCGCCGTCGCCGTCGCCATCCGATCCGCCTAGGTGAGCCTTGCGGGACATCTTAGCAATGACTTTCTTTTTTTTTATTCCTTCCCGTCTCTTCCTTGGCAGGAAGTTCCGAAGCCCGATCCCTGCTGGAGGGATCGAGGGCATGGAAGGCACCGAGCCCGCACCAGCGGTGTCGACCTTGGCAGTTAGGGCAGTCTCGGCGCTGGCGATGACCTCGGACGTAGCGACAGTGGAAGCGGGGACTTCGGAGCTAGAAGCACCGACCTTTGCCCTATTTGAGCCATCGCTTGGCGCCTTCCCTTTTCTCTTCTTGATGTAGAGTCCTTTGGTAAGCATCTCGGCAGCTTGTGTGTCCATTTCTATAATAGGAAAAGAAGTGCGGTCAGTAGCAATACATGTGTGCGAAACCGTGTGGAGTCAAAAATCAAAAGATGTACCAGCAGGATCGTGGGGACTCAGATACAGGTTGAACAAGGTCTGTTCTTTTAGAAGGTCGGGAAGAAGAGGAGTTCGGTGTGCCTTAAGTTTATCGGAGGAATCAAGGTCAGCTCCGTCTAAGCTAGGAGCTCGGTGAATGGACTCTAATATAACCCCATGGAGGAAGACCTAATGGCAGGATCGGGCAATGTACAAAAAAGAACTTTTCCTTCCAGTTGTGAACGGAAGAAGGGGTGCCTTTCAATAACCCCTTCTTGCCGATCTGAGGGGAAAGTACCACCAATCCTTCGCAGAAGGATGGCGCTTGAAGGTGGAGAAATTTCTAAAAAGTGAAATAGTCGGTTGGACTTTGGCCAATCGACAAAGGGAGAGGAAACCTATGACGAATCGAAAGGAGTTTGGTACGACAGATGCGAAGGAGATGTTTAAAAACCAAAAGAGGACGATTACAAAAGGGGCAGTAGGAGTCTAAGTTTGGCACGCAAAGTTTCTAAATACAAACAAAACCGGCCGGTCGGAGGGGAGCTGACTCGGTCGTTAGAGCTAGAGAGTTCAAGGTCGTATTTCGGAGGGATTCCGTATTGGATTCGGATCAGAGAAAGATCGTCCGAGGTAAGAATAGACAAGATGGTGTCTGGAGCGAAAGACGAGCGGAACATGTTTCTGGGTTCTACCTTGGCAAAGGATGCAGGGCCAAAAAAGGTTGGTTCGGATGAGCCCCATGAATTGGAGTGGGAGGTTTCGGAAGACATTCGGATCGAGATTAAACCCCAAAAAACTCACCTTCCAAAAAAAAAAAGATAAGAGAAAATGCAGGGCAAAGGTCGCCACCAAAAAAATCAGGGAAGCAAGAAGCCAGAAATGAAAAGCACGAATAACCTAAGAGAAGGGTTAGAAAACTGATCTAAGCTGTCTGGGGAGAATGAAAGGACGATGGATACGATGAGGATCAATCGAAAGGATGTTCGGAGCTCAGGAAGGAGAGGGAGAAGGTTAAGATCCTTGGGAAGAAGACGGACGGGGGCTGAAGGAAGGACAAGACTCGAGCAGGAATGACTTCCAGGCGAAGAAAGAAGACCTTAAATAGCCAGAAGTAATCCGAGGCAGTTATGATCACGGATCAACTTCAGCCGGTTAGCATGCGCCACGTGTACCACTCATCATGACAGAAAGGCAGCCGTAGGTGGAGTCTTTATGGTGCCGTACTTGGGGCAGTTTCGGTGGGAGAAACGAAGGGCCGTCTTTTCAAACTCATTTCAGATTTAAAAAGTTTCGGTGCCAGCGCAGTAAACGCCAAAATGTCTCATCCCGTCAAGGCGGGAGCTCGAGAATGAACTTCGGTGGTCATCTTTTTACTTCGAATTTCAAATTCGGAAGTGGAGGGACTATTGTTGGGGGTAAATCTCGTTCCCATCGAAGTTCTGTTTGGCACTCGGTCAGGTGTAACTCATGATCGCAAGAGAGCTTCAATCGCGAACTCCTTCCAGACTCCTCCAGCAGTCGAACTCCTTCCGGACTCCTCCAGTGGCCAAATTTCTTTCGGACTCCTCCCGATCGAACTTCTCGCAGTCGCCCAGGAAGGTCTCCGCACGAACTCGGCTCCACACGGCACGAATCAACTCACCCACAGACCGCTTAAGAGGAGTCCGAGCTTCCTTGGTATTGATGCAACTCAAAGATTCGTCGCCAACTGACGCCTACTCCGAACTTCGACTATTAAATTTCAACGGATTGGCACGTCATGACAACAAATAGTATCCTCCGTAACAAACTCCACATGGCTTCGAGCGGCCCACTACCGGATGGTTACGGTTGTTACTATCAGTTTGTTACAGGCTCCGTCTATAAAAGGAACCCTCCAGATACGTTTTCTTTGGGTTTTCTTCTCCTTCTTGATACTCTGCAACTTTCTATACTGGGCACTTCATTTCTGTTGGCTGAAAGAGCTGATTTGATCGTCGGAGGGTCTTGTCGGAGCCACCCCTCAGGCTCTGGACGAGACTTATTTTGCAGGTCACCAGCGGCGACCTCATCTTCTCCAACTCCAGTGCTCCGACGACGACGACAAGATTTCGCACCAATAATATATATATATATATATATAATATATATATATATATATATATATATATATATATATATATATATATATATATATATATATATATAGATGTTCAAATCATATGATTTTTTATGCATAGGTAATTTTGAGGTAGTAGATCACATTCAACGGCTTGGATCATTGATGCAAGATTCCTGTTATGAGTTTTAACCTAAACGGATTTGAGTCCAAATTCGGTCAACCTGATTCTAGCCTGGCTCTCTCTCTCTTTCTCTCTCTCTCTCTCTCTCTCTCTCTCTCTATATATATATATATATATATATATATATATATATGGCATTTAAAGTAAACATTGCAAGATGGGATAGAAATTGGTGGATAAGAAAAATAATTTCTAGATTGACTTATTGGGTGAATGTTAGATACTTCTCTTTTATGTTTGAGTGCAAAGATGAAGTTGAACATTTTATTTTCAAAATCATGTTTTCATGAAGTGGAATGTGTCAATTACTGCAGTTAGCCTTTGCCTTGACATTTGACAGTAGGTATAATGATATAATATGACTCAAACTCTGTATTTAGTTATATCAAATTAGTTATTGTTGGGTTTTTCCCATCTCAATTATATCAAAGTGCAGATGTTAACCATTTTAATCATTCTTCAAAGTATCCCTGATGCCTCTTTATCTGGTATATGTTCAGAGAGTAGCTTATGACAGGTCCAGTGCCCCGAAAGATTGTCGGGCCTCTGCATGGTTTGAATCACCTGATGATGACCCATCCAGCCATGCCAAGATGTACATCTTGAGTGAGTTCTCTTATGACCTTGACAAGAGCAGTGCACAGACCTTCAATGTAGAGACAGCCGACTTGGGTGTGGTCAACATGGTGCGGCTGGACTTCACCTCCAATCATGGAAATTCAGCTCTAACGTGCATCTATCGCTTTAGGGTGCATGGCTACGAGCCGAACTCTCCAGCAGCCATGGCTTTGCTGGCCCGATAGAGAGTTGCGGTGCTATTGTTTGTGGTGCACTGAACCCCAGCTTCTCAGCTTCTGTGCCCTCATCAATTCCTGGTTGTATTGCTCATCCTTACGTCCCCTCTTTCCATTTTCCAACGGGTGACTGTAAATCTTTTAATTATTTGTTGTAGCATTTCTGTTCCGCTTAATTGGAAGGCATTGAATGGTGCCATCTATGCTCAGCGCATGCAACTATGGAATTAAGCACCAACAGCTAAACAATCATCAATTGCTTGATACCTTTTGTAATCATTTGTCCCCTGATTTGAAGAATATGATGAATTGGTCGTTGAGGGTGGGAACTTGGGGGAGTGGGGATGTCTCTTTGTTAACATTCTCTAGCCGGAGTTTGCAGGCTGCAAGCTGGCATCACCACTTAGCTAATTCCAGTTGGGATGTTGGAATACAGCATTTTTTTATGCCGGTGCTCTCACATGGCAGCATACTTGAAAACCAGAAGAATGATTTCTTTTTTTATGGTAGGAAATAAAATCCTGCTTTGTTAGAAGTGTTGAGTAGCCGTACAGTGGATGAGCATCACAACCGGACGTCAAATTTGTTTTTCGTGGTAAATATAATGAGTGTAGACACATCCAGAAGCATCTAGACAGACTTCGTCTCCAAGATCTTGTGGGCGGTGACCGGAGGTCTAAAGACAATTCGAGTGATATGCCACGTGCCAAGCCGCCCAATCTGCAGGTTTATTTCCCTCTGAACGTTTGAGATGCTTTAGTGTACCTTTTGGATATACGCCAAACATTACAAGTCTTGTATGAAAATATCCAATAAGGAGAGATTTTTTACACCGCAGTGCGGCATGGCATGCACTGGGTGTGGTGATTATAGCGTTCAAAAAAAATATTTTTTTGCTTCTGCATGGATTCCATGCGAGCATCAATCACTGCATGCAGTATGGTAGATGTGTACCGCATATGGTCTAGAAAGTATAACCCATCCAACAAGTTTAGAAAATAAAATCTTTCAATTGTCTTAAAGTTGATACCAAGGAAGTCCACAAGCAGTCTTGGGTATGCTCCGCCATATAGGCCGTCATTTATTTCACTGCAGAATTTGCATGGAGAATAGATATGTCCTACAAGAGGTGATGGTTGGATGCCCCCAGCGAACATCCTGAATCCAAGACAACACAGCAACAGAGTCATCCTCAATGGCTGTGGTCCGCCCCCAACATTGTTTGTGCATAGATAGCTCCTAAGCTGCACGAAGCTTCGCTTCAAGAACTATAGACCCAGCCAAGTGTTGGCCCCTTGCCACCACTAATTTGGAATCGAGCCCATGGATGACAAAGCCGGCTCTTCCACTATAGTCTTTGATGCTTCCATCAAAATTGATTTTTAGATATCCTGGAGGTGGGGGCTTCCAAATAATAAACATATGTTGGATCACTACATGAGCAGGGTCGGAGACCTAGGTCTTCGAGAGTCTAAAGGTCACATTAATCATCTCCCGAGCTAGAATCAGAGCTCTTTCATGGATGATCCTTGCCGGGCATCTCCTGGCCTAAAAAATAATACTATTCTTAGCCAACCAGATGTTAGAAGTATGCTTTAGAAGTTAATTATTGGCTGACACATTTATATTTTTAGAGCTTGTCTTTGTACTTGTAAATCTTTTATTATCAATAAAAGTATTTTTATTTTCAATTATGTTTATGTGTTAATAATTTATCCTAGAAATTAACAAAGATGATTTTATATATTATCAAAGTATTGAGAATTTAAGATATATATTATTAGTGGTTAATTTCTAAATGCTTCCGATCATAGAATCATTATAGAGGATAGTGATTGATCTCATCAAGATCGGTGCATGAATCACTTTCCTTCTGGGCAGATGAGTCTTGAGTCTGCAGTATGGGAACACTGGGATGAGAGTGCGGGTGGTTGTTAGAGAATAATTTGTACTATGGATGACCATCATGAGAAACCACTTGGATGTCTACTCGCTCGTTAGTGATTCTTTTTGATGCTGCAGTAGTGCGATTGGTCCTTTGACGTATGATGTGTTGGCTATTCGCAACGAGGCTACTGGATTTGACTGCACATTTTCTTGGTTCCTAGGCATTCGGGTCCTTTCTGTGTACATTGGCTTCATTGGATTCAGGTTCGCTGTTAGGGTTGGATATATCTAGATGAAATTTATCGATCTTGGTAGAAAAGAGGAAGTCTTATATGATTAGCAAGACTGAGTTCGGAAAGTCTTCGATCGAAGTGAATACTGAAAAAGAATTTCCACAAGATTCACAAATAAACTCGAGTCAAGCTAATCTGGCATATGACTGACGATGGAGTTTAACGAGTTCTCCATGGCCTTCGTTAAGTTGGAACTCATGATAGAAGGACTGAATCATATGATAACTGTACCTAGGGATCAGACTTTTCTATTCTACTGGGTTGTCACTACATGCTGCTAGACATCATTGGTAGATTATGAGAATTCACTAGAATAATTTTTGGATCAACGATTCTTGTTCGGTTAAGCCAGAATTATTCTGATCAATTGAAATGAGTTTCGATAATACTATGATAGAGATCACGGTATGTCTCACTATCAGATAGATAGAACATGAGGGGTCACACACAAAAAAAGTTTGACTAGATCAATGATTTGGATCATGTTTGAATTATCAATCAAATTGATGGTACGAATTTTAGAAATTACTAATTTGTAAGCGTTATAGATTTGGCAGCTGCTAATTATTAGCATGCCGACCTAATTACAAATGTTGTAGTTAATTAGGGATTGATTAAATTATAAATTAAATATTAATTAATTTAAATCATATTTAATTTAATTTGACTTAATTTAATTTAATGTTAATTGGGTTCAATAATCCAAATTAGATTTGGTTGGATCAGGTTTGATAGCCTTTCGTATTCGATTCGATACGGGCTCAATTTGGACTGAATTTGAATCTAGTTTGAATCCAATTGACCTTGATGACTAGAGCTCAGGTTCTCTGGGCTTCTTTATCCTCTTGGCCGACCAGAAAGGAATTGGAGTGGCAAGAAACTCAGTGCATTCTTTTAGGGGCACGTGCATGAGGGTATTAGGGTTTAGGTAAGGTGCCACCTCACTTTCTTGATAGACTAGGACTCTTATTAGATAAGAGACAAAGCCTAACTTATCTAGTCCTATTCCTATCTGATTATGGCATGGTACATTAGAATTTTGTGTGACAAAATATAAAAGAGAAGGGTGGGGGCATGCGGCATATCTGATTGCTCTCTTCCTTCTTGCTGCAAGAAAGAATTGCCGCACCTCTTCCTCTTTATTTTCTCCCTTCCATGCCCGCTTCTCTTCCTCTTCTAGATTAGATCTGAGACAGAGAGAGAAAGAGATCTTTGAGAGAGAAGAAAAGGAGTTTCTTTTGGTTTTGATCTATCCTTTGAAAGCTGCAACAATTTGTTTCGAGAAATAGATCCAGATCCAAGCCGAAGAACGAAACTTGTAAGAGAGCTAGCACCCCGAGGGTTTCATAGTTCTGATCAGAGAGAGCTCTATATAAATACCAACAGAGGCTAGGCATGTGCGCGGTTATGATAGCAGTCCCGGAGATTCGATTGATTCATTCAAAGAAAGGAGGGAAAAGCATCAGGTATACCTTCTACCTTTTTGTTTATAATTTTAGATCTGTAAGTAAAATTATTTATACAGTTAGACGATCCTAAGGGTGATTATGATTTAGAATTAGCATGTTTCATGATTTTAAAAATATTTTAAAATCTGCTTCTGCTGCAATTAGTATAATCGATTAAAAACTACATGTAAATCACCAGCTTTCTAATAGTGGTATCAGAGCCACGTCGTTTTAGCATGTTATAAATAACTTTAGATCTAAAATTATGCTTTTTAGGATCTGATTTATTATTTATATATCTGATATGTGAAAGAAAATTAGATCTGAATTTAATAGAATACATAATTGATGTGTTAGATTAAATTGCTTGTTTGTATAGTATTTGAATTGGGTGCTTCACCATGGCCATCTGGTCATAAGAGGAAGTAGGGGTTGAAGCCCCTCTCTTATCCATTCAAAAGGGTTCTCTTATGGCATGTAGGGGTGCCACTTGTGATGATCTCCCATGAAGAAGAACAATGAATGAAGATCCTAGGTGTACGTGATACTGTTTTAGATCTAGTTTTTGTTTTGATGCATATAGTTGATGTGTTTTTAATTAATTTTAGATCAAAAAATTATATATTTGATATATATATATATATATATATATATATATATATATTAGATACATGATTTGAAATTTAATTTTTGTAAAACTCTAGATCTGAAATCCTAGGATCTGATTCCATGAAATCCTAAATTGTGGTTGGCGAGCCTGCTGAGTTGACTTGGATTCAATTCGAGTCGACTCGAGTTCTAAGCAATTCAACTCACCCTTTTGGAGTCGAATTGAGTCCTTGGTGGGTTGAATCATTTGCATATGAGTCATCTCAATCCTGCAGGCTAAAGCCCATAATTTTTTATCGTCATAGATGAGCCGACTCGAGTTCTAGGGCGAGTCGACTCAAGTCTATTGACATCAAAATTGTATATGATATAATTTAATTAGTTTAGATTAAAAATTATTTTGACATTTGAACTAAACCATGTTCATAATGCACTTAATTAAGAATTAATATTTAAAATTAAAAGATCTAAAATTATGAATTTAAGATCTAATTTTTAATGCATAAAACATGGGTTAAGGATATGGGTAGCTCAATTAGGTCTAAATTTTAGCGGTTGATCAAACCAATCAAGTATTGATTAGGATTAGGTCAAATATGCTCATGACCAATCCAATTAGTTGTAGTTTGGTTAGATCGATTAACAACTATGTGTTATCGATCAAATCTAAAAGACCTAATTTGGCTCAATGGTTCGAGCCTGAATTATAGGTTAACCTGATCAATTCTTATTGATCAATTGGTGTATAAGATAAGCTTGGCAGCATCAATCGATGGTCTTTAATTGGGAGCTACTCACATGGCTTGAGTCCATGGTAAGTTAATGGCATATTTCTTCCATCGATCTCACTTATTTGGCCAATTTGATTGATTAAGTTTTGAGTTAAGTTATAATGATTCAAGCTAGCCCATGCCACTAGGTTAGTCATAACCATTATGACTAATTAAGAATGAGACCTAAACCTTTTTTTTTTAATTAAATATTAAGTCTAGCGATCTTCCATCATTGTAGAAATGCGGGTGCCTACCTGGCATTGATTGTTATCGACTGGTCATAGTGATTTGGTTGCATTGAATAGGTACAACCACTTTATGGCATTGGATACCCTGGGGTAGAGATGGGGTTGGGCCCAATAACTATTAGGTAAGGGTTCCAATGATGCTTTGCGCCCACTGGTATATGGTGGGTCTGATTTAACTAAGAACTATGCTAATAACTATTAGGTGAGATTACAAAACTTAGAGACCGAACACGCTGCATCTTACTTAATGAAGAATAGACAAAATGTTATCCACTTATTGGTCTATGTTCACCAATAACTGTTAGGTGAGGTATGCATGGATCAGTGGGAGTGCAGTACCTACTAAAAATTGATTATATGTAGATTTTCATTTCTCCACCCGAGGAGTATGAGAGATCCATAGAAATAGTGGAAGCCTTTTGTTTGTTTATTAAAGTCCTTATAACAAACATTAATATAAGTATAATTTTCTAATTAGAAATTATTTCTCTCTGTAGTTAACCATGTCGAGTTCAAACCCCCTAGCCTAAATTCTTGACACCAACAGGTCGACTGGCCCAAATTATAAAGACTGGCTCTAGAACTTGGAAATTGTTCTCAGTTTTGAGAAATTGACCCATGTCCTAGACCAGGAAATGCCTATGTTGCCAACATAATTTGGATGGTAAAAGGTGGGTCGATGCAGATCTCATCATTCCGAGCTAGGGATGAGTTGTGGAGCTCTTCAATCTATCTATTCATTTCTCAAAGCTTCTGATCGAGATCATCATCTCAATCACAAATCTCAAAGTATGGTGACCTTGATGGAGGCAGCGACTTTCTGGGAGTAGAATCATGTTCAGAATAGGGACTCATAGCTCTCTACTTTTTCTTTCCAGGATTTTCTGGTTGGCTTCTCGAAGTAAGCCTTTCCTGCTCCATATCTTGATGCTGCAGTGAGGGCTTTTTAGGTGGTGCCGGTATCAGAACTTGCTGTATAGCTTGCATGGCCTCCGTGAGGCTTCTCACCGACTGCACCAGCAGGTTGAACTGGTGCATACCTACCATTGCTGGCTGGGATGATAGTAGGATAGATGACGGTAATGGAGCTGGATGATCGATCGATTCCAGATCCGATCAGAAGGCAGTGGTGATAAATTGCCGAGAGGATGCTCTTTTGAAAGGCATTTTGCTTGGATGGAGGAGGTGATCACTCGACTGAGTACTTCTTTTAGAATAAGGGCTTAATCATCCTTCCTCTAGCGTCAATCCTGTTGGTGCTAAAAATGAACCATCACTAGAGATTGTTGGAGTTGAAGTCCAGGATCTCGCCAATGAGACCCGCAAAATAGAGTCCTGATCAGAGGTGGATGGCTCCGACATAGATCCTTCGACAATCAAGTCAAAAACTTCACCAACAAGAATGGAGTATACAGGAGTTATAGAGTGAAAAGAGCACTTAAAGGCGAAAACATATCTAGAGGATCTTATTTATAGATGGAGCCCATAATTAATTGATGGTGATTGCTGTAACTAAATGTTAGTAGGCCATTCAGATCATTCAGATTTTAATCCTTTGGTATTAAATTGATCTTGGAAACTAACTTAACAGCACCTCGGATAGGATTATATTTTGAGCTTGAGTAACATTTTTTGGGGACCGATAAGGTCCAACCCACTTGAACTTTGATGGAGAATACGTTTTCTAAATACTTGTCTGCTACTCCCAAGTTCGAATTTCAGACAAAGGGAGTATTATCATTTGCAATTACTGAAGTCTAATTCTATTTTTCCATCTTCGAGATGTGACATTCCTAGGATAATTCAAGCTGGTACAGAAGCTTCATTATTATAGAATGATCTAAGACGATCTTAGATTTCAAAATTTGCTTTGGCGTGTAGCTTGATCATATGGCACAATTGTAAGGTATGATTAGTAGGACGGAAGCATGGATTTCAAAGCATTTCATATGAAATCCAAAATTAAACCCTAATCTAGGACCACCTTATTAAATTCAAATCATATAACATGCATTTATAACATAAAATTAGGGTATAGAATCATACCTGGATTGCTAAAGCCTAACTTAAGTCTAAATTTTGGCAGAGGTCCGATAGGGGTTCCACCAGGTGCCCACATATTCACCATCCAATATTGATCCACACAGGGACTTGATCAAGCCTCTAACACTTTCTTCAAATTGATTTCTTGAATTAAATTCTTATTGCAAGAATTTAATTTGGGCAGAACTTCCTCTTGGCTTTGCTTCCTTCCTCCTAGCCTTCCTTTTTCTTACTTTCTTTTCTCCTTGTCTTTCTTATCTTTCTTCCTAGATCCTTGTCCTAAAGAAGACTCCTTGTCCTTATTAGGACCTTGTCTTAACAAGAGAAGGAAGAGAGAAATTAGACAAAGTGGAGAGGGTTGTAAGAAAGAAGAGATCAAGATAATTCCCCGGAAGCCAGGCGCGCCCCCTATTTATATTTACGTCGAGGCACCTTCTCCAATTTCTCACGCCCATTCCCTTCCTTATTACATGCCCCATCAGATGTCTCATGCCTCATTAAAATCTCAAGACACGTGGATATACGTAGAATTAATTCTAAGAGTTGTTTCAAGCAGAAGGACTCTTTGGAATAAAATTCTACATTATTTTTCCAAGAGTCAAGAGAGTTTATTTATGGCGCCAAGCACTTGAAGGGTGGAGATCTGATTTGAAGACCATCTAATGGTCCATAAAGGAGGTGCCAATCTAAAGTGGGCATGGGAAATAGGTAGAGTCCACAACCACTTGGACTCTTGGTCCAAGTGGCGCGAATCATGAGAAGGGGCAGCAAGGTTGCCATTCTAATCCAAGTACCTGATAACCAATGAAGAGATTCACAAGTAGAAGGAATCTTCTACACCTCCTCTTAATCTGAAGTCCGTGCCACAATTAAAATACGTGAAACATCAATTGGATAAGGCTTGGAAGTTGGCGCCAATTTAAATCATGCGCCAAGATGCCTAGCAAAAGGAACTCTTCTCACGTGCCAAGAGAGAGACTCTCTGGCACGTGGGATGGTGAAATGAGGTGCCCAACCATAGTCTCAATAAGCCATAGTCCAACCCAATTAGGACACAAAATATGATTTGGATTAAATTGGATTTAATTAGCCTAAATTAGAACCAAATTCGAATCTAATTCAAAAGTAGGTGTTAGGATTTGCAACATGTGCTAGCATGTTCAACTTGCAAATATGATCTAATCCAATTAGACTCTTGATCAATTTTCTTTGTGTATGATCCATTGGGTTTTATATCTACCCAGCAGTGGGTTCAGATATGATTTGACCTAATTTGATTAGAAACCAATCAAACTGATTTAGGTCAAATCGAGCTGACCCAATTCGATCAATCAGAACCCTTTCTAATTGGTGGTCAAATTAAACTCTTTAATTTAATCAAACTCACAAGACAAGATTGACATCTAGCAATGTATCATGTCTATTCAAAAAATATAGAATTTTGATAGAAATACCAAAAATATTCTTTAGTGAAAAGTTACCATGCAACATGATCCTATGATCATCTTGCATTCCGAATATGACTCTGGATATGGAATCATATCAAATCCAATATCATATTCATATTTTTTTCAATCTTATAATGATGATTCAATTAATGCAATATTAGAAACCATTTTTAATATTCATAATGCTTTGATCAAGGTCTTTCTAAATCATCATTTGACTGAAGCAAGTAGGATGCGATCTTCTCTTACTAGGAGTGATCGATCCCATGTTGACCTACTCACAACCTCTATATGCAATCCACCATATCTATAACATCTCATATATGACTAAGTCATGAATGAGTATGAATCAAAATATGGATTTATGCATACAAGGTTCCATGGCAGTCTCAGGTCAAAGAATTTCATGCATAATTCCTACTATGAGAACCATCTATTGACAAATAGATAAGACCCCATTAGATGTTCTCAAGTTGGATCAATTCGGTTAATCCATTTTTTAATGAGCATCCACATCCTTATATTAGTGTCATATACAAGTGATTGTGAGATCAATCATCCTCTCCATCGAGCATATATAGGATGTGCCAGTCTTTTCGAAAATATTGATCTCCAACTCAATATTTCATCAATCAAAAATATTTTAGATCAGAATTTTAAGATTTTGGATCTCACAGGTATGATCTCATCATAACCCTAAAATCACAGTCCTAATCAATGAGATTCATCATAATTTTAAATAAATAATAAGACACAGCATGTGATGAAATATAAATGCCTTTATTTTTTTATAAAAAATATCATTACATGAGTTTGGAAGACAAAAAAATAATCTATCAAAATACATATTTTGATTGGCTTGTAGGACATATTTCTTTCAATCTTCTACTTGCACTAAAGCTAATCGTCCTTATATTTTAACCTCATACAATTGGGGTGGCGATCGAACTACTACTGTGGTAGAGCCTTAGTGAATGGATCTACTATGTTCTTCTTTGTATCTACTCATTCAATGACTACTTCTTGTCTCTCGACAATCTCTCGAATTAGGTGGAAGCATCTCAAAATGTGCTTGAATTTATGTTGAGACCTTGATTTCTTTGCTTGAGCAACTGCTCTAGTATTATCATAGTAAAATGGTACTTAGTTCTCAATCTCAAGAAAGACACCTAGTTTAGTGATGAACTTCTTCATCCAGATAGCTTCCTTGGGGCTTCACTTACAGCTATGTACTCTGTCTCAATGGTTGAGTCAGCTACAGTTTGCTTTTTGAAATTTTTCTAACTCACTACTCCACCATTTAGAGTAAAGACATATCCTGATATGGATTTACTATCATCTGGATCTAATTGAAAATTAGAGTTGGAATATCCTTCTAGTTTAAGATCAGATCCACTAAATACTAGAAAAATATCATTAGTCCTTCTCAAGTACTTAAGAATATTTTTCATGCTTTCTAATGATCCTCTCCTAGATCAACCTGAAATCTACTAGTTATGCATAAGGCATAAGCAACATTAGGCTTGGTACATAGCATAGGATATATTATTGATCCTACTACCGAAGTATAAGGAATATAACTCATTCTATTTCTCTCTTCAGGTGTCTTAGGAGACATCTTCTTAAAGAGATATATGCCTTAACTCATAGATAAGTAACCTCTTTTACTTCCATCCATGCTGAACCATTTCAGCACTACATCAATGTACCTATATTGAGACAAGCCTAGCATCCTCTTAGATCTATCTCTATAGATCTTTATACCAAGTATATAGGATGCCTCACCCAAGTCTTTCATGGAAAACCTAATAGCCATAATTTGACCAATTGCAACATTGAGATATCATTTCCAATGAGGAGTATATCATCTACATATAGAACCAAAAAAACTATGGTACTCCTACTAGTCTTCTTGTACGCACAAGGTTCATCTATATTTTTGACTAAGCCAAACTCTTTGACTGTAACATCAAAATGGATGTTCCAACTTCTTGAAGCTTGCTTTAATCCATAAATAGATTTCTTAAGCTTGCATACCTGATTTGATCTCTCACTTAAGATAAATCCTTCTGGCTGTGATATATGAACCTCTTTCTCAAGAAAACCATTAAGAAAAGCGGTCTTCATATTCATTTACCATATTTTATAATCATGGTATGCTGCTATGGAAAGCATAATTCGAATAGATTTGAGCATGACAATAGATGAGAATATTTCATCATAATCTACATTTTATTTTTGCCTAAAATCCTTAGCCACCAGTCTGACTTTGTAAGTTTTAACTTGGCCATCTGCTCCAATTTTTTCTTATAGACCCATTTGCACCCAATAGGGTTCACACCCTCTGGTGCATCAACCAAAGTCCATATTTTATTGGTGTACATGGAGTCCATCTCAGATTTTATGGCTTCTAGCCATCTATCTGAGTCCTTACTCATGACAGCTTTTGTATAGGTCAAAGATTCATCATTCTCAATGATTTGAGCTTCATTATTCTCAATAATGAAATCGTACCTCATTGGTGCATGTCGCACTCTATCAAACCTTTGGATAGGAATTGTGTGTTCAAGTTCATCCCTATTTATGTGTTCATTTGGTTAAAAAAATTTTATTTGTTTATCTTGAACTTCACTAGATTCAATATTTCTTCCACTACCTCTTTCAAGGATAAACTCTTTTTTCATGAAAGTGGTATGCCTACTTATAAATATCTTTTGTTCAGTAGGATGGTAGAAAAGATATCTTATACTATCTCTAGGATATCCTATAAATGACATCGATCTGCTCTAGCATCTAGCTTATGTCCAAAATTTTTTTTGACATATGCTAGACAACCCCATATCTTAAGATACTTAAGATTAGATTTATTTCCTCTCCATATCTCATATGGAATGCAAGATATAGATTTTGAAGGTACTCTATTCAAGACATATACTATAGTCTCCAGGGCATGATCCCAGAAGAAAATAGGTAACTCTGTAAAGCACATCATGGACCATACCGTATCCAATAAGGTATGATTTCTTCATTCAACTACACCGTTTAACTGTGCTGTATAAGGAGAGATCCATTCAAAGAGAATCCTTTATAGGATCAAAGAACTTTTCTTTATATAACTTGTTAATCCTGGTCTCACTTATATGACCAAGTCGATAATACCAAAGTAAAGTATTATTAACATGTTCTCTCTTTCGCTTTCTATTTTTATCAATATAAAAAATATTGTCATCAGAGATGGAGTCAAAAGATCATTATCAAAAATGTTAGAATAAATATTTTATTAAAAAATTTAATTAAGCAACCATTGCTCATTACATCAATTTCATATCTTTTTTTTAACAACAAGGATACTGAAATAATATTTCTAATGATCTTAGGCATATGATAACAATTCTTTAGCTCGAAGATCTTCTCAGAAATAACTTCAGAATATTTATCCCTATAGCTTCAGCTTGGATGGACTCTCCTCCAGCATCGTAGAGCTCACAGTCTCCCTTTTTCAAAACTCTAATTTTCTACAGCTCCTACAAAGATTTGTAGATATTAAAATTACAGCTGGTATCTAATATCCAAGAGTTTAAAATAAAAAAATTTAATGACAATATTGTATGTATCTCATACATATCTTTCGATGCAATACTTGCACTAGTCTTCACAGTTGCAAGGTAAGCCTTGCAATTCCTTTTTCAATAACCTACTTTGTCGCAATAAAAGCAAGTTGCTTATTCGGAGGCCTTCTTCCCCTTCTTCTTCTAATTTATGCCATATTTAGGGTTCAGCCTCCTCTTTGAATCCTTTTTGCCTGCCTTCTTCTTGGAGATCCCATCCACAAGAAGAAGAGTCTTATCCTTTTTGATATGACTCTCTGCTATTTTAAGCATATTTAATAGCTCAGGTAAGAAAGTATTTAGTTTGTTCATGTGATAATTCATGATAAATTGAGAAAATGATTCTGAAAGTGATTTTAGGATCAAATTCTGACTCAACTTTTCATCCATAACAAAATCTAATTGATCTAATCGAGTGATCAGGTCAATTATCATCAATACATGATCTTGTATGGATGAACTTTCTGCCATCTTGGTATGAAATAACTATTTAGATATTTTATTTCTAGTAGTCCTACTCTGTTCTCCATAAAGCTCTTTTAGATTGAGCAGTATGAACTGAGTTTCTATGCCATCATGCTGTTTCTATAACTAATAACTCATAAAGACTAGCATGATGCACTTGACAATTAATGAATCATTTTGCCATATTTTATATATGGCTACTTCCTTAGTAGCATCTTCAGCTGCTGGCTCAAGATTAGGGATATCGAGGATATAAGAGATCCTCTCTTGATTGAGCACTATCTTTAGATTTCTCAACCAGTCCATATAATTGGGATCGATCAATTTATTTGAATCCAATATACCATGCAATAAAAGTGAAGAAGCCATATAGAATTTAATTTACATAATAAAGAATATTACGTAAGCAAATAACTCATGATGACATACATAATTAAATTAAAATTTTAATTTAATTGTGTCTCCTACTATTTTTGTCGGACATCATAGCCCTCTACTATGATGAACGAGAAATCTTAATTGATTTTCTTAGTGGGATTGAGATCCTAATTCCTTATAAAAGGTCTTATGGTTGTACAACAAATTTTTTACAAGTTCAAAGATAGGAAACTCTTTTCAATTGCTCTTATATAATTTTCAATATAATTCTGGCCTCTGAAATATTAATAGTCTTGTAGTTGCACAACAAACTATAATATTTTTAGTTAAGTTGGACCTTTCATTTTTATATAATCAAATTTGAACATTACTGTCCTTGTGATTACACAATAAAGCATATACCCAAAATGTCATAAGCATCTTAATGCACCAAGACAATATTATGTTAGTCCCCATAATAGGTCTTGTGGTTACATAATAAACCTAATATGGTTCGTGACATAATAATGACCTAGCATGAAGGAAGGCCTTAATGTAGTGAATATAACACTAAGCACTCCAATCAAGAATTAAATTAATCTAATTGGCTAGGTAAGTAGAAGAGAGGTGGGGGTCCTCCTATAGCTTTTCTTAGATACCAATAAATTGGTTAGGTCAGATAATGGAATCAATTAGAAACCAGATTCTCTTTACCAATCATGAACCATTTTTTTAGACATCGATCAATCAATCATACATTTAGACTAGTTGTACTATTGTAATTACACTACAACTTATATTAATTTTATAGAGGGATTAACTAGTCTCTATGTATATTCTAATTAAATTACCATAAATATAATAATCATATCATCTCATATGAAGCATTTGTATGTTTTGATCACATCAAACATAACAAATTGTAAGCATTCATATTAACAAAATAGCATGTCACATAAGATTTTATCATTCTAGGACAACCATCTACTATATGGTGGACATGCAGCACTATGCTAGGGCAACCTTACATAATAATGTAAATCATAAACAATCAAATATGATCATATCATATTAAACATTATGCTATAAAACTATAAGCATATGGATATATGATTTAATCTAATAAGGGAGGCTCTGATACCACTATAGGGTTTGATGACCAAGGCAGAAGCATGAATTTCAAAGCATTTCATATGAAATCCAAAATCAAACCCTAATTTAACACCACCTTATTAAATTCAAATCATATAACATACATTTATAACATAAAATTAGGGTATAGAATCATACCTGGATCTCTAAACTCTGACTTGAGTCTAAATTCCAGCAAAGGTCCAACGGTGGTTCCATCAAGTGCCCACGTGTTCATCCTCCAATGTTGATACACACGGAAACTTGATCAAGCCTCTAACATCTTCTTCAAATTGATTTCTTGAATTAAACTCTTATTGCAAGAATTTAATTTGGACATAATTTTTTCTTGGCCTTGCTTCCTTCCTCTTAGCCTTTCCTTTCCTTACTTTCTTTTCTTCTTGTCTTCCTTATCTTTCTTCCTAGACCCTTGTCCTAAAGAAGACTCCTTGTCCTTATTAGGATCTTGTCTTAACAAGAAAAGAAAGAGAGAAATTGAACAAAGTGGAGAGGGTTGTAAGAAAGAAGAGATTGGGATAATTCCCGAGAAGCCAGGCATGCCCCCTATTTATAAAAACATAGGGGCACCTTCTCCAATTTCTCATGCCCATTCCCTTCCTTATCTCATGCCCCATCAGATATCTCATGCCTCATTAAGATCTCAGGACATGTGGATGTATGTAGAATGAATTCTAAGAGTTGCTTCAAGCAGAAGGACTCTTCGGAATAAAATTCTATGTTGTTTTCTCAAGAGTTGCGAGAGTTTATTTGTGACACCAAGAACTTGAAGGGTGGAGATCTGATTTGAAGACCATCTAATGGTCCATAAGGGAGGTACCAATCTGAAATGGGTGTGGGAAATGGTAGAGTCCACAACCACTTGGACTCTTGGTCCAAGTGGTGCCAATCATGAGAAGGGGCGGCAAGGTTGCCATTCTAATCCAAATACCTGATAACCAACGAAGAGGTTCACAAGCAGAAGGACTCTTCTATGCCTCCTCTTCATATAAAGTCTACACCACATTTAAAATACGTGAAACATCAATTAGATAAGGCTTGGAAGTTGGCGCTAATTTAAACCATGCACCAAGATGCCTACTGCAAGGAACTCTTCTCACACACCAAGAGAGAGACTCTCTGATGCATGGGATGCTGAAATGATGTGCTCAACCATAGTCTCAATAAGCCATGGTGCAATTCAATTAGGAAACTAAATCTAATTTAGATTAAATTAGATTTAATTAGCCCAAATTGAAACTAAATTCGAATCCGATTCAAAAGTAGGTGTTAGGGTTTGCAACATATGCTAGCATGTTCAACTTGCAACATGATCTAATCCATTTAGATTCTTGATCAATTCTCTTTGTGTGTGACCCATTGAATTCCATATCTAGCCAGTAGTGGATCCGGATATGATTTGACCTAATTTGATTAGAAACCAATCAAACTGATTTAGGTCAAATTGAGCTGACCTGATTTGATCAATTAGAATTCTTTCTAATTGGTGATCAAATTAAACTCTTTAATTTGATCAAATCCATAAGACAAGATTGACATCTAGCAACGTATCATGTCTATCCAAAAGATATGAAATTTTGATAGAAATACCAAAAATACTCAGCGAAAAATTACCATGCAACATGATCCTACGATCATCCTATGTCTCGAATATGACTCTGGATATAGAATTATGTCAAATCCAATATCATATTCATATTTCTCTCAATCTTATAATGATGATTTGATTAATACAATATTAAAAATTATTTCTAATGTTCATAATGCTTTGATCAAAATCTTCCTAAATCATCATTTGATTGAAGCAAGTAGCATGCGATCTTCTCTTATTAGGAGTGATCGATCCCATGTTGACCTACTCACAACCTCCATATGCAATCCATCAAATTCAGAACATCTAGTACATGACTAAGTCATGAATGAGTGTGAACCAAAATATGAATTCTTGCATATAAGGTTCCATGGCAGTCTCAGATCAAAGGATTACATGCATAACTCCCACTACGAGAACCATCTATTGATAAGTAGATAAGACTCCATTAGATGTTCTCAAGTCAGATCAATTCAGTGAACCTATTCTCTAATGAGCACCCACATTCTTGTATTAGTGTCATACACAAATAATTATGAGATCAATTACCATCTCCATCGAGTATACATAAGTGTTGCCCAGCTATGCAACCCAAGAGGGGGGGGGGGGGGGTGAATTGGGTTTTTAAAATTTTAAAGTTAATTATGGGCCACAAAGATTATATAAAGATAAGCAAGTAATATGCAGTGGATGATTTAAGCAAAGTACAAAAATGAGAAGCAAGTATGCAAGGAAATGAAGAAATGAAGATAAAGAGCAAGTAAGCACACCACAAACAATCAAGGTTTATAGTGGTTCGGTGTTAATTTTGTACCTACATCCACTCTCCAAGTTTCTACTTGAAAATTCAAAATCCACTCAACGTATTCAAATGAATACAACATCGGTAACCTCCGATCCTAGCTATCCCCAGCTAGAATACTTATTTTTTAGGTACAAGCCAATCCAATACACTTCGATTCAAGATTTGGATCAACCTTTCAAAGTTTTGGAACCCCTGTTGCCTAAGGATGGCTAGTCAAGAGGGAGGGTGAATTGGGTATTTCAAAAATTAAATGACTAATGTGCAGATTATGAGTAGATTAAACTAACTAAGTGCTTAAATGAAACGAACCATGTAATATGCAATGAATGAAAGTAATAGAGTAAAAGCAATGGAAGGATAAAAGATAACAACAATAGGCACAACACATAAGTTTTATAGTGGTTCGATGCCAAACTCAGCACCTTCATCCACTTCCTAAGTAAACCACTTGAAAATTTAATTATAATTCTCAACAAAAATTATAGTCCAATTATTTTCTAGGCTCATAATCAAATCCAGTTGATTTTTTTTTAGCTCACTAACCAAAATCGTATAAGATTATTTTTTGGGCTCACAATTAATCCAGTTGATTTTTCTTGGATCATTAACCAAAATCTCACAAGTGATTATTTTTCTCCAGACTAATAACCAATCTCGATTGATTTTAACCTTGGCTCACCAATCAAACCAATACAACGTCCAACTCTAGGCTTGGACCAACCTAAGTTTCTCATCCCATGAAACTTGAAATATAATAAACCCAAAATGAATATTAAGCTAAAAAAAATAAACACTATGAAACTCATGAGAAGAAAATTTGAGTTGCTTTACTTGTTGGCTTGATTTCTTCTCGTTGAATGCTTGAAGAAAATAGGTGGTGATCTTTAATGCTTATAGCCTGACTTCTCTCAATTTAAAGATGTTGGAAGGATAAAAGAATATCTAAGAATCACTCATCTTTTCTTTTCTGCTTATATTTTTTAGCTTTCTCAATGGATACTCAATATACTCTCAAAAACTTATTTTTAATACTTCAAAGATTTTCTTATATGTTCTTTAGGTTTTCCATCACTTTTTAACTTTTGGAAGGTCTTCGAAAAGAGATCTAGCCATTGGAGATGAGAAAATAGCCATTGGAAAGCTTATGGGATGAAAAAGCTGTAGATTTGAAAACTAGCCATGGGTCGACTCAGTTTTTTATGGGTTGGCTTAGTTTATAGTTGGATCAGCTCAGTCTCCTGGGTCTGCAAACTTACTTTCTATGCTTTCTATTTTTGCTTTGATTGAGACTAGGTTGGCTTAGTTCCAGATTGGTCGGTCCAGTTTGCGTGCCATGCATGCCAAAGACTGTTTGTGATCCTTTCTTCTTCAATTTAATTTGAGGCTAAACTTGCTTTCTTGACTTGATTTTATCCTCATTAAAATATCAAGAAATACTTAAAAAATTATGAGCACTTGAAATTTTAAAACTACACATCCTCATAAATATCGTTAGACTTTATAACTTATACTCAAAACTCTTTGTCATCATCAAAATCAATCTTTAGGTCAACAATCTTTTTTTTTTTGATGATGACAAAACTTTTGAGTATATATAAAATAATATATAGTAAGTTTCTAAAAAAAAATATATTTAAAAGATATAAAATCATTAAATAATAAAAGCATACTTCATTCTAGTTAAGCTCAAGCATATACTCAACAATAACTCTCTTCCTTTTTGACAGCATCAAAAAGGATAACCCAAAAGAAGGTAATCAATCAAATCAACAAAGTAAATTTTTCTTTAATAATCCAAAAATATTAAGCCTTAATATTATAATCAATTATGTTTAATTTTCATTAAAGAATCTCACTCCCTTATTATATGCAAATTTTCTTAATTTCATTCCTTGCTTACTTTCGATACAATAGAATCAATTCTTGTCCTTATTGAATTTTGTTTCTCTTAAGCAAATTAATATCACATTATGTAAAATATCACATTAGGATAAGATTTCGATGTTAAATTCATTTTCTTTATTTGCCATATTTTCGTCCCTTATTGTCATTAGTAGTATTTACTATTGTTGGGGATAAATCCACTCCTGCCAAAGTTCGACTGGATGCTTGATCTTGAAAGGATCCTGCCCGGCAGCAGCCTCTATGGTTAAACCTCAGACTCTTCTAATAGTTAAACTCCTTTCGGGCTTCTCCTTCAGCCAAACTCCTCCAACGGTCAAACTCCTTTTAGACTTCTCCTTCAGTCGGACTCCTCCAGTAGTTGAACTCCTCCCAAACTTCTTCTTCAGCCAGACTCCTCCAACAGTTGAACTCCTTTCGAACTTCTTCTTTAGCCAGACTCCTCTAACGATCGAACTCCTTCCAGACTTCTCCTTCAGTCAGACTCCTCCCGCAGTTGAACTCCTTCCGAACTTCTTCAGTCAGACTCCTCCAATAGTCGAACTCCTTTCGGGCTTCTCCTTCAGTCGGACTCCTCCAATGCTCGAACTTCTTTTAGACTTTTCCTTCAGTCGGACTCTTCCAATAATTGAACTCCTTTCGAACTTCTCGTTTAACCAGACTCCTCCCCTAGCTGGACTCTTTCAACAATCGAACTTCTTCTGGATTTCTTCTTTCGACGAACTCCTCCAAACAGCTAAACTCCCTCCGAACTCCATACAGCAGTCCTAGAGGACCTCGGCACTCATCCTCCATATAGCCGAAAGAACCATCAATCTCTTCCATCCGAGCTTTGACCATTGGATTTCGACGGGCTCGCACATCATGATAATGGATATTATGCCCTATAACAAACTCCACATGGCCCTGAACGGTCCACTATCGGATAGTTACGACTGTTCCTATCAGTTTGTTACAGGCTTCATTTATATAAAAGACCCTCCAGATATGCTTTTTTCTAGAAGCTCTCCTTCTCTTCCTAGAAACTTTGCTAGAATCTCTCTACGTATTCCATTTCTGTTGGCTTAAAGAGCTGACTTGATAGTTGGAGGATCTTGCCAGAGACACTATCCCAGACTCTGGATGAGACTTATTTTGTAGGTCTCGACGGCGATCTCATCTTCTCCAAATCCAGCTTCAACTCCGACAACGGCCAGATTTTGTGCCAATAGAATTGGTGCTAGAGGAAGGGACCTCAAGTTATTGAGGTTTTCTTGTTCTTGAAGGACTACATGGCAAAAATTCCTCTTCATCCCAGCTAGAGTCTAGCTTTTTCTCTCGACCTCTCGAGGATGCCCCCCAAAAAGGCTTCAACCCGACAGTCAACCACCTCCACAGTCAGATCTCATCCAGATCTTCCCATCCCTGTTTCATCTCCTACATCTCAAGCCCCACTACCTGCGATGGTGGACATGATGCAGTTCGACGTATTGGTCTAGCAGATCCATGGTCTCACTAAAGTAGTGTAGGCCATGCAGCAGTAGCAGCCATCTCCAACGCCATCTTCGTTGAAGCAGATTTCTTGAGAGCCAGAGAACTCGATCTAGGGGTGGCCGACTTGGGTCAGTCGGTCGACGACCTCCAGAAAAGAAAAGCAGAGGGTAGAGAGCCCTTGCTCGGACAATGACTCGACCCTGGGGGGAGCTTTGCTCCTATTTCATAAAAAAATCTTGAAGATCAATGATCATAAAGATCTCCTAGATCAAAAGCTCTAGGAAATGAGTCGATGAATCAGAGAACTCCATCATGCTCCCTCCTCCTATGGTAACAATATTTGCACTGACCCTCCTTTTTCTCAGAAGATTATGTAGGAATCGATCCTGTCAAACTTCAAGCTTCTTCAGTTTGAGAGTTACGATGGAACCATCGATCTGATTGACCATCTAGAGGCCTTCCGAATAATGATGCTACTTCATGGTATGCCAGACGTCATTTTGTGTCGGGCTTTTCCATCCACCCTTAAGGGAGTCATCAGGAATTGATATTCGACCCTTAAGCTAGGTACCATTTTTTCTTCGATCAAATGAGCCATCAGTTTGTGGCTCATTTCGTTAGCAGCCGACGTCTCCATCGAGGTTTGGATTCCCTGATGAATATCAAGTAGAAGGAGGGAGAGTCTATCTGGGCTTATGTTATCTAGTTTAATGCTACTGCATTGATGGTCCAAAATCTGGACCAGTCTATTACAATGGCCACACTCAAGGACTGCTTTCAAAAGAATGATTTGCTATTCTTCCTAGAGAAGAAGTACCCCAGAAACTTTGTCGATATGCTGGCTTGGGCTGAAGGTTATGTCTGAGCTGAAGAGGCCTTTAAGGCCAGAGATAATGAAGCCACCCAAGAGTGGTAGATGGGTAAACCAAATATGCCCGTAGTGGTAGATGGGCAAATACGCTCCTTTGGAGCGTAAGCAGGCTCGAACTCCTACCCGGGCCCAGAGGCGAAGAAGCCCGGATAGAAGGGCGCGACGGAGCTCTTTCTTTAGAAGATTCAATAACTATGCCCCTCTTAATGCTCCAAAAACTTAAGTATTGATGGAGATTAGGAAGCAACTGCCAAGATCGAAAAGGATGCACACTCACCCTAGCAAGCACAATCCTAGCAAGTTTTGCCTCTACCATCGTGATCATGATCACGATACAGAAGAGTGCATCCAACTCCAAGACGAGATCGAGGAGCTCATCAAGCATGGTAGGCTTGGCTAGTTCCTGCGATGTCGATCGAAAGGACGAGAGGATCGGTAGAGAGCACCCCCACCGTCAGAACCATCGAGGGGCGAGGAGCAGCGAGAAGATCGACCCTCGATTGGCATCATTAATGCCATCTCTAAGGGACTTCGGCATAGGAAGGCTAGCAGATCAATAGAGCTTAAGAAGAGGTGGAGGACTGAGGAGCCCATCACTTTCATTAACGAGGATGCCTAAGGGATCCAGTTTTCACATAACGACATGGTTGTAATCTCTTTAAACATTGCTGATTATGATGTATGCCATATTTTAGTAGATAATGAAAGTTCCATTGACGTTCTGTATTATGATGCTTTCTTTAAAATGTCCATATCCGATAATCGTCTAGGACCCATGAGCTCCCCATTGGTCGGCTTCATTGGCGACACTGTGCAAGTGGAGGGAATGATAACTTTAGCGGTGACTGCAGGGCAATATCCAAAGCAAGCCAAGGCATGGGTTGATTTTTTGGTGGTGAAAGCCTCCTCTACTTATAATGCAATCCTCGGTCGACTTGATCTGAATGCACTACGAGCCATGGTGTCGATCTATTATCTGAAGATAAAATTTTCAACAAATAATGAAATAGATAAAATCAGAGGTGATTAAGCATTAGCCCGGCATTGCTACTCTATCGCCTTACAAAATGGCACTCGACTTGACCCCTGCCTAGTTGATGGGCTTGATGTCTGCGATGACCTTATCGAAGAATGGGGCGAGTCCATAGAAGATCTTATGACCGCCCTCCTGAATGATGGAAACACGGAGCATACGGTGCAAATTGACTCCAATCTGGAAGATGAAGTTTGGGAGCAGCTCATCGCTTTTTTATGGAGGAATGCCAACGTCTTCGCCTGGGTTCCGATGGATATGCCTGGGATTGACATCGAGGTTATGGAACATCAGCTGGCCATTGATCCCAGACATCGACCAGTGAAAGAAAGAGTTCGGAGCCATGCACCAGAAAGACAGAAGGCAATAGCAGAAGAAGTCGACAAGCTTCTTAATGCTGGATTTATTCGAGAAGTCAGCTATCCGACTTGGGTCTCTAACGTGGTTCTGATCAAGAAGGCCAATGGCAAGTGAAGGATGTGCATCAACTTTAAGAAGTTGAATAAGGTCTGCCCAAAAGATAGCTATCCTTTGCTTAGAATTGACCAACTGATGGACGTGACTTCAGGCTACGAGCTCCTCACCTTCATGGATGCCTTCTTTGGCTACAACCAAATTCGAATGGCATGGGAGGATGAGGAGAAGACTGCTTTTATTACTAACTATGGTCTTTATTGTTACAGGGTCATGCCCTTCGGGCTTAAGAATGTAGGTGTGACTTATCAGTGCTTGATCAATAAAATCTTCAAGGAGCAGATCGACTACAATATGAAGGTTTATGTCGATGACATGCTGGTCAAAAGTCAAATGTCTGTCAGTCATGTTGTCGATCTTGAAGAGGCTTTCGATGTGCTTAGAAAATACAAAATGAATCTGAACCCAACCAAGTATGCCTTTGGGATAGCCTCAGAAAATTTTTTGGAATTCATGATCTCGAGATGAGGGATTGAGGCCAATCTGGAGAAGATTCGAGCTATCCAAAAGATGATCGCTCCGAAGTCCATCAAAGAAATTCAGTGCCTGACTGGGAATGTGGCATCTTTGAATCATTTTATCTTGAGGTCGGTCGAATGCTGCATGCCCTTTTTTCAAATCCTTAGAAAACTAAAATTTTTTCACTGGACTCAGGAATGCCAAAAGACATTCGATGAGCTCAAGAACTACCTCGGCTCGCCCTCCTACTAGCCAAATTCAAATCTAGAGAGGAGCTATTTCTCTACCTCACGGTCTCTCCTGCGGTGCTAGTGGCAATCCTGATCAAGAAAGAGGCAAAAGTACAGTGACCAATCTACTACATAAATCGGATCCTAAGGAAAGCCGAGATCAGGTATATAAAGTTGGAAAAATTGACTTATGCTCTTCTGATTATACCAAGAAGACTTCGACCTTACTTCTAGGAACATGCTATAACACTCCTCACTGACCAACCGATCAGAGAGATCCTTCATCAAATGGATGCTTTTGAAAGAATTGCAAAATGGGCAATTAAATTAATAAAGTTTGACATCAACTATCGATCTTGGCCAGCAATCAAGGCTCAAACACTGGCTGACTTCATAGTTGAATGTACCATCCCAAATGATGTCGAGCTTCAAAATGAAACCAACATTCCATGGTTGCACCAGAGCTCCTCTGAAGAAAGAACGAACCTTTCTAAAGATTTCTGGGTTCTGTATGTCGATGGCTCCTCCAACACTTTCGGAGTAGGTGCTGGGCTGATCCTGATCAATCCAAAAGGGATCATCATGGAATATGCGCTGTATTTTGAATTCCTGGTGATAAACAATGGGGTAGCATATGAGGCCCTAATAGTCGGGCTCAGGATAGCCAAAGAATTGAGAGTTGATTGGCTTCAGATTTACAATGACTCCCAACTGGTCGTGGGGGAGGTCAGCGGCAGTTATAAAGCCTAAAAAGAAAGCATGGTAAAATATCTTGAGAAGGTGAAGAGCTTGACCCTAGCCTTCAATAGTTTCAGTATTCGATAAATCCCAAGAACGAAAAATGCTAGGGCCAACCTTCTTTCCAAGCTAGCCATCCTAGCTCCTAACGAGCTTCCGAAAGAAGTTTATTATGAGACATTGAAATGTCCTTGCATAGAGAAACTGCAACCCATCATGCAGGTTGGCCAGGAGCCCTACTAGATTGACCCGCTGACCACTTATCTTAAGGACGGGGTTCTTCCTCATGATCCGAAAGAGGCTCAAAAGTTAAGAAATCAAGCCTCCCGATATGTTCTTTATGAGAATAAGCTATATAAAAGATTGTATTTCTTGCCATTATTGATGTGCCTCCGATCCTCTAAGGTCGATTTCGTACTATGGAAAGTGCACGAGAAAATTTATGAAAGCCACCTGGGTGCAAGATCTCTATCTCATAAGTTGCTCCGACAAGGGTATTACTGGCGGACTATGTATGATGATCATATTGATTACGTCAGGAGATATGATCGCTGCCAAAGAAATATGAATATCCAAAGGCAACCAGCCATTGAGCTTGCCTCGTTGAGTGCTTCTTGGCCATTTGCACAGTCGAGAATGGATATTCTTAGACCCATCCTAATGGCATCCGGGCAATGAAAGTTTCTCTTAATCGCCATCGACTATTTTACTAAATGGGTCGAGGCCGAACCACTGACAAAGATTATCGAAGTCAAGGTGCAGAACTTCATTTGAAAGTCGATCGTCTGCAGATTTGGACTACCCCAAACTATCATAACAGACAATGGTCGATAATTCATCAAGGCGAGGTTCGCTGAGTTCTGCGAAGGTCTGAATATCTTCCATCACTTTATGTTAGTAGCTCACCCATAGGCAAATGGAGAAGTTGAAGTGACCAATCGGATCTTATTACAAGGCATCAAGACAAGACTCGAAAGAGCAAGAGTGGCCTGGGTGGATGAACTTTATCATATTCTGTGGGCATACCGCACTATCCAAAGGCTGTCGATTGGAGAAACATCGTTCGCCTTAGCTTTTGGAATAGAGACAGTCATCCCGATCGAACTTAAACTTCCATCGGTGTGGGTAGTGGCTTTCAACGAGTAGCATAATCTACAAGACCTCAAAGCCAATCTCGATCTACTAGAAGAAAAAAGAGAGAAAGTCCAAGTTTGGATGGCAGCTTACAGGAGAAGGGTGGCCTGATACTATAACTCCAGAGTCAGAGGTAAAATATTTAGAGTGCAGGACTTAGTTCTTCGACGAGCCGCCATCTATCAGCCTTAGAATCAGGAAAAGTTTATCCCAAATTAAGAAGGATCCTATGAGGTCATGGAAGTCGTCTGACCCAGGATATACTACTTAAAGGAAGTTGGAGGGGCAGACCTACCTCGATCATGGAATCCGAAAAATCTATGAATGTATTACCAATGATTTGATTGCAATGAAATCTCCCTACTTCAACATCCTAATTTTTATTGTATATCGATAATAAAGGGGGACTATCCCCCAAACTTAATCTCATGATAAATATGGCCACATTAGGAACAGAAGGAGAACCTCATCCTAACATGAGCAAAATTGAAGATCTCGTTCATTTTAAATGAGATGAGGAGAGAGGTCCTGATAACGGTCCTAATGTGTCCCTACAGTCCATTAGGAATAGGAGGAGAACCTCATCCTAACATGAGCAAAGTCGAAGGCCTCATTCATTTTAGATGAGATGAGAGGAGAGGCTCTGACAACAGTCCGAATGTGTCCCTACAGTCCATTAGAAATAGGAGGAGAACCTCATCCTAACATGAGCAAAGTCGAAGGCTTCGTTCATTTTAGACAAGATGAGGAAAAAGGCCCTGACAACGATCTTAGTGTGCCCCTACAGCCCGTTAGGAATAGGAGGAGAACCTCATCCTAATGTGAGCAAAATCGAAGGCCTCATTCATTTTAGACGAGATGCGGGAAGAGGCCCTGACAACGGTCCTAATGTGTCTCTACAGCTCATTAGAAATAGGAGGAGAACCTCATCATAACTTGAGCAAAATCGAAGGCCTCATTCACTTTAGATGGAAAGAGGGGAGAGGCTCTGACCCCAGTCCAAATATGCCCCTACGGTCTCAGTAGGAATAGAAGAAGAACCTTGTCCTAACAAGAGTAAAAAAAAAAAGAAGAGAGAGAAGGGTTGAAGGCAAAAAAAAAAAAGAAGAGAGAGAAGGGTTGAAGGCAAGCTTTGCATTCACGAGGCAACGGCGGACAAGGGATCGACGGGACCGATTATAAAAAAAAGAGAGAAGGATCGAAGGTGAGCATTGCATTCACACGAGGCAATGATGGATAAGGGATCGATAAGATCGATTACAAAAAGAAGAGAGAAGGGTCGAAGGCGAGCATTGCATTCACATGAGGCAATGATGGATAAGGTATTATTTTATTATAAGTTTAAATTTATTACAAGTAGGGTGAAGGTCGGCCAAACTGACTACATATTATAATGAAGCTAACACAGTAGGGATTAGCAAGATCAATTACAAAAAAAATATGTATATAAAAGGAGGCGAAGCCTTAAGATAGATTGGACTCCTCAGGCTTTGGATCGTTGATGCCGACCATCACCAAGGCTTGCTTCAACCTAACGATTTCCTCTTCAAGTTCTTTCCTTTTGTATAAATTGTCTATGTACACTCTATTAATATGCTCGAACTGACCCTCGAGCTTCCACTGCCGCCTCCTTAGGACCTCAGCCTCAGCCTCCGCATCTTGGATGGCTTGATGCTCACAGATCAGTTGGAGCTTTAACTGCTGAACTTTGGCTTTCTCCACCCCAATAGCCTCTGAAAGCTTGCCGACGGTCTTCTTCAAGGAGGCAATCTCCTCCGACTCTCCACTAGAGATAGCCCACCAACCATCAGCTAGTTGTTGCCGAAGATGGCTCACCTCTCTGTTAGCTGCCCGGAGCTCATGCTCGAGCCTGGTCATCTTCTTCGACCAAGTTAGCTTATACTCATTATGCCAGGCTTCGACGTTGTGAAGCTGCTTTTGATATTTGGAGAACCTCTTGGACCAGTCCTAATCATATCGGGCCCTGTCGATAGACCATGATGAAGTTTTCTCTAGTAGTTAAATTTTTTCCTTCGCCGCCGTAAGATCGATCTCAAGGGAGCTGATCTTTGCCATTACCTTCCAAGATTTGTTGCTGGCGCTTCTTCTCAGTTCAGCCATTTCTTTATCGAAGCTATCCTTTCAAATGCTGAAACTGATGGAGTCCTTCCTGTACAGGTTCCTAAGGTGGGTAACTTTGACAGTTGCCTTCGAAGCGTTCTTCCTCGATTCTTGGAGATCATCCTTGATTTTTCTCAACTTCTTCTTCAAGCGATGAATCTCCTTTTTCAAGCGCCTAATCAATGGTCTAATCGAAACCCCATGGGGCAAAGGATCGGCATCAACTGGAAGAGGGGAGTCATGACCTAGGTCGTCAAGAGCGTTCTAAACCATGCAAACAACAACACAGTGTAAGGCTAGAAAAAGATTTATCTTTCATTTACTTGGATGTTTTTAAATACATCAACAAAAAAAAAGAAAAAGAAAGCTACATGGTCTTCAAGAATCTAGACCTCGGGCAGCTCGGCCATAGGAGAGGTCGGAGCATCTTCATTTGCGTCCGATCCGTGGGTAGGCTTGAGCACTGCATTGATGGATTTAGGAGCCTCCGAGATAGTCCCCATGGCTGAAGAAGAAGGGACATCGGTCGGGACAACTCCAACCGCCAAGGATGAAGGGTTGGCTCTATCGTCGGGCTCTTCCATCAAGAGATTCAAATCTATCTCAAAAAAATTCTCAGCAACCTTCCCCAGGCAGATATGAAATTCCTTGATGAAGGCCTCTTGAGCAAAAGCTATTTTAATGTCCTCCATGTCCCTAGAGGACTTGAAGCTTTCGATCACTCGCTCCATCACCGTGCCGACCCCTTCTTACGCCTTCCTCTTTTTCTCCTCCTAAGCTAAGGCAGTCCTCAGGTTCGTCGTCTCCTCATGCTCCGCCCTCAACTCTTTTCGAAGATGCTCAACCTTGATGGATTGGATTTTCGAAGCCACTCTCATGCTCTTGACTTTGGCCCAGGCCTTCTTGACCTCTGCATGAGCTTCCTCGAGGGCCTTCGAGGCTTCGGCCCACCTCTGACCGACCACCTCAGAGTGGGTGAAGAGATAATATTCGAGCTATGATAGAAAACCAAGCTAAAATTAGGGAGTCCTAACTTTAAAAATGAAAAAAACCTCAGACCAAAACTATGAGAGAGAAGACTATCTTAAGGTAGGCGACGAAGGACTCATCGAATCTCTCGATGTCGCCCTTCTGCAGCATCTTTGTCGCAATGTGGAGAAGAATACTTTCCTTCATGAGTGATTGGATGACCTCCTGATCATCTAGAGAAGCTTGTTCTTGGTCGGGACCCCCACTTGCGGAGCTTTCGACCCTCATTCCGACCTTCTTGTCGATGGTCCTTTTCTTTCTTTTCCCCATGGCTTCCTCCAACTTGAGGGGAGCAGATGGAGCGACCTTTTTAGATGGGGTCAGGCTCGGTATGGTGGTAGCAGGCTTGGGGGCGGGCATGGCCTGGATCAACATGGCATGGCTGGACTCATCAATGCGGCCCTTCTTCGGAAGATCTCTGATGGGGCCACCATTCCTCTTAAGAGATTTAAGTCCCTTGGTCAGACGGTCTCACTCTTAAGGAGTCATCTCTGTAAAGAATAAAAATCTAAGTCAAGAAAGGTTAAAGAAAAGCCGAGGTTTGGATAAAGAGCACCCCACAACTGACCAAAAAAAAAAAAGACTATCTATCGAATTTAGGGGACTGAGGTCGAGGTTAAATAGGATTTGCTCATCTAAAAGATCGGGGATTGGCGGAATGTTAAAATCCTTCAATATATCAATCGAACTCTGATCCTCGCTTTCCAACCCTAGAGCTCGGTGGACCGAGTCTCTTATCTCTCCCCACGGAGGAAGTCCTAACTTCAAGGATGGATTTGAGACGAAAAAGAACTTCTCCTTCCAGCCATGGATGGAGGAGGAGGTGCCCTTAAGTAATCCCTTTCTATCGAATTGGGGGGACACATACCAGCAATCCTTAGTAGTCGGATGGCATTTGAAGGTAAAGAAGGTTCGAAATAAGGAAATGGTAGGTCAGACGCCTACCATGGTACATAAGGAAAGAAATTCTATGATGAACCTAAAGGAGTTCGGCACCATAGCAGTAAGGAAGATATTGAGAAATCTAAATAGGTTGGCCATGAAAGGGGGTAAGGGTAACCTAAGCCCAGCCCGAAGAGCTTCTAAATACAGGCAGGTTCAGTCGGAAGGTGGAGAGCAGGCCCTATTATTGGGTCTAGAAAGTTCGAGCTCGTATTCGGAGAAAATATCGAATTGAATCCTAGCTAACGAAAGATCATCAGGCCAAAGTTGGTAGGCAATAACTGTCGGTGCAAAGGAAGGAGGGGGCAATTTAGAAAGCTTGGCCTTCCTGAGAGATAGGTTTGCTAAGGCTAGAGGAGCCAAACTCCCCGAGCAGGTCAACTAGGATTCCTAAGCCGAACTCCCTAGGAGATAGATTCACGAAGCTGACCTAAGTCGATTGGAAGAGGCAGGGAGATGATGAAGGCCACAGAAGACAAACGAGAGAACACTTGGGATCAAAGAAAGTGGAAGGAAAAGCCTGAGCTCTCGCACGATGGAGAGAAGAAAATCAGAAGAAGAGGAGGAAGAAGATTTTGGAAGAGGTAATGACTCGGGGGAAGGAAATGAGTTAAATAGTCCTGAGGATTCTAGGCGATTATGATTGTGAATCCCCTTCGACTGGCCTATGGCCAACGTGTGCCCCCTCTATCATGGCAGAGACTGACGATGGATAGGCCCATAATGACATCGTACCCTAGGCAGAGTTTTGGCACGAAGCTCCAAAGGCATCTTTTTGGATCGCCTCAAATTTATAAAGCTTTGACGCCAGCATAGAAGTACCAAGAAATGCCTCGCCCTAGCAAGCGTAGGAAATGGAAAGGAACTTTGGCAGTCACACTTGGTACTTCCTTCCCTTGAACTTCAAACTCGAGAGTAGGAGGACTAGTGTTGGGGATAAATCCGTTGCTACCGAAGTTTGGCTGGATGCTTGATCTCGAAAGGATCCCGTCCGACAGCAGCCTCCATGGTTAAACCTCAGACTTCTCCAATAGTTGAACTTCTTTCGAACTTCTCCTTCAGTCGGACTCCTCCAATAGTCAAACTCCTTTCAGACTTCTCCTTCAGTCGGACTTCTCCAGCAGTTGAACTCCTCTCGAACTTCTTCTTCAGCTAGACTCCTCCAATAGTTGAACTCCTTTCAGACTTCTTCTTCAGTCGGACTTCTCTAATGATTAAACTCCTTCCAGACTTCTCCTTCAATCGGACTCCTTCAATAGTTGAACTCCTTCCGAACTTCTTCTTCAGTCCGACTCCTCCAACAGTTGAACTCCTTCTAGGCTTCTTCTTCAACTGGACTCCTTCAATGATCGAACTCCTTCCAGACTTTTCTTTTAGTCGAACTCCTCCAGTAGTTGAACTCCTCCTGAACTTCTTCTTCAATTAGACTCCTCCCCCAGCTAGACTTCTCTAACAATTGAACTCCTCCCAAATTTCTCCTTTCGATGGACTCCTTCAAACAGCTAAACTCCCTCTGAACTCCATCCAATAGCTTCAGAGGACCTCGACACTCATCCTCAATATAGCCAAAAGAACCATCAATCTCTTCCATCCGAGCTTCAATCGTTGGATCCTGACGGACTCGTACATCGCGATAACGGACATTATGCCCCATAACAAACTCCACGTGGCCCTGAACGGCCCACTATCAGATGGTTACGACTGTTCCTATCAGTTTGTTATAGGCTCCGTCTATATAAGAGACCCTTCAGATACACTTTTTCTTAGAAGCTCTCCTTCTCTTTCTAAAAATTCTGCTAGAATCTCTCTACGTACTCCATTTTTGTTGGTCGAAAGAGCTGACTTGATCGTCGGAGGATTTTGTTAGAGCCACCATCTCAGACTCCAGATGAGACTTATTTTGTAGGTCCTGACGGCGACCTTGCCCTCTCCAAATTCAGCTTCGACTTCAATGATGGCTAGATTTTGTGCCAACAACTATAATTCAGGATACTAATTGAGTTTGAAAATATTTCAGAGTAATTTCATTTCAAAATATGATACATAGAAGAGATCATATTGTTCTTTAAAATCAAAATATTTAAGTCATGATATAAATTTATTGCAAGCATCAAAATCAATCAATTGTACTTAAAAATAATTCAAGTAAAGAATTATCATATGCATACATATTAATTTATGGATTTAATCAATCAAAATGATTTTAAAATTATTGATGGTATGATGTGAAAGATTTAAATTTTACCAAACATCATTTCCCATCCAACTTTATTTCCAAGGCATCCATCCATTTTGAATTCTAAGCATCCATTTCTTAAGAATTTGCTTCTTTCATTTCATTAGATGCTTGGCATACCTACAAAAATTAGTTGCTAAATTTTATACTCAAGTTATCTTGGATCCATGGAGGTTAGAGCATATGATATTGGAAATATGTCCCAAAGCCAATCGTCAGTCTGTTGATGATTGGATCATATATTTATAGTTATATATGAATTATAAATTAATAAAAATTATTTTGATATTTTTCATCATAAATTTTGTTGTCTTCTAATGAACTTCTGTGTTGTGATGAAGTCTTTATAAAAAAAATAAAATTGCAAATGGTTTTCTTAGTAACGATCTTTATCAGCTACATATTGATGTACCTATTCTAACTATCGAGCAAAACGTGAATGCCAAACAACCTAGGGATAGTCCAAATGATAGATATCTATGGCACCTGAGATTAGGTCATATAGCAGAAGATAGGATTAACAAATTGAAGAAAAATGGGCTATTGAGTCCATTGACTTTCGAGTCATATCCAACTTGTGAATCTTGTCTCCAAGGCAAAATGACCAAACTTTCTTTTGTAGGAGATGGGGAGAGGGCCATAGATCTCCTTGCCCTAGAACATACTGATGTGTGCGGCCCATTTAATGTGCTGGCTAGAGGTAATTTTGTCTACTTCATTACCTTTACTGATGACCTGTCTAGGTATGGATATGTGTATCTTATGAGACACAAGTCTGAAGCTTTTGAAAAGTTCAAAGAATTCAGACATGAAGTAGAAAAACAAACTGAAAAACCCATTAAGGTTCTTCGATCAGATCGAGGAGGTGAATACCTTAGCCAAAAATTCCTAGACTATCTTAAGGATAATGGCATAGTCTCTCAATGGACTCCACCAGGAACACCTCAACTCAACGGGGTTTCAGAACGGAGAAATCGACTCTATTGGATATGGTCCGATCCATGATGAGCTTCACAGACCTTCCTGATTTTCTTTGGGGACATTCATTGTT
This sequence comes from Cocos nucifera, assembly GCA_006176705.1. Classification (NCBI taxonomy): domain Eukaryota; kingdom Viridiplantae; phylum Streptophyta; class Magnoliopsida; order Arecales; family Arecaceae; genus Cocos; species Cocos nucifera. The sequence continues at coordinate 137,893 of QRFJ01001328.1, read as the reverse complement.
AACTTCAATTTATCTACTGAATAGGGTTTCCTCTAAAATCCGTTCCTACCACACCGTATGAGATATGGCATGGTAAGAAACCAAGTCTGAGTCATCTCAGAATTTGGGGTTGTCCGGCTCATGTCAAAAGACAACAAGCGGATAAGTTAGAGTTTAGGTCCTTCAGAGCTCGATTCATAGGATATCCTAAAGAGTCATTAGGATACTATTTCTACATTCCAGAAGACCACAATGTGATTGTGAGTCGACATGCCATCTTTCTTGAAAAATAGTTTATTCAAGATAGCGGCATTGGAAAGCAGATTAAGCTTGATGAGAAAGTCTCACAAGTACAATGAGCTAAGGACCAATTGGAACCAAATCAGGTTGAGCCAATAAGAACACTACCTCCTCCACCTCGTAGATCGGAAAGAGTTTTTCGTCCTCCTGAAAGATACTTAGGTATTATTTTAGAGGAAGTAGAAAAATATTCCTCGTAGGTAATGGTGCTCATGGTGATGATCCCAAAACCTACAATGAGGCAATATCAGATATCGACTCGGAGAAATGGCTAGAGGCAATGCAGTCAGAAATTGACTCGATGCACTCAAACCAAGTCTGGACCTTGGTAGATCCACCAGAAGGTATAGTACCTATTGGGTGTAAATGGATCTTCAAGAGAAAGATTGGTGCAGATGGAAATGTGGAGACATTCAAGGCTAGACTAGTGGCAAAAGGTTATAGTCAACGTGAAGGCATTGACTATCAGGATACCTTTTTCTCAGTGGCTATGCTAAAATTCATCCGCACATTGCTTGCCATTGCAGCCTATTTCGATTATGAAATATGGCAAATGGATATGAAAACGACATTCTTAAATGGATATCTTGAGGAAGATATCTATATGGAATAGCCGCTAGGTTTCACATCCAGTGATACTGATCACAAGGTTTGCAAGCTGCAAAGGTCCATATATGGACTTAAGCAAGCATCTCGGAGCTGGAACACTCATTTCAATGATGTGATCAAAAATTTGGTTTCATCAAAAATGAAGAGGAACCGTGTGTCTTTCAAAAAGGTCAGTGGGAGCGCTGTTGTCTTCCTCGTATTGTACGTGGATGACATCCTCCTTATTGGGAATGATATTCCCATGTTGACAACAGTCAAATTATGGTTGTCCAAGGAATTCTCCATGAAAGACCTAGGTGAAGCATCCTTTATTCTAGGAATTAAGGTCTATAGGGATAGACCGAATAGGATGCTAGGACTTTCACAGAAGATGTACATAGAGAAAGTACTAAAGAGGTTTAGTATGGAAAACTCTAAGAGGGGATTAATACCCTTCAGACATGGTATTCATCTTTCCAAGAAGATGTGCCCTAGCACACCTGAGGAAATAGAATGCATGAGCAAGATCCCTTATGCTTCTGCAATAGGGAGCCTCATGTATGCCATGCTATGTACACGACCTGATATAGCCCATGCTGTGAGTGTCACAAGCAGATATCAGTCAAATCCAGGTGAAGAACACTGGACTTCTGTGAAATGTATCCTTAAGTACTTGAGAAGAACTAAGGATATGATGTTGGTCTTTGGTAATGGAGAACTCCAAGTCCAGGGATACACAGACTCGGATTTTATGTCCGATGTAGATGATCGAAAGTCGACATCTGGAAGTCTGTTTGTGTGCAATGGTGGTGCTGTCAGCTGGAAGAGTTCCAAGCAAACCGTGATAGCAGATTCCACCATGGAAGCAGAATATATCGCTGCATCAGAGGCTGCGAAGGAAGCATTCTGGTACAAAAAGTTTGCTATAGAAATTGGAGTAATGCCATCAGATGCCATTCCTCTATACTGCGACAACAATGGCGCCATAGCCCTTGCTAAGGAGCCAAGGTCTCACCAGAAATCCAAGCACATTGAGCGGCGATACCACCTCATCCGCGATTACCTCGAGAAGGATTACGTCGAGGTCAAGAGAGTCGACTCCACAGATAATGTGGCAGACCCACTTACAAAGCCGTTGGGCCAGCAGAAGATCGAAGCCCACCTTGAGAAGATGGGACTTAGACTTGTAGCCAATTGGCTTTAGGATAAGTGGAGAGATTGTTAGATATATGTGCCCTAGAAGCCAGAATTGGCTGACACTTGTAATACACTTCTAGGGGCAAAATTATAATTTTGACTAAAATCAATAAAATGGGTTATTTTCTATCACATATGTGTATTTAGTGTCTGTGATACATCCTTTGAGTTAATGGTAATGATAATTCATATTTTCAAGAGTTGAAAATTTAAGACATGAATAATCATTATTAACTCATAAAATGCTCCCGACCATAGGATCATCACGAGGATGGTGATTGATCCGGAAGGTTGGTGTACAATCGCTTCTCTTTAGTAGATGAGTCTTGAGTCTACGGTGTGGAGACACCGGAGCGAGAGTATACAGGTACTCGTTAGAGAATGAGGGCACTGAGCGTGACCACCTCGAGTAGTCATTAGGGAAGTCTACCTTCTCGTCAATGACTGACTCGATGCTGCAGTAGTGGTGTGTCTGGTTCTTTGACCTGAGATGCATCGGCAGTTCACCTTGAGGGTGTTATAGTTTGACTACACCATTACTCGGTCTCCTAGCCATATCGGAACCCTGAGGTGTATGTTGGCTATAGCATGTTCATTGTAGGAACTGGATTGCATCAAGATGGAATCTATCTACCTCGGTGGTAGAGGAGCAGCCCTATGATGATCATGAGAATCAAGTCCAGAAGTCCCATGGCCATGGTAGAGTGAAATAATAGAAAGAGTTTCTATTTAGATTTTCACATTGGACTTGAATCGAATGATTACATCATATGACAGAGACTAGGGTTTGACGAGTTCACCTTAACCCTAATCTGATCGGGGCTCAAGATAGAAGAACTTAATCACACAGGTAGCTGCACCAAGAGGTTCGCATTCAGCTCTGATGGGTTGCCACCATATACTGCTAGGTGTCACTGGTGGATTTTGGGAGCAATTAGAATGATTTAGATGATCGATCATTCTAGCTGTTCGAATCAGAAGAGTTCTGATCCATCGAAAGGAGTTTCGATGATGTCGATGATAGAGATCATGACATATCCCATTACCATACAGAACTGAACCTAACTGGGTCACACAAATAAGGGTTTGAATCTGGTGATCATCAATTGAACTGAATCTAGTTCAATTGATCTGAATGAGATTCAATTAGGTTCAAGGAAATCGTGCTAGCACTCGATTGAACCTAACGTTCTTCTTTTACTATCATAAATAGTTGTCCTGACTGAGCCAAAGGAGTTTGTGCTCAATCAGAGGCCTTCATATTGGTCTGACTGGAGGAGCTTGTCCAAGTCAGAAAAGGTTGTCTTATTTTGTAAGACATTACCTACCATTTTTGGTCACCTGCCATTTCTCATCCTTTGACTTTGGTCAAAAGTTGACCTTTGACTGGTCAAATGTTGACCATTGACACTTTGACTTTTGACCACATGTGTCATGCACCTATTGGAGAGCTGGTGGGGGCCTGTCCCCCTGCCAGAACCTGGCAAGGAGGAAGGGCGCACGCCACCTTGGCGTGTGCCCAAGTTGGAGGCGCCTAGGAGTCCCTGTTGGACAAGGACTCCATCTCCTTTTTGGATTTCGATTAGAGTTCTTCCTAAGAACCAACTTTGACTGGTCTTAGGCACCCTCTAAGGAGGAATCCAGGGGACTCTATTCCCACCAATCAGATTTAGATCTGATTTCACAAAGGGTTGTGATTGGTTGGGAAGAAGAGGAGTTGGATCACAGATAGTCTATAAATAAGACCCTGCGCCCAACTCAAATTATGATTGAGAAATCAAAATCCCACGCCCCAAGGCTGCCTCTCCCCTCTTCCTCCATGCCAAAGTCTCTTCTCCCTCTCCTCTCCATGTCCAAAAGTGTTTTGGACCTTGGTTGGTGCGAATTCAGATGAGAGAAAGGCGACTGAAAGCTAAGAAGGCTGCGCTGCTGCAAAGGACAACTGCTGATCTTCGAAAAGGTATTTTGAAGATCCTCCAGATCAGATTCAGATCTAATTTTTGGAGATGTGATAGAGAAGAAGAGGATCTCTAGATCCAGCTCAAGTGGATATTGGTAGAGGCCAGGCACTTGCATGGCTAGATCCAGAACCTTCCGCTGCTTACAGGATCATCAACGGGTAATAGGATTACCCTACATCAAGATAAATTAAATTTGATTTAATTTATCTAATTTTATTTTAATTATTAAAATAATAAGAATCAGATCTTGATTAGGATCAAGAAAATTTTTTTTGAAAATATATCTCTTGATCTGATCAGATCTGAACGAACCTGGTTCGAAAATCAAGATTTTCTCAATGTTATGGATTATAATTATATATCCTTGATAACTTTCTAAATGATGTCGGTGGGCCAAAATGCTTGATCTTTTATGTGGTGGGATTGGCTATTATGTTGACAACTGGACCTTCTAAAAGCAGGCAACTGTCAGAGCTGGGCAAAATTAATCACTAAAATTATTAAGATAATTGGTTATGAAACTATCCTTAAATGTAATGAGTGGCAACCAAAGTTGGCTTGTGTATAGCTTCTAGATCTGTATCCTTAAGAAATTAGATAATTCCTCGAATTGGAGGTAATCAAGGCTACCAATTCGATTAAATGTGAAAAAATCTTTTGATTAAGGTCCAAATCTTAGATTAATGAAATTACTAATTAGATTTGATTTTTTTTATGCAGATATGGCACTTCTCTATCACTCCGATTATTGTTCGACAATAATAAGTTGGTGGGATTCAACTTGATAGCTGGTAATCGAAATTGAAGATTGTCCTGGAGCATGAACGGACCTATATGTGCTTGATGATCCTGCACTTGAGGAGCCAGCTGCCAATGCACGTGGAATAGTTAGAGACACTTATTAGAAGTGGCTCAATGATTGAACCATGAGCTCTATTATGCTGGCTGCGATGAGCACGATTCAATCGCAGGTTTGAGACAGCCAGCCAAATGAAATGCTCCAAGTTGGATTTTTTGGCACACCCATGATGTTGAGAGGCACAAGACTTATATCTTCAATCTAGAATAGGATGGGCCTCTAACTGATCATGTTTATACATGATCGAGCTGATAGAGTGCTTGAGCATGCTTGACTTTTTCTTACACAATTTAGAAAAGATGCAATACTAAACTCACTGTCCAAGTCTTATCTCCCATTCCTTATACATTATAGAATATCAAGTCTAAGTGGACTACCATGGGTTACTGGGTTGCTTTAAAACTTTGAGAAGGATCACCAACTCCATAAGGAGTCGATGAACTTAGTAGAAGGTTCAACTTCTCATTCTCAATCCTTTTGAAAAGGAAAGAAGAACAAGAAGAAGAAAGCCAAGAAGTGCATGTTCATGCTAGGACACTAGCAGGCTCAGACCAAAAATCAAGCCGATAAGAGTCAAGTGAATGCTTCTTTGCAAGAAAGCACTGAAGAGGAACTGTCTCAATACATTGCCTCTGATCAAAGGCAGAGAAGAAGCAAGCTATTGCTGGAAGGTATTTATATGATAACTCCTTTAATTTTCTTTTATATTACTAACTAGGTATTGGATACGAACTTAGCATATTTGCAATTCATTGCAGGGGTTGCAGGTCAGTAGAAGATCGAGCAAGACGAGAGATTCTTTAAAGTTGAAGATGGAAGACCAGTTTCAATTCTACTTTAGAAATTTTGAAATTTATTGAAAATCTCATATCCATTGTTCTTATGATTATATTTCTTCCTAGTTTCTTTTTAAATATCATTTTTTTAGGCCTTTTGGCTATGAACATTATGAAATTTTATAAAGAAATGAGTTTAATGTCATTGT